>CP137686.1:3689933-4256013 GCA_037976565.1 Mesocentrotus franciscanus | reverse complement strand
CATTTAGTGTTATTCTAGGGGTTAAAAATTTTCTATTGATGTAATTATCTCAATATTTGGGATTATCCTAGAATTTCACCTTTAAAGGTACTATTTAACATTGTCAATAATGTCAAAAAACGCCTTGAGTATGGTTCTTTATACATAAAATGAATAATATATATATAATTAACCATCTCTGAAAGTATGAATTGAAAAGAAGATCATTTACCCACCCAAAAATGTCAAAGAACATGATGGACTTTTCGAAGATAGATTGCCAAAAGTAAAAAAGTAACGGCTATTCAACTTTCAAATGCATTCTACAACAGCGCCATCAGTTGGCGACTCCAGTAAAACCGGAAGAAAATACGGAAAAGCGCGCCGTACTACTAGCTAGCTGTATGCTATGCGAGTACAGAGATATGATCCGGCCGGCCGTTCGTATATCTCTCTGCAGCTCTAGCTCTGTCGGCTGCCTGCTGCGGTACCCCTGCTGACAATCGCGCCTTTTGAGCTTGAATGAGACCGAAAAACATGTCGTTGACTCAAGCATTTTGTCTACTGATAGTTGGAGGAAAATGACATTGTCAACATCGATAAAAGATACTCCTCATCGCCGAAGATTGGTTTCTTCTACTACTAGTCTCTGAATTGGCTCAGCTCGGCTCACGAGCTCAACGGGTAGCGCCAGGGCCAGGGTGCGACATCTCTAGCGGCTGGCGCGACCACAACACATCTGAAATCAACATGCCTCGGCACAGGCAAGTACACTGTAGACTATAAACAAATTCATACCAATAAACCTGTATACCTTATATTATAATCAATAAAAGTCGAAGTCAACATATCGACACTGCACTGATGTGACAGACTCACAGAGTTATTAGCTAACATGCTACTGCTAGAGTTATTGCTAAAGTCAAAAAGACAAGTAGACCTCGACCCAGGCCCTAAATAATGCTTCTTTTTTTTTGCGCCTAGCTAGTGTCTCTGATGAATCTGATCTGGCGGTAGTCTGTCAAGCCTATTTCAGCTATATTTGCATGCGTATCAATATATTTGCATCAGTACTGAATGAACGCCATAAAACTACTACTAAACAACAACACCATATATTTGCATGCATTGTAGATTCCTACATTGATTAAAATATGACACAACTGTGCCTGTTTTTCTGAAGGATCTAATTCTAAGTTCTAACTGAACCTTGTAATAGTAAAAATAGACAATTGTCTGTCTTGATTAAATTTCGTAGCACATGATCGATCATGAAGCATTTTGTTGATGTGGTCCAATGAAATGTTACATGCTTTCAAAGTTTCACAATGGAAACAGAGGAGGCAGAATATTTCATGGTCGTGTCGCAGGACAAACCTTGGACTGTAGTGACCCGTGGTGGTTCATTATAATTTGAATATGTTGTGAGATTGGTGCCACTGCCGTGCGGCAGTCTTCAAAACTCATGATACCCTTGTGTAACAGTCGTCCTAAATGTTCCTAGCCCTGGCCAAAAAAAAAATCACGCTGTACTCTAATATCTCCAGTACGTGCTGAAGTAAAAGTCATATTTTGTGGGTATAATCGTTGGGTTAACAATCCTGATGAGAATTATTATAGATACAGGGCTGTCAACTTTGGGAACTGCTTCGAGGGAGATCGTATGCAATTTTTTTTGGAGGCTCAACGAGAGGGTTTGGGGGAGGTGTTTACATGTATTTTTTTTTGTAAAGTGCTCATCACTCAAAAATAATTGCATAGGATATGGTATGCTGGTTCATTTTACACGTTTGGCGGGAGGTTTTTTGTAAACCGAGATTGCGGGAGGAAGTGCATGGTGGGACGGCGTGAGACTCCTCCAAATGCAGGAGGGTTGACAGCCCGGCCCTGTAGATATAAGCTACCACTTTCTCGTAATCTACACCATAATTAGAAATACATGTTCTCTTGAATTTTTATTTTACTATTTCATAATTAACTTGTATCTTATTTTGTTTTGTCTTCCATTACAGTACTGCCAGAAAAGAGTGTGTACAAATACCGCTTTTCAAGTACAAAGCTTGCCACGTGTTCAGCTTATACGTCACATCTTTGCCTGTAAGCAACTGTAGCCATACAGGGCCATGGCTGTACTTCTACTCCTGGTGAAACAACCTGGCTGAATTTGTTTTCTTTCTTCTTAATCAAAAAGTGGATGTTAACTGTTTGATCAAACAAAGGTCTCCATCTGTATGTGGATCCCAGGACAAAAATGTGTGGTATTTTCTCTCAAAAGATATGTCAATTGAGATTATTTATTTGATAAATTACCGAGATCTCAAATTAGCCCTTCCATTCGTGGAGAACTCTCCATTGGTGTTTCCTATAACATTCATGATTTTTAAAGTTTTGGATATCAACTGAGCATTCACTAACTTGTTAGAATTGTTTCAAACTCATTTTGGTTCAAACATACTTGAATGATATCAGAGGATTTTTACTTTGGGTGAGAAATCGTTTTGTGGGGGAAATAACAGTACCAAACCAGTGGATTGTTACTCTCATTTACATGAAAGTGTAACAATATTATTGTTGAAGGTCACTGAAAAAAAGTGATTAATTTTCATATGAAATGTTACTTACTGTTATTATATCCCTTCTACAAAGTCTACAGTACAAACCCTCTGAAATGCAAAAATTAAAACCACTAAGTTTTGGGGAAGGCGTTATGTGTAACTACTTCTAACTATAAATTATCCCAACCAAATTTTGAATGATCCCAACCATTTTCCCTTGAAATATATGGCAGAAAACAGGCTTTCATTTGTTATCTTAGAAGTGCTATATAAAAGCAGAGTTATTGTTATTATTATTATCTGTCATTTCTGTAACGTTAATTCATACAAATTTTTAATAGTACCCTCAGCTTATTTATTTAGATATGCTCAAAGTTCATTGGAGAATGCTCCTTTTTCTTTAGCCACCTTGACATTTTCATATACGCTTGATGGGAATGGATTGTCAATGGTTTTAGCATGTTAGACACAGGTTTTCGAGTGATCCCCGCCCCTAAATAAAATACATGTACTCATGTAGTACATTTTATAAATGGGCTTATAAATTAAAAATAGGTAATATCAAATTAATGTTATATGCTTTATAGAAATGATATTTTTTCTATGTTTCCTTTGATTTTACATTTAAATAATAAAGTTGCAATCAAAATTAAGGAAGGTATGGCATTGCTTTTAAAACCACATCAGATCTCACTTGTGTAAAGAATTATGCAATGTAAGTTGCTGTCTCCATTATTATGTTTATGATTAAAAACATGACAGTTGGAAAAGCCTTACCTGATTTTGCACAAATGGAATTTGATGCATTTTAAAGCCCCACTGTACTACTTGTAGCTACTTGCTCCTCTATATAGAAAACAATGCCTAATCGGTGACCATTGGTCCCCATGATCCTCTTTTTCTTATGTTAATTGAGAGCTGAGTTGATGAGATAGCCACCTGTCAGTGACCAGGGTGGTCTAATCCCTCTCAGCCAAACTAGTACAGACAGCCTTTAAAACTTTCTTTTTGTTTGTTGCAACTGTGTGAGTTATGTGTGAAAGGATAAGAGTAACGTTCCTATAGGTACCATTATCATATTGATTATAAATTGCCTAAAGTTGTATTACCTAATTTCAAAGTGTGACGTTTCTTTTTGTACTCAGCATACATTTAATTTTGTGTACAGTTACCTAATATGTCATTACTGTTCTGTTGTTTATCATAATTTATCAATCATAATGCATTTAACTTGCTTTTCTTTGTTTTGCACTGCAACAGTTCTGACAAAATGACACAAATTTTTTTAGCACATCTGAAGAAACTGATTTAAGTCTCCATTAGAAAAAAAATTGAGTGGATTAAAATAACGTATTTATTTATTAATTCTCTATTTCTTAAACCCAATACATTTTAACCAAGCAAAACATCTTAGATGTCATATCCCCTAGAGTATAACAGGCATTGGCTATAGTAGCATTTCAAAGATTTGTAGGCCTATGATTGTTTGTCCATTATTTATAGAACATGTATTATTAGTATCTATGTGTTTATTTCGACAGTGTAAGTTGGTTTTGATGCTGTTCATTCAGTAAACACTAAACAGTGATTATTTTGTTACATGAATTAATTCAATTTGTTTGCATGTTGTAAAATTTGTATGGTATTTACATTATTGAATAAAATCAATTTAAAAGATGGAAAAGAAAACATTGAAAGACTGTCTAATTTAAAAAGTGAATTTATTTGATTCCTTCATATTTATGCACTTGTCATATGTAAGGCAAACTCTCCTAAAAAAGTATGTCAAAGGTGAGTTATTCTAATGTGATGACTCACCTTTCACATGACCGCCATAACAATGAGGGGGCATGTGGCATAATACTTTGGAGTGGCCATTTTAGCACAATGAATGTAAGCTTTTATTTTTGTGTGGGTCGTATTTAATTTGTTCGACAATCGCAAAATTAACCCAGTAGTGTGAGTCGAAACATATACTTCGCATACGTGGAAGTTACATCGGATAGATCAAGTACAGTATATACTCAGGGGAGTGTGTCAATAATATTGACAAGTGATGTTGAGAAGGAAATTTTATAAGGGTTTGTGATTTCAGAATTCCACTTACAGTGTGATGAAGCATATAGTGCATTTGAGTTTTCATCTCTAGAAACCTAACTGATATGGTTATACTAGATTTGATTGCATTGAGTTTGAAACGCTTCCTTCCAGAATGGTGGACACTGAAGATAAAAATAATAACCCTAGTCTCTTTTATAAGGACCTATATTTCCATGTAAATATATATGTATACAAAATTGAAGAAAACCGTAGATGAAATTTCATCCACTGTTTTGTTCAATTTTATGGAAGATGTACTTAGAACACTTTCAAAATGTTATCACGTAGACGCGTTTTCATGAACCCATACAATGATTCTTCAAAGTAGTCTCAAATCACATTGATTTGGTCATCAGGACACCAAATCTACATAAGTCGATTGATTTTTAGAAATGTTAGCAAGCAGGCTCTTATATGTGTTTCGACTCTGACTGATATTTTTTGATTTTTAAATCTGTGATATCACCTGATGATGATCCCATTTTAGTTTAGCCAAAGCAGGAGGGCATACGGACTTGCAACGAATTTGGTTGTATACAAACAAATGGAGGAGTGCGGTTTCAAGATTCTAGTACCTTGGTACAAGCTTGGTACTGGTAGCCGATGTCAGTAGAGCGCGAGCAGATTTCTGCATGTTCAATATCGCGATAGTCTGAAGGTTCAGACTCTACATTTTCTTATTTTATGACGACGAGAATGAGGCAACACTATTTAGTACATTATTTATATAGACGGGAGTATCATCATTTGTAAGGTAAAAATGAGAACCCTCAACATAATACAGATTTACTCAATCTGCCATCATAATGGTTCAACATTACAGTTGGATACCGCAATACGCCTGAAAATTCATACCACGTTGTACTCTTCCGTCTGACTCGCCGAACCGTATTCTGTAGTGGGCCAAGATCGAGAGAGAGAGAGAGAAAGAAAGAGTGGGGGAGATATGGACAAGAGAGAGAGAGAGAGAGACGGAGAAGAGAAAGATATTGGAGTGTGTCAGTAGGGTTGACAAAGTAAAAAGGTTGTGTGTAAAAGCGTGTTTGTGTGTATTCTACGGTCGACTTCCATCCTCCCCACTATCTCTAATTTTGTATACTGTGTGGACAAAGAGCAAACATTTTAGCACGAGGTCTCCCAGCCTGGCTGGCTGGCTGGAGTTGGAGGTACTTCTTACACCCCACACACACACACTTTATTTGGAATTCTAATTATTTCTTTTTTGCGGTTCTTGTTGTTATTATGATTATTATGATTTTTTTTTTTGCTAGTGCCCCATGCCCCACTCTCGATCCGCCAATGTATGTAGTATAGTAGGAGTATTATGTTACGGTTTATCATTCTGTTTTGTATCATCAATCTTTATCGCTAGTCACTGGAACACAACCTCCTATAGTTACAATAAACGGAGAAAATCAAAAAAAAAAGTAAAAATCCAGTAATACTATATATGATGACTCTGATAAATGGAGAGTGTAGTCAAGAGGGCGACTAAAATAACAGGAAATAGACGAAACCTGGCAGAAGAATGCAAGGCACGAATCCTCCAAAATCTAAACAGCTCATTGCAAATGAGAATCACAATCTAAATTACTTATATGAATTATTACGGTCAGGAAGGGGAATGCGCTCATTGAAATGTCGGACAGGCCGATATTTGGGCTCATAAATTATGTTCCATACTCCGTTCGTCTGAATGGAGTGAGGAGCATGTGGGTCCAAGTAGCGGTTTGGTGTGATGTTCTATCCTTGTCATCATTTACAAATGTGTAATACTAGAATATCAGACTATATTTCTATTTTGTCTACCTTTTATTTCGATGGTTCTTTATGATTATAAACACAACGATATAGTTCCTCATATAATTATGTATTACGTATTTGTATAATACGTGACCAAAACAAATGTCCATGTACGTATTCCTGTGAATTTGGATGAATAAAAAGAATTGAATTGAATTGAATTGAATTGAAATAGTAGTTATTATTCATATTAGCGGCACTGAATTTATTCTGATCATGATTGTTGAGATAGACATAACATATAAATATCGTAGATATCATTTAGTGGCAAACGCAAACAGGACGGGGTAAAAGAGATGGTAGAAGGAAAAAAGTTACTTACTCCTCAGATTATTACATCACGAGGCAAAAGGCGGGTTGCACATTTTGTTTATTTCCATGAAAATGCTTGTGTAAAGTATAGTATAACTCTACATCTTTTCCTTTCTGGTTCTTTTTAAATACATGTACTATTTTCTCATTCCCTGCCCCCCACAATAAAAAAAAAATATATATATATATATATATATAAAGAAAGTTTCGCATCAAACACTAATTTCACGGAGAATATCGGCAAGGCAGAGCCCCCAAAGAATGTGATATCGATGGATGCACATAAAATAACAGTTGGGGGTCGGTGCTTGTTTCATAACAATCGCATCCGGGCGTAGTTCATATACCTCAGGAAAAGTTGTTGGACACGAGGTGAAGGGAAAATAGAAGAGGTACAAGCGTAGCTATTTTCTAATTAGTTGGTCAAGAGTTGCATACAGTAAACATGGATTCGAGTGACTCCTTTTCCGACTCCGAGGATGAACAATTTCGCACCTTCATATTTCAAGAGTCATTGGTATGTATATCTTTCGTCAAGATTACCTTATATAAGTTCATATTAGTCTATCTCTTGGTGTCGCTCGTTCATAATCGTGCCCCCTAATTCCCCCGACGCGTAGGCTTTGCTTATAGTCCCTCTACAACGGTCCCATATGGAAAAGTGGTGTCTTTTGGCTAGTCTCGAACGCATGCTCGCGCGCATGTACTATAACCAATGGGCAAAGATATTGGTGTAACTTTGAAATGCTGCAAAATACAAGGCTGGCGCGAGCGGTTTTCTATTGTGTATATTTTTTCTTGTTTTTTCCAGAATATGAGAAAATAATTTTAAGTATTTGCGTCGGACTAGGCCTCGAAAGAAAGATTTTCAAGTGAATTTTGACACCAACCCTTCCATAGCAATGCACGTACTTGCACAATTCGAAGCAGGAAACTAATCGATAACCCCGTGTTTGAGACTCTGTATCCCAGCAACGGATTACCCTACGCATACAGCGTTTTCACTTTCCAGTCCGGAATTTTCCCTCTCTGTCATATATCAAAATCAAGCTGATTGGTCTAGAAAATTCGTCGGAATCCTTGAAAAAGTAAGAAGATTAATCTATTCCATCCAATCACATTTGGTGACACTCCGAGCTCATTAGCATAGACTAGGACTAGGACTAGGACTGAGCCTGCACCATTGTCTGACAGGGGGTTTCATTGCCATTGCTTCATTTGTTTATGTCAGCGATGATTACATTGGCTGTATTGTTGAACAATGATGTTCACATTTAAATAAAAAAGAAGAGATGAGATTATTGAACGCTGTTTTATGGAGAAAATTCCCAACTCTACCCAATGCATCTTCAGTCCACACATTACAACTATGTGTTATCCCTCTGTACATTGAGCTTAATCTACCTATATTCGCTAATGGACTGGTCCGCATACTCGCCTTTGCGTGGCTGTGTGTGCATGCAGTTGGCGCGTAGGGTCATGAATTATTCATGAGACGTACCTGTGCGCGCTGAGCAAAGAAAGACACGTACAGATCCACTTTAGTGGAATTTCGGCCTGAAACTTTTCCATATGTGAATGTTACGGGGTATGCATACAATTCAAACAAATTAATATATAATATTTATAACCTCTATATAATTCTCCCGCATGGGTAGTGTAATGTAATTATAATGGATTTATCTTAGATCTATGAGGAGTTATTCGTTCTCTACAGACGAAAGGAGTATGCGTTTGCCCGTTCTGTAGGCCTTCTGTGAACTAGCCACGAACTTTGATCGACTCCAAACAATGCAGATGTTCACTTAGTCATGATCTCTAAATGAAACGGTATAAATATTATTCATAAAACTATACCTTTCCAAAAATGTTGAATATTCATAATAAAGACTGGGATGAGGTGGGGAGGATTCGGAAAATGGTGCAGTCTCACCGCCATTATAATGGCGGTGAGACTGCACCAAGATTTTCCTGCAGAAATTCTGTCATGGGGCATACAGTTATGAATATAGCTTGAAATGCCCTCCCATAGGGACCGAGAGAGTGGTATAACTTTGACATGTATTCTAGAGAAAGAATTCAGTTCAAGAACAATAAAATGAAAAGGTTGTTTTATTGCATATCAAAACATCTACATTGGCGGATCCAGGGGGCACAGGGGGCACGTGCCTCCCCCCCCCCGGCCAAAAAAAAAAAATAGTGCTCCCTACCCCCTCCTCCCCTCCTCCTCCCCTCCCCACTGAGCGATTTTTCGGCCGGCGCGATTTTCCAATTTTCCAATTTCCGGGTTCAAAAAAGAAAAAGTGCTCACTACCGCCCAACCCCCGCCCACCCCCTCCCCTGATCGAACTTTCGGTCGGCGCGATTTTCAAATTTGCGTGAGGAAAAATAAAATGAAAAGGTTGTTTTATTGCATATCAAAACATCTACATTGGCGGATCCAGGGGCACAGGGCACGTGCCCCGGCCAAAAAAAAAAAAAAAAATTAGTGCTCCCTACCCCTACCCTCCCCTCCCCTGATCGAACTTTCGGTCGGCGCGATTTTCAAATTTGCGTGAGGAAAAATAAAATGAAAAGGTTGTTTTATTGCATATCAAAACATCTACATTGGCGGATCCAGGGGCACAGGGCACGTGCCCCGGCCAAAAAAAAAAAAAAAAAATTAGTGCTCCCTACCCTACCCCCTCCCTCCCCTGATCGAACTTTCGGTCGGCGCGATTTTCAAATTTGCGTGAGGAAAAATAAAATGAAAAGGTTGTTTTATTGCATATCAAAACATCTACATTGGCGGATCCAGGGCACAGGGGCACGTGCCCCGGCCAAAAAAAAAAAAAAAAAATTAGTGCTCCCTACCCCTACCCCCTCCTCCCCACTGAGCGATTTTTCGGCCGGCGCGATTTTCCAATTCCGGGTTCAACAACAAAAAAATCACTACCCCACCCCCTCCCTACCCACCCCCACCCCCACCCCCACCCCCACCCCGTCTAAGAAATCCTGGATCCGCGCCTGATCTAACCAACAGAAATTGATTGATACCCAAGAATTTCTTTAAAATGGGTGAACTTTGGAAATCATCACTTTCCACCACATTTTTCATTGCAACCTGTTGGTATATTTTTCATTTAATTTTATAGGAAGACGACGTACTTGAACCGTCTGTTCACGTGCCACGAGGACGAGGGAGAGGGACGTCAAGGAGAGGCGGCAGCCGGAGGGCAAGAGCCAACCGGGGAGCAGGCACCAGGGGGAGGGGAGGCCGAGGCCGAGGCCGAGGCCGAGGGAGAAGATTCACCCAGGGAGGGTGTATTGGCCGCCGTTGTCAAGCACATGTTGCGGCCAGGAGAGAAGAGAGGCGAAACGAAATAAGGGTATGCACAAGTTAGAGCTTAGTGGTGATATGCCCCTCCTCCATATATTTGTTTTATCCATTTTCAAATAGCATTCTCAAATATACAAACACATACAAACACGCACATACACACACTTCATTTATATTGATGCAACACTTTCATATTTAGCAAGTAATGTAAATTTTACCAACTTTGTAAGAAAAGATTTGAATAAGAATGATTAAATATATTAAAAATCAGCTATACCTAATAACTTGAATATGAAGTCAGTAAGCATTTGCACTTACCGGTACATTATTTCAACTTTAGGAAAGAGGACCAGGCAATAAGCATAAAGTACATCACAAGTAAAAAGCAATCAAATGCAATCTAATTAAAAAAGAAAATTTATTTGTACATATTGAATGTGAACAAAGAAAGAAAAATATATAAAGTACATAAAATGATTTCTTTTTCAATAGCACAACAATGGTTTCCCAAATAAGTATACATGTACAGGAATGTGAATGTGGTGTGTATCTGACATATGTCATATATGACAGTGCCTTTACATTGCTAACTTCTTATCTATATTCGAATATCCATTGTACCAGTTAATATAACACAAATGAGAGCAAAATACCTCAGTATGTATAACATGAGTATTTCAAAAGGCATATTAAAAGTCATATTTAACAATTAGCAAGACTTGTGATATGAAAATTCTCTCTTTTAATTTTACAGACGATTATCTTGCAACTGGACCAGGAGAGGTTGCAAGACCTACTCCTTGGTGTGGTGGAGAGAAACAGTGGCCTACTTCTCGATTTACTTAACTGCCCACCCGTTGAAGATCTGAGACCTGCGCCGAACCCGGCTGGTGTGTGTGCACGAACTGCAGACCGATGCAGCGGGATGTAGAGGCGCTATGTTGTGGATTAACTCCACAGAATTGCATCTCACTAACTGAGGTACTGAACTTTGACTCTTTTGTACAAATTCACAGACTCACATCACTACAGATTGATCAGATCTAATATACAGTATCAAATAGATAACATGCATATTATTCTTGGTGCAATCCTAATATGTACCAATCTTCTTCAAAAACAAAAGTCAAGAAAGTATTAAAATGATCCATATTCAATTCACCGTAACAATTTCTTATTACAGTTTGAAATTGAACAGTAGTTCTTCAGATTGTGTGTATTCAACCTTCTTTCAGCTTATCAACTTTTGAATAAATGAGAATTTCATTCCAGTTTATTAAATACTGAGTAACCATTTGTTTCATTCTTTGGTATTTTGACTGATCTGTTTCAAATGGGGATCTCATATAATTGGTAAAGAATGATTCATCAATATTAGAAACCATTTAGATTGAATTACTGTGAAGAAATAGGATTATCTACAGATTAATATAGACTGGAGAATTAATTTCTTTGTCATTAATAAAATAACATTTATCCTGCTCTTATTCACAGCACTTCCGATCGATGTTGGATCCCTTTTTTGTGAACATGCAAAGGAGAATGTTCAACAACATTGAAAATAGAGAAGACAATAATCAGGCTCCAGGGGCAGAGCATAACAGAATGCGGTGGGGTGTTTACCGCTCCTTTGTCTTGTGGCAGCATGGACGGCTAGGCATTGGCAACAGGGTGGTTGTGCCTAGCTGCGTGGTATGCAGGACTCGGGATGAGTATCCAGACCCGAATGGACATTACACAGGTTTCCTGCCAGCCAACTTGTGTGAGTTTATAAATATGCCATAATATCATTGAGCAATGTTGTAAATACAGGGATACCTTGATGTACGGAGGTCCTCTGGATAATTGAAATTACCTTCTTAGATTCTGGGTTAAAACAATGCAAATAAAGAACTGGGACCAGAAAAAAATAACTTGAAAGTAGACATTGCAAACTCTGGATTATATTGTTGATTGTTTTCAAAGTTCAGTATAAGTCCAACAGTAAAACATTTTCGAGTCTTACAACAACAATAACAATAACAAATAAATATAAAGATTAATATTGTTTCAAAATTTATTGTTACTCTTGATGAAATAAGATGTATGTATTTAATCTGAGCATACACCGATAAACGTTGTTCACAATTTTACTCTCACTAGCCGTGCAGCTGCTAATACTCTCCATTTTACTTTCATTCAACAGAAAAGCGGCTCTTCCTTCTTTGTACAAGTTCTTCCTTTGATGGGGGTGGGACAGGGGCCAGTCTTGGACAAATCCGTCTCGGGTCAGTGGGAAGAAGTTCAGCTGGGCGGAACAGCGGCATGGAGTCATTCAAGCGACGGCAAAGTATTTCTTCAACCATGCCCGACATATAAGAATAGGTCTTTCTAACGTGGACTTGATGCACAACCCAGTCTCCTGCATGCTTGGACCACCTCGCCTTATGCCTGAAAATTTAATATAGACATTAGGGATCAGTTACATAGCATGTTATTATCATCCATTCTTACGTGTAAGTACAAGTATATCAGTCACACCACCAGGTCGTGGCCAAAATTTGGATGAATTACCTCTGTTTCTTTACAAATGTTATTCATTAGGTGTAGATTAAAGAGTAGAATGAAGGAGTATATTACTGTGGTACAAAACACACTAATTTTAGTGTTTATGTTGGATAGTTTTGTTCTGGTTACAGACACAAACAACATTTGTCTTGCCATTGATGTCATACCTGTGCCAGTGAAGAAAAATGATGTCATATGTAAATAAAAAAATTAAGGTGGGTTAACTGTGACTGTTTTTATAAGTATAGCATTTGTTATCTTTACTTTGCATTGAATCATGAGACAAAGATCAAATTCAACATACTTGTTGAATGTTCTTATGACAATAAAGAATACAAGACTTCAATTATCAGAGTCATCTGAGTTTATTTAATTATGGAAAGCGATTGTGCATTGAATTTTACCTCCAATACATAAATATCTTAATGGCATTACATCAATTCGACTTTACATTTACATAAATATTCTTGGACCACAGCCAGAAACTCACTTTGGGTTTCCTTGCTCATCAAGATCGAGAGGCCTATCCTTGTGCATGGTGTAATCAATCATAGCAAGCATATTGCGAGCACGGTAGGCGCGCCACCTATGATATAATACAAGAAAAGATGTCTATATATGAGGAATGGTTATGAAAACAAAAATGTCATTCTACCAAGCGTTTCTTGTGTGAAAAGGGGAGGTGGGCTAGACTGATCATCATCCTACCCCTCCCCTTCAGATCTTGTAATTGTGAATTTCTGTGAATAATGACATTTTCATACAGTATGCTATAAAGAAAATAACTATACTCTTCTAAAGATATGCATAAGCACAGAGCTGCCCAACCCAACTGAACAAAAAATCCTATTTTCGAAATAAACTAGATGGAACTTCAACTGCGCGCAGTCGATGATGCCTCCGCCATAGAGCAATTTTACAAACCAAAATGGAAGCAATTTTTAAAATTCAAGTTTGATTGTAATCCATCTGTTGGTTCTAATGATAACGCCATCATGAGCTATTTTAGGATACATAATGAGCCCTGTGACCTTTGACCTCTTGACCCCCAAATCTAATCAGTTCATTGGCTCTGCAAGATACATACATGACCCAAGTTTGGCGGTAATCCATCAATCGGTTCTTGAGATAATGTGATCACAAGCTATTTTGCATACATAACGAGCCCTGTGACCTTTGACCTCGTGACCCCAAAGTCTAACCAGTTGATTAGCTCTGCAAGATACATACATAACCCAAGTTTGGCGGTAATCCATCAATCGGTTCTTGAGATAACGCGATCACGAGCTATTTTTGCATACATAATGAGCCTTGTGACCTTTGACCTTTGACCTCGTGACCCCAAAATCTAATCACTTCATTAGCTCTGCAAGATACATACATGACCCAAGTTTGGCGGTAATCCATCAATTGGTTCTTGAGATAACGCGATCACGAACGGGACGTACGTACGTACGTACGTACGGACGGACGGACAACCAGAAAACATAATGCCTCCGGCGTTGTAGCGGAGGCATAAAAACCCATTTATGATCGATAACTAATTTCTTTTAGTTAGACTGTAAATGCATATTTTTGGACCATTGGTTGAATATGCATGATTTCGTAATGACTGGTATGTTCGATGAACCAATGAACATCCCCAAATTGCTGATGTGAGATGCTTGTTGGATACTTTACAGGAGAGAATGGGCAATTTGCCATTGAAAATTGCACACACACAAAATACATGAGCACATTTTTTTTTGGGGGGGGGGGTGGGGATCGATCCTGGTTGTCTTATAAAGTCACCTTTCATTTATCACTCACCCAAATGCAAATCTCTTGCCACAGTACATGAGGATATGGCTGTGCAAGGACTCCAGCTCACCAGTATGCCTGGGGTGAATCAAAATGTTTCATAACACCATAAATAAATAACTGAGAAAATGAGACCTAGCTCTCCACAATCACATTTAAGAAAAAATTATTTGCCTTAGTTATCAATACATGCACAACATGCATGCGATCCAAACTATGTAATTACACAACTTCCCTGGTTGTCAGTTAAGATTCAGTATATTCATAGGCAGACAAATTCAAGAAATTAATCCTCTGCAGTAAAGGCATTAAAATTGACAAAAGTTAACTCTGCACAGTTAAAATGATATGCTTCTATCTGCATTACCTTGAACCTCATTATTAGGAGCTCTATTACTTATGGTAGTTTCGCTGGGCCAAAATCTCTCAAACTTTCAAACTTACTTTTGACCCCCAAATTTAATCAAGTAATCTTTACATGGTCATACATACACAGACCAAGTATTATAAAGATAAAGATAAAGAAACAAGAATTATTTGTGACTGACAGACAACACCTGGCAGAGGCATGGGAAACAGAAAGCTAATCAAAATTGTCAACCACATTATCTCTAAAAAGACTAACAAATGTCTCCTCCAGTACCTGAAGTTAACAAAGTGAACAAGTGTTTTTAGGAGTCTCTTGTCCAGGACAAGCCGGACCAGGGTGTCATGGGCTTTGGTTCCTGAAGAGAGCCACTGACTCGGTCCTCTCCTCCAGATCGCCATGCTCGCAGTGGGCCACCCCACCGAGTCCACCTGTGATGGCCCAGTCATGCTTATCTGTGACATGGTGAACTAGGCCACGCCACTTGCTCTGAATGAAAAATAAAAAAATTATACATGTTATCAAATGTAATGTCATATAAAACATTAATGTTAAAGGTATAGACCATTTTGGGAAACGCCCTCTCAAAAAATGAAATGGAAGCTGTTATTACCAATCATGTGAAAGAAAAAGTTTTTTAATAATACGTGATGATACAAATTTTGCCGGGAAACTGGCTACTAATTGATATATTTGGTAAATTATCATATCTATCCGGACTGGATAGATATAGGGTAGTTCCATATACATCTTTTTGTGTACAGTGCTTGTAACTTTACCAAGACTGGGCCAAATTTCTTATCATTTTGATGATTCCAAAACCTTGCAGTACACACCAATACTTATATGCTAGATGATCCACCTTTTCTGATCGATTCCACAATGTTTCTTTCACAATGCAATCGCATGACCAGAACTGGTCTATACCTTCAAATCAAAAACTGCCGAGCAATATTAAATGAAGTACGTTCTTTTAAAATAGAAATTAATTCCTGATGACATAAAAAAAATAAATAAATAAAAACAATTAAGGTATAGGTGTACATCACACAGCTATAATCAATCAACTCACCAAGAAGAGTTTGACATCACCACCACAAGATTCTGCACAGAACCAGAAATGGTTTACCACGTGCTTCGTCCAATACTTCAGTTGCTTGTTGGCTACTGTCTTGGATGCCTTTAAGCAGACACAAAACACAAGTACATATAATAAAATGAATAGTTTCACCCACTCTCAATTTCAAAATGATATAAAATAGTGCTATTCAGTGTTTGCCGTATGCTACTCAAATAATAAATCAAATATTTGATCTAGAACAATTAAAAATGTTGGAAATAGAACAATTTGGCACGAGTATTATTTTAAAAGATTAGATATAGTAAGTTTGAGATTCAATTATAAATCATAATCCATGTATCCTGATGTTATTATTTTCAAACATTAATATAATATTTTTTCAAGGTAACATCAGACAACAGGCTACCATTAAGTCTCTCAAACCACGTGTTTATTTACTACATTTTTTATCTTTTCATGCCATGACACAATTGTTTGTTAAAATTAAGTCAAGATCGCTATTCTAAGTAGTAATTCTCACCAGTGAGATCTTTTGCCAATATTTTTGGCCCCGTGCCAAATGTCCCAACTGTGGCACATCTCTGGATAGTCTCTCTCTGCAAAAGAAAAATATCATGAAAATATCATGAAAATGTCATGAAATAAAAAAATGGCAACATACAATAAGGTCAAGGTGTCCACGGTTTTAAAATTGAGGGAAGCAATTATCACAATATAGTCAAACATTGTACTATACATCAAAGTAAACTTACTTAGTATGGCAGAAATGGTCGGGTGGGCATCAGTCACCAGTTCTGTTATGGTGATTCCACCTGCCTTGAGACTATCCAGAGCCCGCATCATCCCCAGCGGCTCCATGGCCCCACTTTTCCCCCCAGTTTCTCTTTTGTCCAGAAACTGGACATCAATGATGTCTTTGGTGCTGTGGTCCAACAACGTGTAGGTGCAGTATTGTGCACAAAAACCGGGCGAGTCGTTCCTTGCATCTCCTGTTTCAAGTTGAGTTGGGAAATAAAATAAAAGAATAAATGAAAGAATGGCATAAAAATCATACATGTGTGAGGAAGCAGTACTAGTTACTCTGTTTGGACATGAACATAATGAATACAAATTTGTTTGTTTCCATGGAAGATATTTGTCTACAAGTAGTTAGATTGAAAAATAATAAACAAACATTACTTACCACATAAAACCACCTCTTGGTCTTTCAGCCTGTCCTTTGTGGCTGAAAGGAGGTTGACCATTTTTCCTCAACGACCGGGCACACATAGTGATTTTGCACCGCATTGAATAGTCGAGAAGAAAACATGTGGAGATTCATGATCTCCGCCATCCTCTTTATTTTATGGAAATTGTTTCCAGAAAGGAGGATAGCTGAAGACATTCTTATGTCTCCAACATGCGACCCATTGATGGTACCTTGCGTGCAAAATCGAGAGGTGTGCCCAGAGTCACAGGTCTGCAAGCAAAAAGAAGAGAAAAGAGTATGTAACATTACTACCATACATGTGCATAAAACTGATAAAAATGGCTTTATAAATTGAAATGTGTCCCCACATTTTGTTACCCCGATAAAAAGTAGTAAAAATAACAGATATAATTTAGTTGTCTTTTGAGTAGCAAATATAACTTTTTAATGTTTATTCAAAAGAAAGGGAGTTATGAGTCATGGACTGGTATTCCTCAATTTAATATTTTAAAAAATATAAATATAGCACTAGGTAGAGTTATGAAGGTAACAAGTAAAGCATGAATATGTGGATACCATAATGGGCTATAGCCAACAATTTATTGGGGCAATTGAAATTATTCTGTGTTTTGCCACACATGGTATACTGCAAGAAGCTTTGTAACTCCTATTTTAAAAATAATAAATTACCCATGCTACATGTGCAGACGTTCCTGCCGTATCAATCTGCACACGCAGAGATTGCTGGCATCTCTGGCAGATCGGCCTTGCCTGCCTTGCCAAGGCCGCCAGCATTGTTTTTGTGATCAGGAACAGTTGATCATTGGTTGCATCTTTCGCCGAGGTAATCTTTTGGTGTAATCCGCTAACCGAGTGTGCAGTCTCTTCCTCTTCCTCCTCCAAACACTGCCTCCGGATCATCTATTACATCGAGTCCTTTGCATAGAGATCTGAGGAAGATATTTTTTAACTACATGTATTAGCAAACAACATCATTGGTGTAAAATGACCCTCACTCTGTATATTTGTCGACAAAGGAGAAATTTGCTATCCAACTTCAAGAACATCTTTATTTCACCTTTTAAAAAACTAGATTATAGTGACACGTGAACTTTAGTGCACATTAAATATGGAGTTTGTTTTATAAATTGGTGTTTTAAAACATTAGTGGCAAAATCTATTTATATATGTATATATTGTAACCCTAGGTAACATGCGAGGATGCTGGCTATCTACAGCCTAGACATGTGGTGGAGTTATTAAAACCACATGTATGATTAATAATTTGCATGACTTAAAAATAAACAATACAAATCTGTTCGATGGGATATAAATTCTTTATGATTGACCAGAGTGGCTAACAAGTGATACCCATCTTTAGTCTCTCAAACTAGAGAAAACACTCACTTGTTGCGGACATGTGAGGGATGCCAGTTCTCATCTTTTTCGTCGGGGCCAGGCTCTTCAACTCTCTCCTGCGGGTAGATGAAATCCCCGATTTCCCGATAATCCACACTGATGCTGCAACAAACAAAAAAATACTGCATATTATTTTCAACTTTGGTATGTTTGTAAACACAATGTCAGCACTCTCACAATGTCTAGCTTCAATAGTGACAAAGAAGCCCAACAGGGATGCCAGTTAGAATTGATCAATGGGCCTGAAAATCACCTAGAATTAGCTATTTTGTACACAACTATGGCCTAAAATATTTTGCCAGGGCCAGAATTCAGGCTTTTGCCTGAAAACTGGCAACCCCTGGACCAAGCAACACACACAGAATACAGATAATTACTCACATGGCATGACAGAAATGTAAATACATAACCGAAAGTTATAAATCGGATTCATTCTGATTGAAATTTCACAAAAATAGTTCGAAATGATAGAACTTAATTGCTTTTTTCTTGTATCAACATTTACTAAATTCAAAATAAATTACTTTTCCCTTTGAAACAATATAATTATCTTATCTTTCTAAGGCACTATGATTGCAATTTTCTTACTTGAAGTCAGATGCTTCATGTCCAGAGGTTGTTGGGTCTTCTATAGTAGTTCCACTGTATTAATTCCAAAAGGAGTAACAAAACAGAGCTGTTAGACATCCAAACTGCATTCTCATTTGAAAACCATTTAAAGTATGCAAATGTGTTTAAAACATAAACCCAGTGGAGTGCCCGTCAAGTGTTCACTTCTTGACCCTGAATATACTAATCTTATGCTTACAAAGTTGTGATGCACATTCCAAGTAATTGTACAGTCTTGTTTCTTCAATAAATTATGATACAAACCTAGATTTTTTTCATCATCGCTTGCCTCATGGGGTGGTTGTTAGAAACAAACCAGTGGTATATTTGTACATTGATCCTAGTCTATTCTAGAGGCCTTGAAATTAGTAAACCCTCAAAAAATAATTAAACACTGAGACAAATTCTGGTCTCAAAGTTTGAAAAAAACCAACATCTGGCCTAAAAGAATCGGAGGCAATTGAAAAAAAGAAACACTTACCGAGACTGGATCCCTGTTTCTCGATCCGATTCTGACATTCTCTCAACCCCAGACATCACATCACCACCACTGTAAACGCAATAACATAAAGATTATGTACAGGTCACACTTAATATTATAGTGTTTTTCTTGTAATTTATTTGAGAAATTTTGTTGCATAAACATGTTGAGTATCGAGAAGACTAATTAGGCATATTCATACAAAACACTGTTCCATGTAACAAAGATACATTCTACGAAATGGGGCAACTTATAATTAGCATCTTAATTAACAACAAATTAATCACTTTGGGGTAAAATATGTATAACGTGAGCAGGGATGTACATGCCAATTGTTTGGCGTTGATCAGAATGGGGACTGGAGAGTAATGTGGCAGGTGAGTGGGGATAATGCCAACCCACCCATGACCATCAAAATCATCCTCTTTAAAAGCCCAGTCTGAATAAGATTTGCAGGCATTGGTATACAATTAACTTCATTTGTGGTGATAATCTGACTAACCACTATCAAGACCCCCCACCCACCCAATACAAAAAAAGTGAAAATAAAAAACCTGTCTACGTTTTTGGAAATGTAGTACATCTGACTTCAAATTCAAGCAAAATTAGCCAATACTCAGTGTGGCCCCTATGTTGGTTCAAATATAACCACATGTGATATAGGTAAAGTTTCCATTACCTTTCAGCAGCTGAGGAAGATTCTTCATTGTGGCCTCTCTTAGTCCGAGTAGCACTGGGATTGCTATAAAAATGAAATAACACTGAATAACAGTTTTTGTTTTCAAACTTTATTCCTTTTTATAACTACAATTCAATTTTCAAAACATGTATTCCAGTCTGAATGCAAGAACATTACGGTTCAGATGTGTACAAATTGTCATCTGCTTTCAAATTCAGGTATGGATTGATATGGTATGCTTAATTTTGTTTTGTTATGAAAATGATGGAGAAGGGGGTGTGCCTTGGATATAAAGCCATTGCCTGAGAAACAATCATTCTTACCTACGGCACTTGGGAGCAAGTGGAGAATTGAAGAACGGCAACCTGGAAAAACAAGAAAAATACAAGAAAATATATATATTTATAAAATACAAATAATATCAAAATCAAAGAATAATCCTTTATCCTTAGAAATAGCAATTGAAACTTTGAAACTTTATTGAACTTCATATACATGTACCCTCTTTTATCAATTGTCAGGCAGAAAGGTTACTAACAGAATGTATTACTATTTTTGAATCCATTTAATGCTTATACAATATGGCATGATTCAACAATGTTTGAATATTTTTATCCCCCAAAAAAAAAAAATAAATAAATAAATAAATAAAAAAGAAATAAAGAAATAAATAATTAGAAATATAATATAACATATTTTGATCCCAATAAAAAAGGGAAAATTAAAAACCTGTCTACGTCTTTGGAAATGTAGTACATCTGACTTCAAATTCAAGCAAAATTAGCCAATACTCAGTGTGGCCCCTATGTTGGTTCAAATATAACCACATGTGATATTCTTAGGTAAAGTTCCCATTACCTTTCAGCAGCTGAGGAAGATTCTTCATTGTGGCCTCTCTTAGTCCGAGTAGCACTGGGATTGCTATAAAAATGAAATAACACTGAATAACAGTTTTTGTTTTCAAACATTATTCCTTTTTATAACTACAATTCAATTTTCAAAACATGTATTCCAGTCTGAATGCAAGAACATTACGGTTCAGATGTGTACAAATTGTCATCTGCTTTCAAATTCAGGTATGGATTGATATGGTATGCTTAATTTTGTTTTGTTATGAAAATGATGGAGAAGGGGGTGTGCCTTGGATATAAAGCCATTGCCTGAGAAACAATCATTCTTACCTACGGCACTTGGGAGCAAGTGGAGAATTGAAGAACGGCAAGCTGGAAAAACAAGAAAATAAATATATTCAGAGAATACAAATTTAGAAAAAATAAATAATAATACTTAATCCTTAAAAAAAACAGCAGTAGAAAATTTGAAACTTTATTGAACTTCATATACATGCACCCTCTTTTATCAATTGTCAGGCACATGGTTTACTAACATAAACAAATGAATGTATAATTATTTGTGAATCTGTTTTATGCTTACACAGAATGGCATGATTTAATAACGTTTTAAATAATTTTAATTACCCCGACAAGAAAAAGAAGAAAAAAAAATATATATATATATAGATCATGATCTGTAATTTGGTTTAACAAAATGATATTTTCTGTAGTTTTAGGGGGTTATTCTATAATAATCTAATTTTATTTTAGATGATTACTAACCATTACCTAGCATATAGGCTGATCACACTATGAAACAGAGTCAGACCAGTATATGCCAGGCTGTCCCTAGAAACCAATTTGAATACATATACATGTATACTAGACAAACCTTTAAATCAATTTTGGGGAATAAGGCTCAAAATGTTTGATTTTTAGGACAGTTTAAATTCATTTTCATCTCACCTTTCAACAGATCTGGGTGTATGTGATACAGAATCAACATGGGAAGCTACTGGCAATGGAGTTGATGTTGCTGTGGGTCTAACGCAACGGAAGAGAGAAAGAGAGAGAGAAAAGAACGTTTCAAATAGTTTTATTGTGACTTCAATACATCAGGTCCTTTCAATATTCATCTAAATTCAATGATTAAAATTTCAAAGGCTGCATGCAAGATATCAAACCCACTATGCAGTTACTGCAGTAGTGATAGAAGTTGGTCCACTATGGCTGAATAAGCATAAGCATAAGAAAATATTATATGACCAAACAGCAGTAAGATATCAAAACATTTATGCAATAGTCGGGAAGAAGGTTCATAGATTTTGGTTAAGTTTCATCTTACCTTTCCACATATCTGGGTGTTTGTGATCCAGAAGCAACATGGGAAGCTACTGGCAATGGAGTTGATGTTGCTGTGGGTCTAACGGAAGAGAGAGAGAGAAAAGAATGTTTCAAAGAATGTCATTGTGCCTTCAAAACATCAGGTCCTTTCAATATTCATCTAAATTCAATGATTAAAATTTCAAAGGCTGCATGCAAGATATCAAACCCACTATGCAGTTACTGCAGTAGTGATAGAAGTTGGTCCACTATGGCTGAATAAGCATAAGCATAAGAAAATATTATATGACCAAACAGCAGTAAGATATCAAAACATTTATGCATTAGTCGGGAAGAAGGTTCATAGATTTTGGTTAAGTTTCATCTTACCTTTCCACATATCTGGGTGTTTGTGATCCAGAAGCAACATGGGAAGCTACTGGCAATGGAGTTGATGTTGCTGTGGGTCTAACGGAAGAGAGAGAGAGAGAGAGAGATAAAAGAATGTTTCAAAGAATGTCATTGTGCCTTCAAAACATCAGGTCCTTTCAATATTTATCTAAATTCAATGATTAAAATTTCAAAGGCTGCATGCAAGATATCAAACCAACTATGCAGTAGTGTTAGAAGTTGGTCCACTATGGCTGAATAAGCATAAGAAAATATTATATGACCAAACGGCTGTAAAAAATCTTTACATGTAGATGCCAACAATTTTTGTATTATGGTCATCCTTTTTTATTGGCTCTTTCCAAAGATCTTAGATAAATAATAAAATACTCCTAAAAATATACCATGATGATGTCCGAAGTACTGTACGGACTACCGGCAGGTGTAGATTATGTTAGGTTTCATATTAACTCTTCTATGATTATACAGATTTCTATAATTATAGTACCATGCAGTTTATAGCTACATGTAATAATATATGAAGGTTACCTTTCCGTACGTGGAAGAACTCTCGCTCTGTACCTGCAGAATAGATAGGATCAGAAAGAAAAAATGTAATGAATACCTCCCTACAAATCCATATAACAAATTTGAAATAAAGCTGTCAAATGTTACCGCCTTTTGAGATCAAACATAACACTCATCAAATATACCTGTTGACCCTATACAAGTCAAGGAGGGCCATTCATGCTATTTTTTTTAATTATGTAATGAGCATCTGTTCTTTTCAAGAACAAACATATTGATTTTTACGCCAGTCAACACGAACAAATAAATCACACAACAATATTTACGTTTACAGACACTAATGCACTTCGTATTCCACTGTAAACCATGTCACTAACATTAAACCTAACCCTAATTCTGTAGTCTAATCCTCCAAATCAAATAATTAAAAAACA
Source organism: Mesocentrotus franciscanus (assembly GCA_037976565.1). Lineage (NCBI taxonomy): Eukaryota > Metazoa > Echinodermata > Echinoidea > Camarodonta > Strongylocentrotidae > Mesocentrotus > Mesocentrotus franciscanus. Next base: position 4,232,265 of record CP137686.1, on the reverse strand, counting down.
TCTTTGCACTTGCAGAAATTTTATTTTCCTGTTCACGAATTTGCAGGGCAATGAGCAGGATTAGGTTACTACTAGGCCTAGGCCAATTTTTTTTCCTTATTTAGTTAAATCTGCAATAGAGGATCTGGAGCCATTGAGGCATAATTGTTGCCGTAATCCACTCATAGTTTCCATATATTGAACAGGCACCAGAGCTGAGCACAATCCTGCCGGAGTTACAGCGCCCCAGGCCAGCGTAGCTAGGGACTAGGGAGCGGACAAAAGTGCTTTAGTCGGTCCAGCAACCGACACACATAATGACATACCGTCATTACCTACTATTACTAACTACTTCATAATGTACATCTACAATCTGAATTACAGAAGACTAGCAGTAGTAGTATAAATACTGCGCACTGGCGTTGCCATCGTACTGTTTGTTGTGAGTAATAAAAATGCTGCTTCAACTTCTAAGTTCAACTTCAACAAGCCAAAGGTGCTAGGCCTAGGTCAGCTCAGTAGGTAGACTCTAGTGCAAACTATGTCATGTGAGTGGGATTTCAGCAACTGTGTCGGCATTGAAAACTAATGGCAATGCAAAACCAGGAACACGAACACTAACTAGACCCTACGCTTCGACTCTGACTCAGCCGAGCTGAGCAGAGTCCGACTAGCTCCGAGTCCGACACGTCCCGGCCGCGTCCGGCCGTGCACGCACGGGTGCGTTGGAAAGGGCGAGCTGATGATGGATTCGATGTATTATTTGATTTTGAAATAAAGTTTTGATGAATTTATATTTTTTAGAATATGCAGAATAACATGTAATTTGTTATAGGCTAACGTAAAGGTATGCAGAATTGTTAGATCTAAATTAACTAATTAAGAGTCCGAAACTTTTAGTTACGACTAGGTCTAGGTCTAGGCCTAGACCCTAGAATCTATATTATAATAATAAATAGGCCTACGAGTAGATACGGAGAACGATCTAGTTGACTTACGTTGCGAGCAGCAGGCTGATTACGTTTTTGACCGTCAATTGTTTCTCCTTCCCGATGGTTCGAATTTCATCCAAATCACTTTTGAACACACCAATAGTCTGCGGCTTTTTCTTTGCCCGGTACCGTTGATCCTCGCTCTCTTCATTCTTTTCTTCGCTGAGTCACTCATATTGTTAACTCATAATCATATTATTAAATGGTAGTAATGCTGGTAGTATAGTAGGCCAAGTGGCGTTGCGCAACATACACAGAAAACTAGCGCCAAAATATTCGTAATGTGTCGCAGAGGGCGGTATTGAAACCCTAAATAGCGGTTATTTTCGAAAAAGATTCAGCAGCGACGTTATTCGACACTGCTCGAAATCCCGTTAAACTTTGTTTAAAATCTTCATATTGCGTGAATTAATTTCGGATTTGGGGCATTGTAGTTGGAAAGTCCATACATACAAACATAATTTTATGTGTTTGCCACCCTGATTCAACAGATTTTTGAAATCAACCATCACAATGTTACAAAGTAACTTTAACGGAGCAATAGTCATCACCATCAAACATAAACAAACTTGTCATCATTATAACATTTGACCACACCCTCCAGCTCCTTGTGTATGGATAAAGCATGAGATTGTATACAACATAATTAAAGCTTTTTCACATGAGTGGGTAAACTGCAGCACTTCATTAATTTTTTTAATGATGATATAAGGGTAGTATACTTCACATTTCTATATCGTACACATACAGTGAGTGCACATTGGACATATCTTTTAACCCATCGACTACTGAATTCTGTCATTCCCAAAGGCTTTAGTGCAGGAGCCACCCGGTTCCAATAAGCAATGGGTGAACAATTTATCCAAAGCAGGGAATAATTTTCCTGGTATCGCATAGCAATTTGCTATACATTTTTTATATGACTGCTACACAAAATTTCTTTTGTGTAGCAGGTTTTTTTACATAGGACTGTACAGAACTTTGTTTAAAGCATTTTTCCCATCGAACAAAACAGCTAATCAAATTTGAGAAGTGATATTATTCCCTGCAAAGTCATATTCTCACACTAGTTGATTTCCTGATTTCAACTCTGGTCCAAACACTTGGCCTAACCTTAACCCTAACCTAAAATAAACTAAAAACCAAATCATATCATAACCCTAACCTTAACCCTAACCCTAACCTTAACCTAAACCCTAACCTTAACCTTAACCTATCACAACCCAACCATCACTCTTATCTTTGAAGAAATACAGCCCAGGACAATTGTCACTGATGCACATGACTGACACACTACAATTTGTGTAAAATCAACAAGGAACAAACAACCAATATCACTGGGAATAAACGTCAATAAAAATCAATAACGAGTCTGTCATTGATTAATCAGTAGCAGATCTAGGCAAAATTGACTGTCTGGTTTAATCGATTCTGTAATAATTTTATGATTTCGGATGATGAAAAGTTTTTCTTTAACAGTACCAAGTGTATCAAAGCATTTTAAAACAGAATCAAGAAATGTTGCATTTTGACGAGAATGTTACCACACTTTAATATATCAAAACCTTTACAACAAGCTCTACATGTTGCTAGAAATATGAATCATGAATATGCAGACTCATGTAATATTTACACAAATACTCTGACAAGGAGAGAATGAGAAGGCATCATAAAAGATGCAGCATGGAGGTACATCACCACGGCAATGGCAAGAATGAGTGAGACAGTGCCGTTTGCACACTGCATTAAACAATGCATTCCCCACCACGAGACGGAAATTATTAGTGCAAATGTGGAGGCCCTCTTGCAGGTGTGTTCTAAAAGATAAAGTTGAGTTCTGCTCAAACAACCTGGATACAATTATTAAAGAATGGTTGATTATGTAGAAGGTAAATGTAGGGACTGATATATATTGTGAGGTGTCATCTAAATAATGAGAAATTGACTCGGTCTTGTTGGAAGTCGAGCGCACTTCACACAGAAATTAGTATACCGGACTACAAACTTCATGTGGCACGAATGTTTGGTCCAAACTTTCCAGCTATTTCTCATATTTTGAAAAATCAAAATCTATTAAGCTGATAAAGAGACACACTGCACTTTTCAATCTAATTTCAGTTCACAGGGATGAGCCAATGACCCACTTAAAAAACACTGATCATAATGGCCAATTTTCAAACAGAACAGTTCACACTCTGTTAGTCTGTAAGTTGGTCAAGACGTACATTGTACATTCCTTTACTAATTCCATCTACTTGCAATTTCAGTTCATAGGACAAGGACCGACTTCTAAAGATTTTCAAGATGGGCAAGACTAGTATTTTCAAATGGGACATTTCACACTAGTATGCTTTTCACACTGGCAAAATTTTGCTTAACCCCGTACTATAGGTGGGGTTAAAGGGGGGTCTTAGCCCCACCTATAGTCCGGGGTTAAGCCTATTCCACTTTCTGTTCAGACTTGCATTTACCAAAGTGGGCTAGCCCCACCTATAGTACGGGGTTAGCTGGCCCTGCAAAATAGCAGGGCTAACCCCGCAATTGTGGTGCTAACTCCGCAATTGCGGTGCCAAGCAAATGAATGAGAACAGAAACGAAAAATGGAGCAAATTAATTGATATTCACGCTATATAGCTAGTACGGGGTTAACGAATTGCAGTGAGAACAGCATGAATTTTCTTAATCCGGGATAGGCGCTTAGTACAGGACTAAATAAGCGTGTGTGAAAAGCCAAAAAAGTTAGTCCGGGGTTAAGGATAGTACGGGGCTAAGCAAAGTATGGGGTTAAGCAAAACAAGTGTGAAAAGAGTATACATGTACATGTAAGTTTAAAGTGGGTCAAGGCATGCATTCCATTTCTAATTCCATCTACTTGCAATTTCAGTTCATAGGGCGAGGACTGACTTCTTAAGATTCCAAGATGGGAAGGACTAGTATTTACAAATGGGACATTTCACACTACATGTACATGTACAGTATGTTTAAAGTGGGTCAAGGCATGCATTCCATTTTTAATTCCATCTACTTGCATGTTTAGTTCATACATGTAGCGCAAGGACTGACTTCTATAGATTCCAAGATGGGAAGGACTAGTGTTTTCAAATGGGACATTTCACACTACATGTATGTTTAAAGTGGGTCAAGGCATGCATTCCATTTCTAATTGCATCTACTTGCAATTTCAGTTCACAGGTCTAGGACCGACTTCTAAAGATTCCAATATGGGAAGGACTAGTAATTTCAAATGGGACATTTCACACTACATGTATGTTTAAAGTGGGTCCAGGCATGCATCACATTTATAATTCCATTTACTTGCAATTTCAGTTCACAGGTCTAGGACCGACTTCTAAAGATTTTCAAGATGGGCAAGAGTATCAAAATTCATCTCAATGATGATCAGTGTCACTTTTCATCACCCGCTGACTTTATCTCGGTTTAGTGTCCTCCTATGGCAGTTACGACTCCATCATCATACCATAATGGGATAACATCTTTATAAAGGGACTTGGCAAGTGCTAATGGCTGGTCCATTCACATGCAAGGAAAAAGTGACAAATTTAACTCGCGATTCTAATCTTACCTTATTTTGCATTGATTCACTCAATTATGAAATTTATTTTATCTTGTGTCATCTCGTATCTTGTATCATATGAAATTGGCTGTGTCACAAGAAGCCACCACAGACCTGTGGTGTTATGCAGAGCACATGGCAGTGTAAAGATACCTTTAATTTTTTTAAAAACCAGATCTCTGTTTTATATTTGCTATACAGTATATAAAATACAGTGTTTATTTACTCTCATCATTGTGATTATACTCCATTTTATAATTTTTTGCCAAAGTTCTCTTTAAAAGTTATCAAGACATCTTTTGGAGTTATCAAGAGCCATAGCGCTCACCACTCCTGCGTATTCACAGAAAAGAAACACACGCCATTTCAGTAGTAAGAATAACTATCAGAATCTCATTAACTATTGAGAAATTTTTGTTCACACATGATCGTTGTTTTAAACGTCACTTATTGCTTATAGTGTGAATGACCCCTAATGTGATATCCTGCAAAGCTGCTTTAAACCCCCCTATCATGGAATTTGTATGCTCAGTAACAGATAGCAATGATGTGTACATCTCGTCTCTGCACGAAATGAACCATGACATTTTGGACGGTGAGGCCCCCGTCCAAATGACAGGGCAAAGAAATAAACAAGAGAGATTTTCCATCTTACATTATAGAGAGAGAGATAGAAAGAATATATTTCTTTTCTTCTCTGGACCTGTATCTAATTGAAAACAGATAGATTGATGATCTTACAGTTACACAGATAGATATGAACAGAATATACTTCTCTTCTTCTCTGTATAAACATGAAAACAGAGAAATTATTCATGTTATACAGACAGATATGAACAGAATATACTTCTCTTCTTTTCAGTATCTTCTCAGATATGTAAATCTGAAACATTAATGATGCGACATTCGAGTGATGTTCATCGTTTATGAAATGTTTTCCACTGCAACATGGCGTACGTCTATGAAACTGGGGAGGGGCACATTAACACTTAACGCAGGCTTCAGCCATCCGCCTGAGTTGGATTTGAACCTACGATCTTTGGTTCGAAAGGCAGACGCTCTACTGACCCGAGACGACTCGCCTCCTCTATTTAATACCCATTATGCAATGATAATAACTACAAAACTCATCTTTAAGAATCTCTTCACTTTGTCTCTTCGCTTTGCTAGCTCGTCATCCCGTGATTCATCCATAAATATTTAATTGTCTCTGTAGCAAGTTTCAATCATTCTACATCATTAGACAAAGCAGCCACCTACTAATCAAAGTTGGATAGATTTTGTGTGACATTCTAATATTACATCACCCTGGGGTACCCAATATAAAGGTTGAGAATGTAGATGTCTACTCAAACCAAAAAGACAAGTTTCTATATTAAAGATCTTTTTCAAGCCACGTTTCATGTCATTTGGGGGGCTTCAAAAGACATTACAGGAAAATCCACATAGTGCCAAGTAATACCTTATGAATTCCCAGACATGCAATTTGACACAAATGTGAGCTTTTCCACTTGCTCTACTGTGCAACGCAGTCTTTATAATACTTGCCTGGCTATCATTTTTTTTCTTGAGTTCCAAAAATACAAATTGTTACTGCAAAACTCAATATATTGCAATGGGCAGAGATATATTTTGCTTTGCTTGCCCCCCCCCCCTCTCTCACACCAATGCCAATATTTGAATGCCCAATTTAGGTGTTTTTGTTGCACCCTGAGTGCCTCAATTTTTTTTGCCTATTAGTCGGACATAAAATACAATTTTCAATCAAAGTTATTTACTACTCAATTGCAAACTGGTACATCCGCTTAGAATCTAAAAACAATTGTTTTGATCATTACCAGACCTCAACTACAGCTAGTGTACCTTTAAAGCCTGTCTGCACTAGTTTGGCCAGGAGGAATTAGACCTCCCAGCGTGGTCACTGTCAGGTGGTTATCTCATCAAATCAGGTGTCAATTAACATAAGAAAAGGGGATGAAAATGGGGACCAGCGGTCACCGATTAGGCATTGTTTGCTACATGTATATAGAGGGCGCAAGTAGCTATAAGTAGTGCAGTGGGGCTTTAAATCTCTGCACATAGAAGACACAAGCCTTTAATCTAGAACAAAGCTGGCTGATATGAATAAAAACATGCACATTGGTTGAGAAGGGAGCTATCAATTATTCAGCTCTTGGCTGACGTTAATACGACCGTAGTACTCAGGAGAGATCAGTCAGAATATTCCGTACAAGAGAGCATTTGGAGTCTAAATATAATGTGCATATTAAATTGACATGTATCCACAAATGATGGATTATAAAGGTTCCATAGAACTTTTAGGGGGGCAGAGCGGAAGAAAGAAGGAAGCAGATGATTCAATGTAAGAAAGAGCACTTCTTTGGGCAGAAAGCAACCTCCGTAATCCTGAACTTGTGAAACAAAGTGAAATTGAAAAGTGGTTAATCCATTATGCTTCTCATGAAATTGAAGTTTCATTTCTTATGAGTGATTTATATAATTTGTATTACAAGCAACAATATGAAATAAACGTTACACCACGACTGTAAGCAAGTTATATAAACCACAAACAAATATTTTGCCTTTAAGCTCTACATTTTCCCCTGAACCATAAAGAATTATTATTGATGAATGGCTAAATAATTTCTATCTACTTTCCCTTTAAGAAGAAAACAAAAATAGATAACAAGATAGCCAAATTCAATTGCTTTTGAGAGTCAAAGGGTTAATGAAATATTAAGTTCATTATCTCATACATGGCCTACGCTATCATCACAACCTTATCATGAAGAGGCCGCCAGCTGGGGGAACAAGTCAAGTACACATCAGCAGTACTCCAGATTAACTAACAATGGCCACAAGAGGGCAGTATGATACTTATCATGAAACTGCATGAACTTTCTGACTGGATTTGCCTTGGGGTTTGGGAGAAGACATTACTTTGGATATATTCTACCCTTCTCAATTCCCAGTTCAATTACTTTATTTCTTGCAATCAAGATGAACACGGAACTGATGACATATTTTTGGATGTCCTGAGGTTTTACTCACTATTTTTTTAATAAGGTTTAACTGTGTTATCAAGGTGTTTGCATGAATTTAAGAGATTTGTGACAGAATCCAGGGTAACCAGAATGATTACTAGAAATGCGAGTTTTTAAATAAAATACTTTCTTCTCTATTTTCACAATTATATTTTATTTATTTTATGTCATCATTTTTTTTGTCAGATCAGGTACATGTAAACCTGCAGCAATGCTTATGTTATGGAACATGAATTTCAAATGCAATCTAAGTGAGGCCCTAGTCACCTGAAGTATACGGACAAAAGATATCCTAGAAGGAATTGGGTAGGGCCCCTTTTGTTTTCAGGGGAAATTGTAAAGTGTAGCTCCTAGAATACATCTAAACAGGTCAACCTGAAAAGCAATGCTCCAGGAATGTGAATTTCAAATGAAACCCTAAAGGTGAGGCCCTTTGTAAATCCCCAAAGACTGCAAGCAAAGGTTCGGGAACATGAATTTCATGTGCAACTTAGGTGAGGCCCAGGCTACTGAAAGAACATGAGCAAATGATATTCAATAAGTCAGTGGATGGGGCCCCTTTTTATCTCAGCAGTAGATAGCTCTCAGGAATAAAATTGATCAGGTAACCCCAAAGCAATGCTTATAAAATGAAAATGAATTTCAAGTGCAACATATGAGAGGCCCTAGCCACTGAAAGTAAAGGAGTAAAAGATATCCTAAAATTTATTTAGTAAGGCCATTTTTTTCTTCCAGCAGAGAAGGTAATATGAATAGCTCCTAGATTGGTTGACTAGGTAAATCTCCAAGAACGTTTCCCCCGTAATCATGCCTTTTATGCGCAATACCGTGTACTGTATGTGAGGCCCTTGTCATTGAAGGTGCAACATGAAAAATATTATACAAGTCACTGCGCAAGCACCCTTATTGTTTTCAGCAGAAGAAAACCTTAAACCTGAAGGTAATGCTTTAGGTACATGAATTTTAAGTGCAACGTGGGCGAGACTTTCGTCATAGGGGAGGAATCAAGTCTTCATCAATATTGCATAGCTAGGCAATGTTGATCATGGCAGATAATCAACCACATGAATTGATCAGACAAATTGAGAGTATGATCTAAAGGTGAACGCCAACTGTAGCCATGGTGTATAATCTACTACGCGATACGCTCTCACTGTCGTCATGGCGACGGAAAGTTTGCAACCACAAGGGTTTTGCCTCCATAGTCATGAATACATGTGGGTTGACATTTCACAAAATATAAAACAAGGTTGTTGATTAATCTCCAAATATGAAAATGCCCAGAATCATTTTTATTTTGTTAAAATATAGTCAACAAACATGTAGCTACAATTACACTTTTTGAACTCACAACAACTTTTAGAGTACAAAACTTTGAAGAAACTTTGAAGAAACTTGTAAGAAAGGGTAGCAAATTGTTTACTTTTTTTTGGGGGGGGGGGTTGGGGAGGGGTAAAATATGAAATATATATAATTTGTTTAAAAAACTTTCTAATAAGACCACTTGACAAACATAAGTCCAGTAAGCAAATGTTAATATATCAAAATATATGTTTACAATTGCATACTTTATCTATAGCTTGATTCTCAATGGTCTTGAACGAGTGAACCACTGCAGTCTGGCAACAAAAACTGCGCACTGGATACAAATACTTAATATTTTTCATTATTGTATCATAAACTATCATTATTATTTTTATTGCGAGTCAAGGATCTCTGCCAGACATGATTAAAATTAAAATTAAACCTGTCCTCTACTGCAGACAATGCAAATGAGATAAAAGTGTTGGATGAGATAAAGCCTTGGAGTATTTTACTTCAAAGGGTAGCTCATCAGGGAGAGGCAATTATTAAAGTAACAGCAATATTGCCTTTCTACTAATGTGTGATGTAGAGACTTTCAATATTCTATCTTCTGAATGCCCCCTTCAGCTCCCCTCATTTGTATGAATGATGAGAAAACTAATGCACCTCATTTGCTGAGGATACAAATGAATACTTTAAAGTACAAGAGGGAGAGGCAGTCATAAAAGTAACAGCACGGTCGCCTTTCTGGTGAACGTGCAAGGTGTAAAGAATTATCTTCCAAATCCCCCCCCCTCCTTCAGCTTCCCTTCTATGATTAGAAAACTAACGTGCCCCATTGCGGAGGATACAGATGAATACTTGTACTATGAAAGCACGAAAGGGAGAGGTAGTCACTAAAGAAACAGCATAATGGCCTTCTTGGTTAATAAGTAGGGTAGAGAATTTAGATACTCTATCTTTTGAATACCCCCCCCCCTTCTTCAGCTCCCCTTTTATGATTGGAAAACTAATGTGCCCCACTGATGGCGATGCAAACGAATAATCGTTGAGACATAGCCTTGGGAGGATTTTACTTACAATTGGAAGCACAAGAGGGAGAGAAAATTATTAAAGTAGCAGCAATACTACCTTCATGGATAATGTTCAAGGTATAGACGTTAGATATTCAATGTTCTATCACCCCCTCCCCTCACTTTAGCAACCCCTAATCCTTTCTATGTACTCTCAATGTGTTTCTTCACTTGTATCCTTTTCTTAAAATAGATCTGACAAACATGACTGTTTTTGCAAAACTTCTTCAAATTTTCATCCCTTTTAGTTGGCTTCACATTTTCTAGTGAAACCATATAAACACACAGGATGCATGGCGTTCCTTGGAGCAAGTCTTGTTAATGTGTTTTTGGACACAAAAAATGGAAACCTGACTGATACTACATGTACATTCATGTACCAAGAGTCCAAAACATAATGAGAACATTCTTCATTTATTCACAAAATCATAAGATTGGACCTCCCAACCACAGCAAAAATGAGGAATCTCCAAAGCCAAAAAATAGGAATATAGTATGCCTTTATACAGATGTAATCAGCAAAGAGGAGAATGGGGTTTAAAACACTAGTTTGAAAGAAGAGAAATAGGAATTATTCCTCCAAAATAGGGACCGTTGGTAACTATGAGGTTCAGTTTATTCACATTTCCCCTTTATTTGAGTTATTATCTCAAGTGCCGACTATCATACATACTGTATATATTAAGATAACAAGAGGAAAATAGGGTTTGAAACACTTCTTTGAAAGCGGAGAAATGGGGATTATTCATCCAAAATAGGGACGGTTGGTAATACTTGGTAACCATGGGATTCGCTTTCTCTAAAAGCAGCTGCATGACACTTTCCCTTTAATTGACTAATAATCTCAAGTGACGCGGACGAATACACGCCTTCTAGTCTGTCAACGAAAAGCAATTCATGTCTCATATTGAAACATAATGCAATAAAATGTGCCGGCGCATGTTTTCCTTTTCTCAATATATGAATAATTTTGCTCCTGGCATCTTGCTGGATCTGCCTCTCAGCGTAGCAGACTCGTGAAGATTCTTCTTGCTTTTTGTCCTCATGATGCGGAAATGAAGCGGGAGACAGTATAGGGCCCCATTTTTACTTTAGTATTGTCTGCCTGATTTAATTCCAATATCACGGATGCAACAATGTTATCACTGTTCCCGTACATTGTCACATATTATTAAGCACCCAGAATCATGTTAGCATTTTGTTACATCGTACTCTGACGCGGTGGGAATTCACAATTTTGAAATTACAGTACATCATTTTGTTCTCAGTAACGATTCCGTCCAAAGGCAACATTTTTAGACAGAAATTTCTTGCAATTAGTACTCATAGTATATATATATATTCGAGCAGTTCAAGTGCGGTATAAACTTTTCTTCCCGTTTGTTGGGGGGGGGGGTGGATCATGAATGGGATTTGATCCTTGAATAATCAAGCTGTACACTTAACTAGAGACTACTTTGTTTGAGCACTTTTGATTCCTGTATACTACTCCTATATTTGTATTTGCTTAGAACCATAAAGGTTTTAACTCTGTGAGCAGGCAACATCATTTCATTATCAGACAACTCAATCATACAATTTCAACCTGAAGGGCAACAAAGTTCAAATCAAATTCTGTTAATGGTTTCAGTAAGGCTTGAACCCTCAACCTTCCCATCAAGATCAAACCATGTGAGTTATACACTACTCTAATAATATACGTGCTCTTACATAGGTGCTCTTATAATACCTGGGTACCTCACCCTGTCCCATCCCATCTCAACATTCTATCTAGAACATGTAATTTCATTCTCCAGCATGTCACTATCACAAATCAATAGGCTTGAACCCTAAACCCTCCCATTATAATAAATCCATATGATGAGGCGGGTACCCTAACCACAGAGCTCTAATACCTGAATACCTCCCCCTGTCTCATCCTATCTCAACTTTCTATCTAGACCATGTCATTTCAATCTCCAAGATGTCACTAAAAGGAACTGAGATTTGATTGATCTTTGTCAAATTGACGAGAATTGGAACGTCGCCTTCCCCACCTGACTCAATCCCCGCTGATTACATTTCACACTCAAATTGGCAACACGACAAAGAAGACGTCAGCAAATCTTCCCGTTATCATATGTCTTCTTGATTGGATGGATGCTTGTTTAGTTTTCTGCGATTAAACCAGGGAAGACTATGGAGGAAGTACAAGAGGGAGAGAAAATTATTAAAGTAGCAGCAATACTACCTTCATGAATAATGTTAAAGGTATAGACTTTAGATATTCCATGTTCTAACACCCCCCACCACCTTTGTCTGTCCAGAGCCAAAAGGGCATTTAAGGGCAATCCAACCCTTGCAATAATTTCATTTTTATAAAAGCAGAAAAATATTAAAGATAAACAGAATGGTGAAGGTTTGAAATAAATTTGACCAATAATAAGAATGTTATGAATGTTTGAAATATGAGATCACTACATGTAAGTCTATGCGAATCTCAAATGGGCAGTTTAGTCAGTGGATTGTGACGTAGTCGTGGATAACTCATCTGTACAGTACATCATTAATTTATGTTTTTCACCCAAGTACCTTCTCCCTTGGGGCACTACTCAAAACATATTATGGACAGCATATTACTAAAGAGAAAAGACCCTCCGGAGTAATACATTGTTGAACAATTGAAATTTTAGTCATTTTGTGTGTTGGAACAAATTGGAAACTTGTCCGCCTCTACATCACAGATACATTACTGATTCAGCCAGTTTGAAGAGCCTATACCTATAGTGACGACAACTTAAAAAAATAAAAAATAAAATAATAATAATAATGATAATAATTTTTTTGTCCAATTTCATTCAAATTTTCACCAGTCTACTTCTCTGATTTTTCTGCTTTCCTCTAGAGTAGTTTGCTATCAAGGTTGGATGTCCCTTTAAATTAGTGCTAGAGAACAGAAACTCCCTTTTGGCTTCAAACAGACAATATGGTGAAAGTACATCTTACATGTAGGTGATTCTCTTTTTTAATCTGATTGATTTTATGCTTACACAAAGATCTGCTTTCTTTCTACCAATAGCAATGATTTGTTGTTGTTTCGTGTTGGCATCTTTTTATAAAGTGATTTTGTTGTGAGAATGAATAATATTTCGAAGACACAAATTACTCAATTTGACAAATATTATTTTTTTATTTATTTTTATTCTTTGGGATACAAAGACTGTAACAAGGGGAAAAGTGTGACACTTCATATTTCAATATTTCTACTTAATGAAATACTTAATAATAATCATGAATCTTGATTGAATGATTGATTATCATTGCTAAAAAGAGGATTAATCTATTTAAAATATCAATGACTTTGTGTAAACTTGTGCACCATTATAAATAATTGGCCTTCCAAATCATGACCATATTTGATATCAGGAAGAGGCTACACACACAAGGCTATACATGTGTGTCTAAGCTATCACAGGTTGGTTGGCCATTGCATAAACTGTAAGAGCGCCATCTATAGGTGGGCAACAGTTAGTTTGCATTGTGATGAAGTCTGCATAACTTACTGCATACATTTCCAGGAACCAGAAAACTTGCCACAAAACCCATAACCCACTATAACCCACACAAATCATTTTGTTTTCTTCATATTCTTTAGCTTAAATGGAAATCTTAAGTGCCTTTTAAAAATGCAAACTATTCAACCTAGGGGAGATGAAGTACAATCAATACAATTTATCAATGGTTGTGGTTTAAAATTCTCACCACTTCATAAATGTCATGATTAATCCTTATGGAAATGAAAAGGAACTGCTTTTCAAAGTATAAAGTGAAAAAAAAAAAAAATATCCCAGGCTTTACATACTCCTTTCAACAGGCCATAAGAAAGGTAATGGACCTGTCACCTTTACAAATGTACTCTAGATGTCTCCTTTTTGGTGGCATGTATAATCAAATTGTTATCATTATTTGCTTGCAATTTTCTGAAGTAGTTTTTAAAGCATTTTCAGACAGATTATCTAATGCACAATTTTCACTATTTAATGCTGAAATGGGCTACTCTAGCTAGTTTGCACTCACATGCCTTTCATTGGTCTTATTGCATAACAAAGTGTCTGAACTCCGAGACTATGCTGACTGCATGGTTTACAGCACTCCATAGGCTCTGTTCTCAGTTAGGCTCAGCTCAAGACTTTATGGAATTGTGTGCAAGTGGCAAATTAGAGTCTGTGCCTGCAGTCTACATGTATTGTATAACAAAGTGAACTCCAAGACTTTGCAGACTGCGTGGTCAACTACATGTACACTCCATAGGCTCTGTTCTCAGTTAGGCTCAGCTCAAGACTTTATGGAATCGTGTGCAAGCAGCAAATTAGAGTCTGTACCTCCAGACTACATGTACATGTATACACTGGTGAGCCTCTCCCATTGAATACATTGCCCACATCCGTTGTTCGCTTCCCCTACATCCAAACCCAAACAAGATCTCACATACTCCACTGACATATCCCCAAATTTGGCCCAAAATAAAACAAGGTTTTTCCTTCCTCTTTCTCCTGATAAGTAGACTAATCAAAACACAACTTGGATATAATCCCATCATATCCTAGAGTTGTGCCCTTCCTTTAACCTTTATTCTCACCTAGTTGCAGGCGCAAACTCTTTGCAAGTCGCTGCGCAAAACAAAGTGTCTGCTCTGTAAGACTACGAGGACAGCACGGTCCCCCACACACCAAAGGCTATGCAATAAAGCAGTTCCTGACAGTGCCAGAGATCGATAGAGCTAGACTCTGCTCAAGGCTTTAGGAATCAAGGTAAAGAGTCAAAGTCGAGTCTGTTCCTGCAGACTAATTTTCATCCTTCCTTCACTGAACAAAACACAGCTCAGACAATCGGCCTCAATGGGAGCATTCCCACACTACCATAACAGATCAAAACACAATACAAGTTACCACTCTGTTTACGCAACATATTTTGTGGAGGAGAATAGTTTCCTTGAAAATAAACAGCAGATAATCCTGCAATTTCTTACATAATATTTTGCATGATTGAATCGAGAGAATATAGAGTCTGAGCAGATAGCTCCCGGTTTGTGAATGTACTTGCATAATCAACACAGCTGAAGAATTTTTCTTGAGTGCTGGTCAAAATAATGAAGGAAACTATCTGGAATCAATGAGAAAAGGTTATTAGTTGACGCTATTATGAACCGGTAAATTATGTAGTACCTAAGAAGAGAAACTTTTTCATACTTAATTTTCAAGAACTAAATATACTTGAATTTAGCCATACAATCAACCCAACTACAGACCCTTGCCTGGATGGGTTGTGTTCACATAACCAGAACAGATGATGAGTAATCACCTGTAAACAATCGCTATGTTAACTGGAAAGAGGACAGACCCTATCATAACACCACTCCAATACTACCGGTACTCCATTCTTACAAGCTTATATGCTATTCACGTTCGGTTTTCTTAGCCCATCCTTAGCCCCATACTATCCTTGATTTATAGTGTACTTATTAAGGAGGGGAGGGGGGGGGGAGGGAGGGGGAGGTTTGAAAATACAGTGCTTTTTACGACCAACCAACTGGTCTCCCGAAAGGAGTGTATACTATTAAAGATAGTACATGCGCATGGGTATTCTCTAGTATACATCTTGAGGTTACCAGTCAAATGAGCCTACATGTAGGCAACTGTAGTTGTGCATGAATACATTTGGGTGTATATTGCTTATAACAGGTATTATATGCTTTTATAGCTCAAATTTAACCTAGAATTTTCCACATAACAGAGATCTCAGCTATTTGGAGCCAGAAGGGTGTTAACTCTGGATAAAATGATATTCAGTATCTAACATCCTTCTGGCTCAAAACAGACGATGTGATCTAGTTTTAATCTAATGATATTAGGGTTGTATGCGACGCATGGTCTGATGACAGGTGTTCTATGATCACTATCCTACACTAGCCGAATCATACCTTCAACCCTGGACTAAATACTATACCTACATGTAATCCTAACACCATACCTAATCCTAACCCTAACACTGTACATAATTCTAACCCTAACACTATACCTAATCCTAACGCTAACACTATACCTAATCCTTATCCTAACACTATACCTACATGTAACCATAACCCTAACATTATACCTAATCATAACACCATACCTAATCCTAACCCTATACCTAATTCTAACCCTAACACCATACCTAATCCTTATCCTAACACTATATACCTAACCCTAACCCTTAACACCATACCTAATCCTAACCCTATACATAATTCTAACCCTAACACTATACCTAATCATAACCCTAACACTATATCTAATCCTAACCCTAACACTATACATACATGTAATCCTTACCCTAAGACTATACCTAATTCTAACCTCAACCCTATACTTTTAAGAAAATAAAGCCCATGGATATTGTCGCCAGAGCTGAGCACATGTCACAACACCAATGTTTGAATTGATTTTGAATGACAAGACAGAGACGGTGAGATATTTAAACAGTGATTAACATTTCAAACAGCTTCATGTTTCATGGCTTGCTCTTTCCATTTTTCAAACTTTCATTTTCGATGGTACACCACCAAGTTCTCATTCAAGAGACAGACAGACGTCCCATTGTACTTGGTCCACTTCAACCCCAAAAGAGTCTATTCTCTCTCCACGCTGATCAAATATGTACAGAGCAAATAGGGCCGGTCGGATATGGGGAATAGCGTGTCAACATACACACTATTCATGGCCTGTTTGAAGAGCCAACATGATAAGTATACACCAGTGCTTTTTGAAGATTGTTAAAAAAAGGACATTTACAGAGCAATTAACAGATCTTTAGAGATACAAAGACATCTGTATTTGCCCCCTTCAAACTTCCTTGACTTGGATCATTTTACATGTCATGTGCTTCTAATTTTTAATTTTAATGCAAACTATATTATAGATAGCATATTATTATACCTGTAGGTCTTCTAAAAAGAATAAGACCCTCCTGAGCCATGAATTTTTGAAAAATTTTAGTCATTTTGTGTGTTGGAACAGATGGGAAAGTAGTCCGGCACTACATCACATTGACATTACCGCTTCAGCCAATTTGAAGTGCCCATACGTATAGTGATTACAACTTTCAAAAATTCATAACTTTCTTATATAATCAGATTTAATTTGAAACTTTCATTAGTTTGCTTCTCTGATTTTTCAGCTTTCTTTAGGAGTAGTTGTCTATTTGGGTTGGATTTCCCTTTAACTTTTTTTGAATAGTATAACAATTAAAATGACATTTCCTGAACATGAACATTTCCTGAAGATGAACATGTAATAGTTCCTTCATCTCTACAAACATGTACATGTAAAGACACATCACATCCGTCGTTACCCCTCCCAGTTTCCCTTAAAAAATAGAGGCTTTTATAAAGCTCATGTCTTTCTTATCTTTCATTAAATCTTCTCATATGAATGTTATAGAAATACATGTGACATTTTGAAGACTGTGAAGAATGACATTCACTGAAGATTTTAACAGTTCCTTCAGCTCTACAAACTAAGCTCAACATCACAACTGACGTTGCCACTTCCAAGTTTTCTTCAAATCTCATCGATTTCTCATCGATTAAATGTTCTCATGTGAACGTTATAGAAATACAACATGCCAATCTGAAACTTTACAAAGATATCACAACTGCCTTTCCCCCCTTGGCCTCAGATGTACACCTTTCATCTCATTTCTCTAGTTCCAATCTTTGCATTTCTGGCCAAAAGTCAAAATGACAGAGTACTAATATTGAACGTCCACTTTCAACTACGGTCAACTTTTGCCGTACAAGTACTAAAGTAGGGCCATCGATTCATCAAACTTCCATAAATTGGAGTTTTCTCTTCTTGTAATCTCTCTGGCAAATCAAGAGCAAAGCCAATACGCAGATGTGTACATAGTCAACGCACAACAAACAGGCATAGAAGTGTCTCACTTAACATCTATCCAGCCTTCACAGACATGGAAGGCATTTGAAGCGCCATTATGGCATTAAGGTACTATACCATAGGATCGTTTGATAGGGTTATCTTCTTGTCCGTTGCCCATTAAACCAAACCACTGGCTATGAATAGCCATTGGCTTTATTACAGTGTTGGCTTATACTGTATGTATCAATAGGGGTAAAGACATATCAATAGGGGTAAAGACATACAATTTATATGAAGGTCTCCCAACGGTTAACGGATGTACAGTACCTGGAAAACTACACATTTGGTGTAGGAACTAACTACATGTAGCTGTACAGGGGAAGATCTACATGTAGGATTTTGTATTTTTTTTTAAGAGGGGGGGGGTGGTCATCCGGGGTGGTCCAATCCATGAAAATGTGACCCCCCGAAAAAAAAAGCGAGGAAAAAAGATTGCTGAGTATTAAGAAGGGGCCTCCAATATTAGACAAGCAAAAATCAGACCCCCATGAACCCTCCTACCCCCCCCCCCTCCCCACTCCTGGATCCGCCCTTGCTGTTTATTACATTTGTAAGTACCACCATTAAAGTTTCCAATGTGAATGTTGTATAGCAATATAAAGTACAGTCAAACCTGTCTATAGCGACCTCCCAAGGGAAACATAAAAAGTGGCCTTTGTAGACAGGTGGTCTTTGTAGACGAGTTTCTTCAGTACATGTTTCAATGAGAAACCATTTTCAAGGGAAATCAAAAATGTGGTCTTTGTAGACAGGTGGTCACTAAAGCAGGTTTGACTGTATATTTAAACAGAATGGAGGTTTGGGTATTATGGAGAGTGGCGAATGTAGATGAAAAACGACATTCTTGGCATGCTGGAACTGGAACCCCAAACCTTCGCATCTTCAGTCAAGTGTACTTTACTCAACCACAACACCATCAACTTCCATTTTCACAGCAAGATACTTTCACCAATTGCAAACTTAGTGATGTGTCAATTGTGATTCAACTTTTTCAAGGCATGAAACTTTTACGAATCTGAACCTTTCACAAAAGTCAAGGACATTTCATGCAGGCAACAGTTTCTGGTTTTAGTTTGTGGAAACTACTTGCTTCTTTGCCGAGACAGAAAACCTAATATCATTTGGATAAAAGCTGCGATTTTCTTTTCTCACGTTTGCAACAACACCTGAGTGGTGAGTCAACACCAAAAATATGTCTCGATCTTGATACCATCAAAGTTTACCCAATACTACGACTAGACCCCGTACTTGTAAACACAGCAGTAGGCCAATTAAAAGGAAAACGAAACTGACAGAAATCGTGCAAGGCCATGGGGCTGGTTCCTCAAAAGATGGATGGACAAATATTTGGGGAGAATACATGTATATGTACCCCCACCCCACCCCCCTCTCCCAAAAAAGAAGATGTATGAATAAAAAGGTGAATTGTAAGAGATCCAACTTATTTTTTACTCATATAGCCTCAGGAGTCTCAGACATGTCTGATTCACACTTATTCTATGCAATATCAAGCTTGAAGCAGAGAAATCAGGTGAAAAACTTAAAACTGATACCCTTGCATTGTTTATTTATTCAATTATTTAAAATGGTTAATTATCGTTCGCGGTCAGATGGCCGAACTGCAGATTCTTTTACAATCATAATAGATAAAATGGATACATAAATTTTTAATAATAATATATTAATATCAATGAAATGCATAATTTTCTACAAATGACATAATCCAGAGCATCAATAAAGGTTTGTCAGGATAATGACGCATGAAGTAGGCATAAGGTTCTACTACATATATATGCATCCTTAACGTAATGGTAGAGGTGTCGTGGTCGAGTAGATACATGTACGTCACCGGACTGTGGATCACAAGGTCTGTGGTTCGAGTCCTGCTGCGACACTAATGTCCTTTGACAAGACATTGATCTACATGTACATTTGCCACACTCAACCCAGGTGATATAAATGGGTACCTGGCAGGAATTAATTCCTTGAAATGCTAGAGTGCCGTAATGGCAGCCATGCTGAAGCCAGGGTAAAAATTGGGAGCGCCAGGAGGGTAAAAATCGGAAGCGCCAGGAGGGTAACAATCGGGAGCGCCAGGAGTGTCAGGTCTGACAGATATGAACGTTATACAAGAACCCAATATTATAATAAATATGAGGATATCAGGCATTCTTATAACTACATCGTACATACAAGCCTGCATATAGGCTTAGAAGTACCTGTACTTGTACTAATTACTAAACCAGATGAATATATTACTGTAAGGGGAAGCCCCTGCATCATATTCATGGCTGAGGAAATTGTTCCACAAATACAAGTACATGTACATGTACATGTATGTCAGAAAATTTTATCCAAACATTTACCATCAGGAAGCATTATTTTATGTAATTCAAAAATTGAACTTCTATCCAAAAAATTAGACAGCATGTATTTTAAACACAAACGAAAACACACACAAAGGTAGGTGATCTGCCACTGACTGACCAGGGAGAATGGCGGAGAATGGCAGAGATTCTAGGCCAAGTGTTCCCCTTTACAATGAAAGTGTAATATGAGTCTGGAACTATCAAAACTAGCAGTATCAGACAACACTACCCATTGCCTCTAGGGGGCTACATATAGTCTTAATCAAGACTAAAGTAAAACACATCATTATTGGGAGTGTGGAAAAACTCAGCCTAGAATTTAGGCTAACTGCAGACCTACTTCCTACTGAAGCATGCATTCAAAGTAAACAAACTTTGAACTAAAGCTGATTACAATTCCAGTTACCGATATGCATTCAAAGGAAATTTATACTTGATTGGTAACAAATCAATATTATATTATATTCAATAGGAGATTGTAAAAAGTCATGTACCCCTGAAAATGAGAGATTGCAAACAAATTTAACTCCCAGATTTAAAGACCAGTTCTGGTCATGCGATTGCATTGTGAAAGAAACGTTGTGAAATCAATCAGAAAAGGTTGATCATCTAGCATATAAGTATTGGTGTGTACTGCAAGGTTCTGGAATCATCAACATGATAAGATATTTGGCCCAGTCTTGTTAAAGTTACAAGCACTGTACACAGAAAGATGTATATGGGACTACGCGACCACGTGCGCGATATCTATTTGGTCCCAATAGATATAATAATTTACCAAATATATCAATTAGTAGGCGGTTTCCGGCAAAATTTGTATCATCACGTATTAGTCAAAACATATTCTTTCCCATGATTGGTAATGAGAGCTTCCATTTCATTTTTTGAGAGAGGGGCATTTCCAAAACTGGTCTTTACCTTTAACTCCCATGGTGCTATTAAACTGTAACTGCTAAGCATAAGGGGGGGGGGCATTTTAAAAAGTGTCAAGGACGAATAGGGACAAAAAATAGGGTCACAAATACTGTATGTAAATGCATACTTTCCACCCCCCAATTTTGTTCTGGTCCTCCCCAAACCACCTCTTTGCAAGCCTTAGATTAAGCAGCCAGGAGCAAGGGGCAATTTATTTTTAAAAGTTGCCCCTTGCTCACGGGGATTTACCAGAGCAAGGGGCAATTTCTTAAGAACAAGGGGCAATTTTCCAAAAACAGATAATCATAATGACAACCAATTATAAAAGTTAAATAAGTTCAAAGATACAATGTTAATTTCATAATGGATCAATTTAATAAATAATAACTGGTTTAATCTAAGTTAATGTGATCAACAGGAAAGATTGATTAAGAACATCAACTTGCACATTAAACAGTATTTTAAAGTAACTAAAATTATTGATGAGCAAATGAATAAATAAATCGTCAATTTCACGAACATCGAAAGTCAAAATGACTTTGCAAGTCTATCCCAAATCGAAATCGCACCTCACACACAAACCTTCCGCCACACTCTCGGCAGAACATGAACGGTCTGTTACCGGGACTCGAATGCTTCGCGGTAGGAAGCTGGCCGGCTAGCGTTTTGCCAAAACACCGCTAGGTCGGCTGCTGGCAAAATGAAAGTAACTACGATCGAGAACATCGTAGGTGTTCTTAACTTGTCAATAAGAGAATTCTAAATTCTATTTGAGATGAAATAATAAACTAGACCTATAAACAAACCTTGACAGATCTCTAATGACTATTTGAATGCTTGTTTATTTCTCCATTTGACGATTTGTTTTCTTGATCCTTGAAACATTTGTAGGTACGTACGTGCGTGCGCCACAGCACCATCTAGCTAGTATATATCTAGCGATCGCGCGCGCATGAACGTACGTACGTGCGCTAGCCTATATAGTAACAACAGGCGCATTTTCACTTCAAGCACTTGCGCCTCAAGAAATGCACATGCACACTAAATACGAAGCTAGCTAGTAGAGAGCTCGTGCGCGTAATTGTTTGGTGACTCGTGTATTTTTTCTGTCCTAATATTTTATGGGCGCATTTTCACGGAAAACACTTGCGCCTTGCCGTCTAGTTTTAGATGATTATGGGCGCAATTGGTGGTTTTATGAGCGCAAATTTGCGCCCTGCGCCCGCTTAATCGAAGGCTTGCCTCTTTGGGATGCCATAAGATCCTGTTTCCCTCAATTTAGATGATAAGTTACTTTTAAATTCCAAAATCGCATAAAGTTCTCTCAAATCACCCAGGGTCTTCCAATTTGTGTGATGCATGTATTGCATGTTCATTACACTTTTTGTAATCTTCACATACAGTATACATGTACATGTATATGTACACATACATTGTGTAGCAATATCATCAATCAACTGCCATTGACAAGGCCAAGATTCTAAGGCTCTCAGAATACAATTACAGTGTAATTATGTGACTTTGCGAGCAATTTGATCAAATGAATTGATACATTAAAACATGATGATGTTCAAGCAGAAGGAAATGCTGCCTCTCTCTCTTTCTTTCTTGTCAACAAACATATCAATAGTGAGCCTATACTGGTATCAATTACACTGTCTACATGTACGTGGGTGACAGATCTTCCAGGAAGTTCCTCAAAACAAAACATAACACACAAAAAAACAACTACAACTATTTTTGGAAGTCCAAAACGACATATGGATATATATACACATTCTAAAGCAATCATTGATAAGGAAATAGTCACTGAATGCAGCTACATGTACACTGTATGTAGTTTTGCACAAGAATGTTAAATTTGCTGCAAAGTCAAAACAAGAAATGACAACAGTGAAGTACTGTACATGATACATGTACATACTTTTATGCTCAGAGGAAGAAAAAATGGCAATATCAGAACTAGAAATAACAACTACAGTATGGGAAAAGAAATTGGGAAGATTTTTATTGGATTTTTAAAAAGTAAAATCAAAATTTTATGCAGCTATCTTTATGTATTTTTTTTCCAGGGCTATTTTATAGAGGTTTCAAGAGCAAAAATCTTTTCCCCCTCAACGCTACTGTCCTAAACTGAAGAGGAACCTACAGTACATGTACAAGTATTGCAAATTTAGGGCTATGTTTGTGCATGGAGGCCTATTTGGTAAGTATCAGCCAAGCTTCTGCAATCCAAGTACATGTAATGTCAAATGTATCGACAATGTAGATGGGTATCCCTAAAAACACAGAACAGATGGAGAAAGGGTCGTCACCCTTAGTCTTCAAACCAGACATCACACTGGCCTTTACATGTGAAGCGAAAGAGTAGAGGCTGGAAGGTGAAAGACTAGCCAGACACCCAAAGAAAGAATTAAATCTATTTTTGTCTCCACTTGCCAGAATGCGACCTTACAAGTCACCAGGTCTCTCTGCATTATTTCTGTCTGGATCTTGTGCATTTATCAGAGCTTTTCACTCACTGCAAGATTAGAGGAATGTGGATGATATAGAGAGAGATCTTTTTCACATCTCACACCTCCATGTTTACACTAACCCAATTCAGACTTGAATATATTTGGATCATGCAAGACTTGAAAATTTGGATCATGCACATTTATCAGAGCTGTTCACTCACTGCAAGATTAGAGGAATGGGGATGATAGTAGATAGGGGTCCTCTGTAGCCCCTCCAGGCTCCATGTTTACACTAATCCCATTCAGACTGGACAAATACAGTTTTATACAATGACTCTCAGGCTAAACAATGTCTAATAGTAATTGATATTTTCTTGTGTGAACAAAGTATCTATGGCATAACATCATGTCGTCTGCTTGGATCCAGAACTCATTTATGCCATCTTTTTAATGTAATATTCATTCCATATGTATGACTCTTTTGCAATATGTACAGTACATGTACATATTGACTTTTCTCTTGTGTGAAAGACACAACACATCAAGATCTACAAATGTATAAGAATGCAAACCAATAATGTGGAGCCTTCATACAACATTCAATAGGGCCAAACGACTTCCGTAATCGAACCATGTCATAACCCAATATATAGGACAATAACAAACATAAAAACCATTACTAAGAAATGACCCATAAAGCATTCGGATCAACGAGCACTCTTCAATTTACTTGTCAAATGATCATGTTCTATTTGATAATCATACAAAAAATGCTATTTGAGCTGTTTTACAATTGACAATACATTCATGAACCCTTTGGACTGGCACGGTAACAGCAAATTTTCCCACCATCAGATATCAAGATAATGTCCGTTGCCTGCGAGAAGGCTGTAACTGCCAAGGACTTCACAAAGCTGTTGCGGCCTTTTTGCAGGCAGCCGACCATCTGCAGTTATCATAATACATAATTGTTGAAAACTGCCAAACTTTTCTAAATCACAATACCGGTAACTTTGATCTTACAATGTCCTGTACATGTTACTCTGATATTTCTACTGGTTTGTGCCTGCAAACTACATGAAGTCTACAACAGTGTTTTTCAACAAGGGTGCCATGAGAGATTTTTCAAGTTCTTATATTTAGGCAACCATCACCTCATATTTGGCCAACCAGGTGCTCAAAGATAGTCAAATTTGGGCGATAGGAAGCCTGAATGTGTGTTTTGAAAGGAAATTTTCACAGAATTTAGAATCAAGATGATTTCAGGCAGCAAGGTGCCTGAGTAATTGCTCAGTATTGTTCTATATGGGCAGAAACTATATCCATTGTATTTCCTATATCAAAATAAAATTCATACAATAAAATATACATGTATTCAGATATATAGTGAGGTGCCTGATTGCTTTTTTAAAATATAAATAAGTGCCATTCTTTGGTCACTTGCCAAATTTATAAACAAGATGATTGATCGAAAATAATATCGCTAGTGATATTCGTTTGTCTCGCAATGTGGTCAATAAGGAATCTAAAAGATCTCGACGTTTCGTGCGCCGCTGCAACACTTCGTCAGGTGTTGCAGCGGCGCCTGACGCCGAGATCTTTAGATTCCTTATTGACCACATTGCGACAAACGAATATCACTAGCGATATTCGATACTACATCCGCAATGAGTAATATATTTAGCATTAAGATGATTGATATTTGGGAAAGAAGTGTCAGCCCCCACCCCAGAGAAAATGTGCATGTACACCTATTTGTATGTGTTACTTGATGAGTACCACAGTGATGCAAATCAAATCTTCTGTGATGAATTGTCGATTGAGGTGACTCGAAACATATGTCTCTTAAAAGGGGGTCGTGACGTTAGTGACTTTAAAAAGGTCGAAAAAATGCTGGTCTATAACACGGGCGGGCGGGGCGGTCAGCTTTATAAACATGATTCAATACCATGCTTTTTATCACCATTGGTCCTTAATAGCAGCCTGCTTGGCCTAGGTATATAAAATTCTTTCCCCGTAAATCATTTTCATAAAGCTGGCATAGTTATTTCCTTCTGCCCCTCTCTCTCTCACTCAGAGTTCAATCACATTGCACATACACATGTATAGGCCTACAATGTACATCACTCCGAAGAGTTACCACAGCGTGCCTATGAGAAAGCAATGTCCGTATGTACAGTATGAAGTTTAAAATGGACTAACCACCAGGAACTGAGGGCACGCATACATATTTAACAGGATCAAAACTGTTGGATAGAATGTGTTCATTGTCTTAAAACCACCAATGTGGTTTAGGACCTCAAACGAGGCTTTATCGTAAGCATTTTACTCTGATTAAAAGTGTAAAAATATTCAAAGTCTCATTGGTGGTGAAAGGTTTTTTTCTTCATGCGAGATGCCACATACAATATACTGTACATTGTACAATAGCCAATCAAGATAATCATTACATGTATCTTGTCAAGTGGTACAGTACATGTACTTCTTCACTGTTCACACAGAACTTGCCTAGGCTGAATGCTAATATGACAGAAATCCAAAAGAAATTCCTGATATAACTCTCTGTCAGAAACTTACAGACACTGGGATATATATGCTATTACAAGTAACATAGTCAAGCAATTAAAAAATCAAAATGTGCCTCCCAAAACTTCCTTCAGCCTCTGCCAGAGGATATCCGGAGTTATTGTGCTTGGCATACAAGATAATTGGAGGGTAAAGAACTTTACGAGACCCCTGTTCTTCATATTTCTTTTTTTTTCTTCTTCTTTTGTCTCTTCAGTGCATGCCTGGTCTTGTGGTTGCTTTCTGACTCAGCAGAGGCTCTCCGCACCGCAAGATCAAAGAAAACTTGACGCCTTGTCTTCATGAATTACATTGTAGATCTTTCCTGCAGCTCTATCAGCATGGATGGTTAGGCATTGTCACACAAGTATAAGTTTTGCAATACCTCACTTCTATTTGTTTGAGAGTCAACATTGCGGGTGGAACCCTCTCTCTTCACCCTTACCTCCCCCGAAAAGGCAAAAGAGACATCAAATAGCGTCATTATCAAAAGGTAAACACACCCCCAAAAATTATAAAATTTCCTTTTCTGTGATTGTCCTTTCTACCAATTTTACAACTTCTCCATTCCTGGTACCATCCCTATTTGTTTTCCCTCCTCTAGAAACCCAACCCCCACCCCCATTACCCCCTGATTACAATTGTACAGTGCAAATCCACTTTTCCATTTTCCCCTCTTCACCTATCCCCCATTCACCCCTTTCCCTTCCCCTCCCTCATGGGGGAATCTTTGTCTGTGCGACTCCACTTGGAGTAGTCTGATTACAATTGTACATTCACCTGACATTTTTATGTAATCACTGTCCTGCCACTATCCCCCCTTTAAGCCCCCTCCCCTTCCCCTTTAATCCCATACTCTCCCTCATGGGGGAATCTTTGTCTGAGCTACTCCACTTGGAGAGCTCTGATTACAATTGTACATTACCCCGACATTTGTATGTAATCACTCTCCCATCGCCAATCTATCATGCATACCTTTCATTCCATAGGATTACGCTCCCTACATATGAGTGACATCATACATCAGTCATGTTCCTTTTTCCAATATCAAATTAAATGCCCTCTATGATTTGAAAATTTGGAAAAAATAATTAAATTTCTTCTAAAAAATGAACTAGTTTTGTAATTATCACTTCTGAGGCCCTTGCACATGTACTTGCCAAGTATACATTGCATTTTAAATGATGTATGCTTTATTCAATGCTAAAGAAAGAAATTCTGCACAAAGTAATTTTCACCCCTACCATGAATTCCTAAACTCCACAACAGGTAATAAAGAAAGAATTGAAATAAACACCATGTAGAGCAAAGGTGTGAATATTTATGTACTGTATGTACCTGTACTTCTAAACATGACAAACAATCACAGATACTAACTGATAATTCAGGCTTTTTGTGTTTCAAACAAACCTGTATGTAAATGCACATGTAAATGTAGCTGCTGGGATCCAGATTAAGTTTTTCTGTAGAGGGTCCCCGATTGAAATATTTGCAACTGTGTAGATGCAGTACAGGCATAAGCCCCATGTTACAATTTTGAAATTTTGGAGGGGGAAGAGGAGGGGGTTTGGTCTGGACCTAGAGTTTGGGACAGCTACTGTATGTGTCTTGGGCACTTGCTACATGAAGTATTGTTGAGCCCAATATACTGTATGCACTGGTTTCAAGAGAAAATGACCAGAATGTGGGTAAAAATTTCAGGTCTATTTGGAAAGGCTATTTCAATTGTTACAACTCAATGACAGAAATAAAGTATTTAATGATGGAACTATTTTCAATAACATAACAGGATGAATCCAACACTGAAATAGCAATCACCCAATTGAATTGATTTAACTGAATTGAATTGAATTTACTGTGAACTCTTTCAAGAATTTAGTGGGAAACCCACCCTCAGCCCTGTCTGTATTTTCACTGCCCAGTTCAACCTACATGCAGACTCTAGAGTACCTCCTTAGCTTCTATATATTTATCCAGACTTTCAAAAATATATAGTTTTCGGTACATGAACATTCCTGGCATAGCTTCAGCATCGATCACTCACGCTGAGTGATAATATCAACGGCTTCTTACTCATCCAGTTGAACGAGACACAATAGAATAGTGACATTAGACTGAATGTCTGTCATAGAGTGATATGTTTCCATTCACAGATGGAGTGTTGGTTCACCAATGTCATGGGTACTACTGCTGCGCATGCAAACATTCCGTTTGTAAACACAGAATTGGGACAACACAGAAATAAACCCTGCTGTCGATGTGTACATGTACAGTGTGTGCACTATGCATTGTATATTACATGTACACAGAAGTGCAGGAAATGTACACATATACATGTACCTCTACAAATGTTAATTTGGTCAACATTAGAGACATAAACATTACACACATATACAGGTGTAGATATAATCATATACAAGAAATAGTGCAAATGTAGCAGTAGGCCTACATGTACATGTATACAGGTATCCACCCCATGCACTTATTTTTAAAGGAAATACCTGTACATGTAGAATACTGTATCAATATTATCAATATCCCCTTTGCTGGTCTGACTGACTGACTCTGATATTTCATAGAAACACCTACACTGTACAGTACATGTACAGTACATACAATACATTCTATACTTACATGTACATGATCATACACTGTACATATTAAAGCTTATAAATACAGTCTACATGTACAAGTATGCTACTTTACTTTTAAATCAGACAACTCTTTTCTTCAAATTCAACTGCAACGTTTCACTACAATCTGTTTGTGCCTGTATCACAAATTCTGTATGGATTTTCTGATTCAATACTTTCATGTACATGTACAGGTGTAGGGGTCAACATGTACAACAAATGTAAATGTGTACATCACACAATTTACTCTGCCACTTAATGTACATGTAGCTTCAATATACACAACATGTACATGTAAATATTATGTACAGTATGTACTGTACAGTGTATGTACATGTACGCGCTTGGAAAGCAAGACTATTAAAATGTTAGAGCTTGTGGCAGCTGCATCTATTAGTCTCTAATCAATACCCCCTCCATATGACTGGCAAAAGGTTTGACCCAATACCAAACTATTGAGTAGGAAAATAGCAATACTGCTTATGGCTATTCTGCAATCACAGACTCGTAATTCAATGCTCTTAAAAATGCATATATGCAACATCTTGAGTGAAGCCTAGACCAACTTTCCATAATTCCATTGTCATTTTTTTTCTTCAAAATTCTCTTATATATGATTAATATATTTCAATATTGTTTTATGCATTATTTGTTTTCTTAATACATGTACATTCTTAAAATCAATGAAACATATTTGTTTAAATTCTAAAAGAGAGGGCCCTTTTTATAAGCTACATGTAGTCTACGGTTTGGATAGTTCAGACCCTCTAAAATGTGTTACGACCGACAACAGTTTGAGTCTACATGTACCTTAGCAGCTCTACAAGCTTAAACATGTACATGTACACGTAACTTTGCATTTATGCAGACATCAACAAAAATACATGTACATTTCTAGATCTATCTACCATCATGATGCACTCACTTTGAGTAGAAGTTATACAGGGCCTTGTTTCATGAAAGCTGTTATCAATAACAAGTTGCAAAAGCTGCTATAGGCTACAGAAATCTGTTGCATTTCATTGGCTGAAAGCAAATTTATTATAGGAATGTGACACTTGCTATTGATAACAAGTTTTATGAAATGGGGTCCTGGGCCCCAGTCGCATAAAACTTACATGTACCACTGATGGTAACTTTGCCATCAAAATTAACTACTATGGCAACATCACTCAACAGCCAATCAAATCAAGGTTTCCATGGATGGCAAAGTTACCATCAATGCTAAATTCTATGCTACAGGAGCCCAGAACTGTCATAGTGATGCAGTGAACAGTCCAATAAATTCCTTTGATAACCATTCCAAAGAACCGTTCAAAGCTTACAATCACAAAATTACAGTAACTGCACATGAAGAATGAAAACATGATCCCTTCCATGATCCACCCAAAGACCAATTTCAGAAATTTCAGAAGCTGTTGAATACTCGGTCCCTTTTCTCACTCTTAGCTCAATACGTTTTTCATACATGTGTGTACAGTATACAGTACTGCACTAATCATACATGGTGGGGCTACACATTAACCTTGTTGGAAGGGGAATGAACTTTTTAGAGTGTGTATGCATGAGCCCCTACATGTACATGTATGTTAAAATTTTTTGTTTGGGGGAATTTGGTTGCATACATGTAGTCATACTTGTACATCTCCTAGCAGGACTCGACACATGTCTCGGGGCATCTCTTAGTGTCGAGTCCTGCAAGGAGATGTACAAGTATGACTACATGTATGCAACCAAAGTATGTAGATTGAAGATGGTTTCCCAGACCGTGCTACATGTACAATACAATGATAAGAAAATATTGATCCCAGGATTGAGTTTCTGAAGAGTTTCTATGACATTTATTCAGAATGCAAATGGGCTTTATATACTACATACTGTATTCATCCTACTGTAGATGCATCATCAGGCAATCACCAACAAATATTTTGCTCCGTGTATCATTCTCAATTTTCTTCAAACTCCTTATCCCTTAGCTCATAGGTAACAGGTAAAGATTTTTAAAGTTGATTTTATGCATTCTAGCTGTACGGA
The DNA here is from genome assembly GCA_037976565.1 of Mesocentrotus franciscanus. Taxonomy (NCBI): domain Eukaryota; kingdom Metazoa; phylum Echinodermata; class Echinoidea; order Camarodonta; family Strongylocentrotidae; genus Mesocentrotus; species Mesocentrotus franciscanus. The sequence goes on along the minus strand of CP137686.1, from coordinate 4,201,368 downwards.
TATTATTCTTTTAGGTGATTGCAATGAATGCGAGAAGGAAGGAAGTAAGTTAATACCACATAGGATTCAGAATAGAGGTCTGTAACTTGGAACTACTTTAAGGAGGAGGGGCCCTGAGGGGACGAAGTTTATAATTCAAACACAAACTTTTCACAGCCTTCCAAATCCGCTCTGGCACTGGCACAACAAAAACACAGACTCTTAAAAAATCATTCACTTTCCAGATTTCTTGGCTACAGTTTCGAACACTTTCCACCACCAGCCCTGGCTGGCTCCAAGGTCAATGCCAACCACACACATGAACTGCTGACCGACTTAAAGACTGCATGAAATGTAGGCTGGGGTCAGATATGTTTAGCTCCTCTAATTACCCTCGCGGGTAACTGAATGCCCAGAATACAATTGTCTTTGCAGGTGGAGTTTCTGTCTGTGGGAATCGTAGGGTTAAATTTGTCACAGAATAGGGGAACTTACATGTAATGTACACAATGTGTGTTAGCCTCTTTAATGGTGGAAGCCTTTACTATGCCACATATTTCACAGTAGCAATAGAGATTACAGGTTTTAACAGGTGGTACAATGTAGTATGTACATCATGCACAATGATAGTGTACTTGTAGACAGATACTGTGCACTGTCTGTAATCATGTAGACGACCAAAACCACAGAGGCTAATGAGTGCTTGTCAGGTGCATGTACATGTACAGTATACACGTAACTCCTGTGCACAGTTGTTGTATGATACAATGTATTTATAATGCACTTTCCAAATTATATCCTGTTCATTATGGATGATAATACACTGTAGACGTGTTTAATCATTTTATGCATGCTCCTTGAACATAGGTTTCTCTAGACTGCTCTTAACCTTGCAAAAGGCTTGTCAGACATAACAACAGCTAATGTATGTTTATGGCAACAAATAGTGACAAAGACCCTTAAACATACAATGTAATTTGTGGTCTCTGTGTACTGTAATCACAAGACAACTGTCTGACATGCACAGTGCTTATGTCATATTACTTTGCCACAGCATTATCTTTTATACATGATTAATTTTGGTGGTTTGGCACCTCTAGTCAGAATGGGGCTCTGGCGCTAGTTGAGATATTCTTGGCTTAAACCGGAAGACTACCAAAACAACTGTGCAGGATTATTACTGTAAACAAACTTAGGTTATGACCAGTCCCAAAATAACCAAATGATGTCATCAAACTCATCATACACCTAAAAGCAGAACTATTCTGCACACTAAATGTGCAGGCTCTGATACATTGTGTGTACAAGCTCTCACCTGATTTGTAATAGAGTTACATGTACATGTACAGTATACACCGTACATGTCATGTACATGTACAGTACATGTATGCCTACAAATGTAGAGGTGTACCGTCAAATGGTGTTTTTTTTGTACATGTACATGTACATATGTAGGTCGCTCACACAATTCCAAAGTCTTCGTAAACAACGGAAAAGCTCAGGTCTGTTTAATACAGGCTAAACGCAGGTGTTCCAGTAAAAATACATACATGTACATGTACTGTGAACGTGTACATTGTACATGTACGTCTGACATACGCCATAAACATCAAATATAGGAAGTATTATGCAAGGCCTAATGTACATGTACACTATACAAATGTATACCAGTATGTACTTAACAGAGGCTCATCGGTAAGAACAAACAAATACAACACAGACCCAACATTATATGAGTACAGTACTTGGGTGTGAGGCAAGGTAAAAATGAATCTCATCAACTTGTCTAACTGGACACAAGGTGGTCAGTATGTCTTCAATGTGGAGTATACAGTGAAACTACATGTATGCTTGTACCCTGTCTGGAGTATAGACTACTTTTACTATAGCCCTTGAACTACTGTAAATGCGCAATTAATACCAAAATCAAAGCACCACCAGACACAAAACTATGATGATAGTCTACTTGATTCAAATCTTTTGTATTTTATAAAACAAGTAAATCTCTCTTCTAGGTAACTTAGTCACACTGGCATAGTTACACAGATTTCAGTATAATTCAGCAACCTTGCATTCTAAAATAATTGCAGGTTAGTTTAAACCATCATACAAATCTGCATAAAAATAATATTTTGGATTTAAACTGTATGGGTTCAAGAAATGGAAATTGCCCCTATTGACTCTTTACCTGCTGTGAAACAAAGCCCTACATGTACATGTACACTGTAGTCTGCCATATTGTTTGGAATGTACACAGTATGTTCCACTCGTGATGTATGTGAAAAAGGTCTACTATGGTAATCCTGACTGATTGTTCCTTCAGTCAACCAAAACGTGCAAAGGGTTAGTGTTAACCACTGAAATTTACGTGTCTGACTCGATATCATTTTTAAAGCGCAAGTGTACCAGGGCCTTGTTTCATTAAACTTTGTATCAATAACAACTGCTACAGATCTACATGAACATGTATGACATATCAACTCCTAGCTAATCAAATGTAAGGATTTCAGGAGCTTAAAACCAATGATCGTATCTTGTTATTGATAACAATTATGAAACAGGGCCCAGACTGCCATCAGAGTCCAGTCCTGGATTATGTTTTGATTTCAGCACAGAATATTTTGTGCATTATACGGAATTATGCTTCTATAAAGATGTAACATGGATGAAAACAATCTGTCCCTCCCCCCTACTAGAACCCGTTCTTACCAGCATGTGGAGATCGACTGTCATGTCTTCTCCGACCATGAGATGACGTTCCTCACCTCAACCTATTTGATTTCTTGAACACTATACCTCTTATCCTTTCTCATGTTTCTTTCTGTATGAAACCAAGCATGAGATTGTTTCCTGGAAGGGACATAGTGTATGTAATCCTGTTGGCAAAATACCCCTCCCCCTTCACACTAGCAGAAATTAATGTACAAAAACTGCGTGGCTCCAGCATACAAGATACATGTATGTATAGCTTAAATCTGTCTTATTTGAATGTATACACATGTACAGTACAATCCAGTTAGCAAAGCTGTAGATGAGCAATGCCCATGACAATCGACATATATCGTACATATCAATGTACACATATTGTAACCATCAGGTGTTCCCAATCCAAAATGAAAAACTATATTTTTAAATGACATTCATTTACAGAACAGCTACTGTATTCTGATCCCATGTGCACCCTGTTCACTTTATTTGTTTCTTTATACACTTCTATATATGCTTCATATAAAATTCCTCTTGTGTGAACGCCCCACGGAGCCCGGTGCACAGATCCCATCACAACCTCCTCTGACCCTTGTAAAGTTTATCAGGAAATCAGAAAAAAGAAGCATCAAATTTGAGAATTACTTGTAAAGAATGTATTCACGTGCAAACTTCCTTAATCCTGGTGTACAGGATGCAAATATATTTTGGTCATTTGATGAGACACAAGTTAATGTACATGTAGGAAGAAACAACCAATTTAAAAAGGATCAGTTTCAAATTAATAATAGATGAAGAGCAGTATGCACTATCGTTTTGTTAATTATTCCTACTCATTTAAAAGAGGTACAGTACACCAGTGCTTGTAAATGGTAATGCACTGAAATGTCACATTACTTTTAATAGTCTAGAAAGCTACAGTACTGTACCATGAAGATACTTTTGTGGATAGTCTGCCATCCAAAATCATACAAGGGTAAAAAAAGGATCAGTTTCAAATCAATAATAATTGAAGAGCAGTATGCACTAGTATTTGGTTAATTTTCCTACACATTTAAAAGAGGTACAGTAAACTGGTACTTATACATGTAAGTTGTAACACACTGAAATGTCACACTACTTTAGTCTAGAATCCAAAATTATACAAGGATTTAAAAAAAAGGATCAGTTTCAAATAAAAAATAATTGAAGAGCAGTATGCACTATCATTTTGTTAATTATTCCTACACATTTACATGTAAAAGAGGTACAGTAAACTGGTGCTTGTAAGTTGTAACACACTGAAACGTCACATTACTTTAGTCTAGAAAGCTACTGTACCATGAAGATACTTTTGTGGATAGTATGCCATCCAAATTATACAAGTAATTCATCAATTTATTACTGATCTCAAGATCTGCGGTTATCGTTCAGTGGCAGAAATATACTGTATGAAGTTCTTTAAAAAATGATTAATTACAGAGAAGTGAGTGCACTAGAAACAATGTTTCATGTAAAAATTGTAAATTATATATTATATTATAAGAACCTTAATTGACAGTAAATACACTACTGTAAGTGCATTTAAACTGATCATGAGAAGGGACTCAAGGGAAAGACAGATATTTTGTTAATGGTCATCAACTTCACAGAAGGTTATTGTCAAAGTCATGTATATAAATCTATGTCCAAGAATTTTCAACAGAAAATAAAGATTGAACATTAAACTAAGAGTTTTAAAAAAAATATTTAAAAAATAACTTTCAATATTCAAAACTGAATGATAAGTGCCATGAAAACTAATCCAATAAACCAACAACAGAAGTATCCTTGATCATAACACAGAATTCAATTACCAGGATAAGGACAGGAGATTCAAAAAGAAAGAAGAAAAAAGAGATAAGACAGCCTGTGATCTTTTCACTCAAAGAAAAGTCATGAGATCAACACCAAATCTTTTTCTTTTAAAATCATTGCCCTCTTTCACCCTCAAAGAAAGATGTACATTGTAGTATGGTGTGCATCACTGTCATTTAACATCCATAAGAAATTTCCAGTGTCACCATCTTGTAGTAGACTAGATTTTTTTGTTGTAAAGTCTGAATGAAAACGTCCTTCTTTACTTCCGCTCAGAGGTAATGCTATCACAGCTATTTCCTCACATCACAATGAAAAGGAAGAAGCAAAGTAGACATGTTCTATTTCAGAGGGAACACACACTACCAACTGTTAATCTCTTCAATTTACCACAACAAATCCTTTTCTGCCACCTCTTTTTTAAAGTGTGCTGATGATGCAGAACTTAAGGCGATGCATGTATTCATGAGAATAAGAGCATATTATTTTTAAAAAAGGCAGTGGAAAGTACACAAAAAAGCACTTGTAACACATACCAGAATAACAATTGTAAACATATATTATATCAAATTATAAAAATATACAAATCAAAATCAATGAAAATACAATAAACATTTGTAATTAATGAATAAGAAAAAAAAGGATGACAAATTCTAAAAACTTTAATATGGTAAAACTTTTAGTAATGATGAAATAAATTGTGCAAAATAAATAAAAACATAGTTACACTGTAACATTACATTATCAACAATTCTGACTCTGAAAAAAACTATTCTTAATTTGGTCTGAAAATATTCCCTGAAACAAAGGTAAAGACAGGGCTCGACACCAACAGGCACCTGGAACACAAGGGTGCCCAAAATCCAACTCCGGACCCCCAAATTGTGAAAATCTTATATATACTTGTACATGTAGCTTGTGCATTAAGACTTTGAAAGACTCAAACCGGACCTCCTTCCCAAATAGTTAGTGTGGAGGACAGTGGAGCTGGAGCCCTGGTAAAGATGATTATTTTACATGCATTTGTGAGTCAAGTACTTCATGTACAAATAAAGCCCTCATTTAAAGTCACCTTGGGTATAATTAATTTTGTTTAACTAATGAGATTGTTCTTACCCATCGTCTCCTTCTGTGGATTCCGTATGCTCCAGTAATCCATCCTTCAACTGATCCAGACCAAGCCTATCATCCTTTTGGTCATCATGCTCTATTCCAGCATCACTATGGTTTCTCATGTCTTTCAAACTAGCAGTGCTGACTTTCCTACCCAAATCGATAGGCTTCCCGCTCTCGTCAACTTGCGAGCGGATTTTCGGAATTGTCTTGACCATGAATATAATGAACAGAACTTGCAGCACTTGAATTGCCAGAATGCACTAATGTTTCTTTACTCGAGTCTTGATTTCGTAAGCCTTCGGGAGTTGTTTGACTTTTGGCCGTTTCTGTTGGAAAGTCCCTACATGTCCATCTCCCTTTTCTAATTGGTTCGGTGGCTACCTTGACCACCTTGAACCGATGGGGACCATTACCATTGGCCTGGTTTGCATTGGATGTAACATTATTTGAATTTGACGACTGTTCTTCAGCACTTGCTGATGCAGGCATCGTACTAGATACAGCACTGTTTGTTTTACTTTTAGTGTTACCGCCATCATCTACCGATGGGTCTAGATCGTGTATACTATTTTTGGATACATTGAAAGAATCTACAAGTTCTGAAGATGAGAATTCATCTGCTCGACTCTCATCTAGTTCATCATTACTGTCTGGGTCATCCATGTTCCCATCTTGGTCATGCTCTGCATCGTTTCTCTTGCTCACACTTGTGATTTGAAAACAGGCTTTCTTTTTACTGCCTGATCTCTGGTTAGTCATATCCACACCAACATACTGCTCTGTGTCTGACGTTGGATCTGGATCTTGTTTATTAGCCCCTGATCCAGAGTTTACGACAGCATTGCCGTCTTCTATAGTTCTATTCACACCACCTACTTCTGGATTCGCCATTGCGCTACGCACAATAGTACACCTACTTCTACAGCACTGACGATATTGTGCATGCTACAGTGCATGCACACTACACACGTCTAGCTATCGGCCGGTGAAGCTAACAAGCGTCTGCGGTCGATCTCTGTTTTACCTCTTAAATTCTTACTTCACCTTACCACTAACGCCTCGAAAATCCAGCGTACATTCCATATAATGTCTCCGAATTTATCCATATCTAAGAAAACATCCTGGAATGAACAGAATCCTTGAAAACAGCTTTAATTTGTCAGACGTCCAATGACTTCGCCCCACTCAAAAAGACCGATCTTCTGGCAGCTTTCTGCCATTAGTTCCTACACAGCACACAAAATGGCGAGAAACGATCATGTGGCGCTAGTTTTGAGTCCAGGCCGAAACATATATTTCTGTGTAGATTATGGCTCATGATTCACAATAAAGTGCGCAAAAACTTATCTAGAAAGACTAGCCCGAAAGACGAAGTCATTGATAAAAACTTGCATTCATTTGTTATGTTTTGGACAATATGCACAAAATAATGCATACAGCAAGCCTGTCACTTTGCTCTTTTCTCTTAGAAACCTACCGACAAAAATGTAGACAATGTGTAACTGGTTCAAAATGTCAAGTATCATGAAAACTTAAAACAAAGGACAGTTAGGGTGTAGATTTGTGTTCGGGTGCGGGTTTGGCCCGTTTCTATCCCCGGGTCTAATAAATTCACCATGAAGATAAACTCGGGGCAATCTATACGCACAACTGTGTACCACTGTACTCGTGGCCAAATAGAATGTCAATTTGGACCCCACCCGGTAACTACCTTGGACAATGCTGACCAGGGTCAAAGAGTGGTGGAACCCCCCGCCCACCGGCGCCCCGAAAGAGAAGGGGGTGTGCATTGTCATCTGTACCTCTCTCTCTCTTTCTCTCTCCGCTCTCTCTCTCTCTCTCTCTCTCTCTTCTTCTCTCTCTTTCTCTCCTTCATTCTGCCCTCCTCTCCCTTCCTTTGCTCCTGTTCCCGGCCTCTTTCCCTTCCTTCTCTTTTCCTTATAATTATACTCTCAAATTTCATAGTTGCTTCTCCGATGATTTATTCCTTTTCTCGACCTCTCATTCTCTCACCCCGCCCCTTTTTTCTTTTCTTGTTTGAGGTGATCGAGGGGGCACCAACACGGGGGTGGCCGTTTCGGCTCCTTGATTGTCTTTGTTGAGAAAATGGGAGAATATTTATCCCATATTACATCACGATGGCGTTCCCCGTTCGCTAATTAATTCGAGTCCCGTATAATAATGGTCCCGCGGTATATGCTCAGGAGATGTTAGATTCTCCCTGGTCAGTCCTCTTACAAAGGCTGAGCAGAGCTATCCATTCGTATGTATTATTATGTATATAATCCTTTTGTATGTTTCATTTTGTTGTTTTCTTAATACGAATAACAAAATAATATCTCACTACTACTAATGTTCAAAACCTCTTTACTTTAAAGGTACTATGTCCCATTAGCAGGCCAAAAAAATGAAAAGGTTGAAATCCAACGGCATTTGAAAGACAATACTAATTTAGAACTTCCCTAAAAAAAGGGGGGCTTGAAAATGTCTTTAAGTGGGAAAATAACGACTATTAGTTGTCGAATCGACTTAGGAGCTATAGAGCCAGTAAGTAATAGTCTGATTTTTCAGACCATTGTACCGAATGGTCGTACGCTTTATGCTGCGCAAAGATTCAATCAGTTTAATTTTGGCCATTACAAGAAGTGGGTTATTGATCATGTACCCTTTACAGCTCATTTTATGTATGTTATTACCAAAGATGAAAAAGCCAGTCAGTCACTCAATAGTGTCTGACAGTGAAGTCTAGCAAGTAAACGGGTTTCCTTGCATAATTTGAATATTAGGACACTGCTAACATTTAAATTTCACAGATAGGACATACATGACATATTCATAATTCCTGCAAATGTCTACAGAATTTGATGTTGGCTGCAAAAGGGACATAGTATCTTTAATGTTGTTGATCCAATTTCGTAAACTTTCCCCAATCTGTTACTCTGATCCCCCCTGATTTGTTTTGATTTTCTTTCTTTTAGAGGAACTGTGTATAAGTTTATTAGGCTTATTCCTTCTTCTTTGCCCAATTCAGGCTCAAATGTTCACTAATTTGATTCTCTGTGTTGTCTGATACCACCAAGGCCACCTTTATAAAATGGTTAAATCTCCCGTTGTGAATCTAATTCATTCACAATTGAGGATTACAGCATTATGGCACCAGCTCTCTCTCCTCCTGTACTATTACATGCACAACCATCATGTTATACCGTATACGTGTAAAGTAACCGGTTAAAAAAAATGTTAAGCAATTAGAAATCCATACCACCGTTAAAGGTACTATGTCCCATTTGCAGGCCCAAAAAATGAAAAGGTTAAATTCCATCGGCATTTGAAAGACAATTCTAATTTAGAACTTCCCTAAAAAAGGGGGCTTGAAAATGTCTTTAAGTGGGAAAATAACGACTATTAGTTGTCAAATCGACTTAGGAGCTATAGAGCCAGTAAGTAATAGTCTGATTTTTCAGACCATTGTACCGAATGGTCGTAAGTTTTATGCTGCGCAAAGATTCAATCAGTTTAATTTTGGCCATTACAAGAAGTGGGTTATTAATGGTAGACAAATGCTTATGTACCCTTTACAGCTCGTGTTATGTATGTTATTACCAAAGATGAAAAAGCCAGTCAGTCACTCAATAGTGTCTGACAGTGAAGTCTAGCAAGTAAACGGGTTTCCTTGCATAATTTGAATATTAGGACACTGCTAACGTTTAAATTTCACAGATAGGACATACATGACATATTCATAATTCCTCAGTGCAAAGTTCTACAGAATTTGATTTTGGCTGCAAAAGGGACATAGTATCTTTAACAAGCAAACAAGACGGGCTTTCCTATCATCATTATTTTGGTCCCATGCATGCGAAAAGTAAACATTCCCAAATTAAGATGTTCGAAAATAAACTTTTCGCTAAAAAAATATGAATACACAACACAATGTTTTGGTCAAGGTCGAGTTATTCATGGAGTTAGTTCTAGCTCCATGAGTTATTATATAGGGCATATTGAAATTGCATGCTTTTGTACAGAATTTTAAAGAATGAAAGATATGAATTCTTAGAGGGGTGTCCTTCTAATGTAAACATTTCTAGGTATTCCATTTCCAATATTGCACTGTTCAAAACTTTGTATGCTTACACAGTTCATTGTTAGTTGGGAGCAGGATTTAAAGAGCAATCCAACCCTTGTAATATACATTTAAATGAAAGCAGAATATCAGAGAAACAGAATGGCGAAAGTTTGAAATGAATTGAACCAATAATAAGAAAGTTATGAATTTTTGAAATATGAGATCACTACAGCTATGCGAATTTCAAATTGGCAATTCGGTCAGTGGATTGTGACGTAGTCGCGGATAACTCCCCTGATTGCCGTGTACAAAAATATCACTAATTTCTGTTTTTCTCCCAAGTGCCTTCACCTTTGGGGCACTGCTCAAAATATATTATAGAGAGTATATTACTACAGGTCCTCTAAAAAGAAAAGTCCATCCCGAGTCATACATATTGAAGAAGAAAAAAAAATTAAAATTTTAGTAATTTTGTGTGTTGGAACAAAATTAATGGGAAAGTTGTCCAGCACTACTTCACGGTGAAATGAAGATATTCTTGGCATGATGTGATGCCTTTTACTTTTTAGCATAACATGGGCGCAGCCATTTTCTTGAAAATGTGACGTGCTAGGTGAAGTTGTACATGTATCATCCACCAAGTTAAGTTGGAAGGACTTTTTAAATCAATAACAAAACCTTTACTTTTCAATGAGGAAAAATCATAGCTGAGAAGATTATATTATATTTGGTGAAGAATATATTATAACAGGGGAACACTATTAGTGTAACTAATTCATTTAAAAATACTAAAATATAGCAGTTGACAAATCTATCTAATTTTTTTGGAAACCTTCACCCCATGCAGAAAAGCACCAACTTATTTATGCAATTTGCGTTCTGGTAATAATTGTAGTACAAATGATAATAGCAGGTGAATGAAATGCTTCATCTCCACACGCACCTGGGAAGGAAACATCCATAAATTTGAATACATTTACTTGATAAACGGCTTCACGTATAGTACGTCACGTTATATCAAGAAAATGGCGATGCCCATGTCGTGCTGAGAAACTACATTGTTCTTACTTTATACCTCTCTCATACACTTTGATGGGGAATCTTGTAGATTAATGGGCAAGAATATAATAAATCTCTCAGAATAAGTAAAGTTATTTTTTGGGGTGCGGTTTCTTTTAATGATTGATTAAATTTCAACTTCAATATAATTATTTTCAACGGTTTCAACTGTGAGGATTGTTTGTCATTTGTAAACACAGATGTTTTGAATTTCACAGGGGTACATCCAAAGTTATTGTCGATAAGGGGTGACAAATGTGTTTCATAAAAAGATGAAGAAGTTACATGGAATCCTGGCAGCTCTCTGCATGCTCTCTCTGTGATGGAAGGGGGTGGTGCTATATAGTGAAGACTGCGAGGGTATGACCTATTTTTATCCCTGTGAAGACTTGCTTCCATTTTACCAAATAGGGGGGCTCGCTTCGCACCCACCCGATTCGCTTACGCACTGAAGTATATGAACATTATTATAGTCTGCTGCACTTCCGTGCCTCCGATTACTAAACTATTATTTCCTTCCTCTCGGTAACCTTTAAGGATGTTTGTATAATTTCTCCGTAAAATGAGATGAAAATATGAAAACCAAGCATTTTCCATCTTGTCCATATCTTTTTGACATTTGTGATCAAAACAAATTTAATGGGGGTTTCGATTGCAAAAAGACGAGTATAACTTTGATTGGATTTGTCAAAATGTAAATTAAGAGGCGAGTTTATCAATTATGTTAACCGGACAGGGAGTCATAAGTCACTACCCATTCTTACCAAATGTTCCGCCTCACTACCCATCTTTAAACGAAATGTCCGTGAAATTCAAGTGGGTTAATTCCATTTTCATCTAATTTCCTATATTTGTATGAAATGTTTTATAGTTTGTTTATATTATGTTTTTATTGTATATTTTGTGTATTTTTATGTGTATTGTAAGATATTTGAAATGTGATTTGTTTGTTACAGCAGGGCTCCCTTGGAAAGCAGGCCTTGCGGCTTGAATGGGACCACCCTGCTTATAAAGAAGACATGAATAAATTAATAAATAAATAAGTGTGTGTGTGCGTGTGCGTGTGCGTGTGCGTGTGCGAGAGAGAGAGAGAGAGAGAGAGAGAGGTGAGTGTATGGGGGAGTGGTGGGGTGATTTTTTTCCTTCTAATGACCATTTTTGCAGTTTGTAGAAAGAATGACATGATTAATCAACCAGCAAGCAGATATATAGTAGGTTCTCATATATTCTGATATTTGCCACTATATATAATACAAATGAATACTAAAATGACAATTTTCATCATGAAGTTACCGATATTCTCTCGACTCCTGCCATCATTATTGCAAAGACGCATTGTTATATTGATGTAGGTTATTGGTGTTGTAGTTCTCGAATGGTGAAAACAAAAAGGAGGAAGAGAAAGTGAGAGATAAGGAAAGGAAGATGGAGGAAAAGACGAAAAACAGATGACAAGACCTCATACCCCATTATTTGACGGCCTTGCTATTTTCCTTTTCATTTACCAATTTCGACCGATGCGCCCTCTCACGACGCCAGCGTCCCCTGTTTATAACGTCTGGTGAGGCACATAGTAGTCATTAAAATATCTATATAGTGATAATGAAGAAAAATAAGTTAAATAAAGAGGAGGTGGAAACGGAGGGATGGAAGGAAGGAGGAGGGGTTGAATAAATACAGGAGGAAAGAGTGAGAGAAAGGAAGACATAGGATGGACAACATAATGGGTCCAGGATGTGCTGTGGGCAAAGTAAATTCGTTGAGATAGCATGGAAATATTCTGCAGCTTGTAAGTCAGTTGAGATGAAAGATGGAGCGATGCACGTGTATGGAGGGCTGCATGGGCAGAAAGGGTGTCAGAAAAAAATGGGAATGTGGTACTGGACAAGAGAAGGGAAGAGAGAGGGGGTGGGTGAGTGTGAGAGGGTGTGTGTGAGAGAGAAAGAGAGAGAGAGAGAGAGAGAGAGAGAGAGATGGGGGGTGGCAGGAGCAAACATAGAAACATCGGCAGATGGACAGGTTGAAAGAGAAAAAAATGGGATAGAATATGGTGAGAGAAAGAGGGGGCAGGGGGCAGGGGGCAGACAGAAACAAGTTAGCAGATGGAGAGGTTGAAAGAGAAAGGAAGAGAGAGAGAGAGGGAGAGAGAGAGAGGGAGAGAGGGGATTGGGGTGGCAGCGGGCAGACATAGAAAAATTGGCAGATGGACAGGTTGAAAGAGAAAAAAATGGGATAGAATATGGTGAGAGAAAGAGGGGGCAGGGGGCAGGGGGCAGACAGAAACAAGTTGGCAGATGGAGAGGTTGAAAGAGAAAGGAAGAGAGAGAAGCTATTTGGGAGACTTATGGGGGGGGGGTGAGAGAGAGGGATACAGAGAGAAAGAAAGAGAGAGAGAGGGGAGAGGCTGTTGGAATGAGAAAAAGGGAGAGGGAGGGATAGAAAAAATGGTGAATGAGGATGGCAAAGAGATAAGGACAACAATTACATCCAGATAACATTACCAACCAGACAGTCTATGCATGACAGTAGGAAGCAACTCTTATTGTTGTAATTTCTCACGTCTCTCCGGCGGATGATAGTAATAAAAGTACAATGAACCACATGCACACACCGGCCATCATGCCAAATTCCATCTATAACACTCACTCAGTAATTTATGATACCAATAATAATTTATCACTTCAAACACAATATTAAACAGCGCATAATATAATGAGAAGAGAATGTGGGAAGTACTATGTAGACAGGGATAAAGACAGCCGCCTATTTTCCGCATGATCAGTAAATATTGTTTGCAAAAATTGTCTAAATAAAAATCCTGATACATGGCAAGCATTACATCAGATATAGCGTGATGGTTTTCTCACAAGTACGCTGTTGCCAATAAAGTTGAAATAAATTGTCCTCACCTCTTTTCATAATCATGATTGTGAAAATATGATTTATTATTGATTAATAAAGTTCATATCTTTTAAGAAATTTATCAATCAATTTGAAGAGTCATGGAGATCGATCAATACAATTTTGAGAAGAGTTTTGTATATACTTTATCTCTCATATTGTTACAAACATAATGTAAACAGAGGGGTGTTTCACAAAGACTAAGATCGACTTTAAGTTGGACTTATGTATAACATGCCGTTCGTGCCATTGTTTGCTCTCACCATTATGATCTTTAGATAATATTTTTTCCTTCAATAATGAATTATCAAAAAATGTAAGTTTTGTAGATTTTTTACTATGATTTGTACGTCCCGTGAGAGACCAATGCCAGTAAATGATGACAGAAAACAATGGCACGAACGGCCTGTTATACAGTCCAACTTAAAGTCGATCTTGGTCTTTGTGAAACACCCCCAGGTAAGGAAATATTAATAAAATTTATAGGCAACAATGTAGTGCTTATTCATTCTTTAAATCTTTGTTGTTGATGAATTATAACTTTTTTCTCTCATACTGCTATGCCTCGGAGAGGACGTAAAACCGTCGGTCCTCTGGTTGCTTATATACTAACAAGCATTTATGCCATCTTAGCAGTCAGGTAAAATAACCACCACTAAACACCACTTCATAGCCCCGCCCTATACCTTTCCTTCATCTTCTTTGCCCTTGGCTCTCACTGTCCCCTCCCCATACCCATACCCGATGGGCAAACGATGCTTTTCAATACGATATTTTATTTGACAAATTGTGTGTTTTGCCCCGCGAAAATCTTAGGGCATTGGGCAATAAAAATAGCACTTACAGTTGACAACTAAATTATTCAAACCCTCATCATGATTTTTTATTTTTGGAAGCATGTGAAAAATTGATTTGTCCCGATTTCTGTTTCTTGAGAATGTGGCATATTAAAGCTTACATCTAAGAGTATTAAACAAAGGCCCTCATTCAACCAGTCCACCATTCAAAATTGAGTTACAAAAAATATTAAGAAAAAATCAAAAAAAAATCCAAAAAAAATCCGCCAAATATAAAATTTACAAGGGGTATGAATAATTATGTTGTTAACTGTATCTAAAGCACAAAGACATTGTATCACCTATGTAAGATAGCTTGCACAAGCTACTATATAGTCAAGCAACCTTCCTTGTTCAAAGGTTTATTGCAAAAGATATTAAATTATTTAAAAACTTGTTACCATTCACCCGTGATCTGATCTTGTATAAAAAGCAGTCAGAAATAACCCTTTATTACCAAACTCTCTTTTATGATAATTCAACATTTTTAATGTTTCAAGGCCAACATAATCATCTGCCATCTCAATAAAAACGATTATATTGTTAAAGCGAAGCTGCAATATGTCGACTTCATCTCAAATCATAAAAGTGTCGCATAAATACGTGGGATAAATACAATACTTTCAAGCCGACACCAAAGTAAATAAAGGAAAACTAATGAATTAAATTTATAGGTAGATCAAGGTGCATAAGATATACCAAACCAAATAATACAGCAACCAAAAATCATAAAAGATGATGGCATCATCTATTGAGAGACTTGAGAGGATGATGAAGGGTATCACTTCATGTGCTTAAAATACAGCAAATCGTTTTTCCTTTGGAGCTAGAAGGGCATTAACTCATAAACTTTAACACAGAGTTAACGCCCTTCTGTGTCTGAACAGATTATAATCAAAGGATGTTAAGAGGCTTCCATATTAATTCCATGATTTCAATTTATTAGCAGTTCTTTTTCATGAAAGCCAAGTATAATTTGTCTCTCTGAAGCCAAGGGGCGGGTTGACTCATATACTTTAACACAGAGTTAACGCCCTTCTGGCTCCAAACAGATGAAAATGCCCTTCTGGCCGCTCCCACCAAATGGTATTCAAAGCAATATATCACAGTAGGTATAGTATTATCACACTGAAATGAAGCATAATACAGTGAAACCTGTCTATAAAGACCACCTAAGGGAGACAAGAAAAGTGGTATTTAGAGGCAGGTGGTCTTTGTAGTCAGGTGCCTATAGTACATGTTTCAATGAGAAACCATTTTCAAGGGAAATGAAAAATGTGGTCTTTGTAGACAGGTGGTCACTTAAGCAGGTTTGACTGTACTGATAAATAATAATTAAAAGAAAAGAAATGTTGGCAGTTCATTAATAAAGCATATCTGCTGAGAGCCAGAAGGGTCACACTAAATGTATAATGATATGAGTTAGCGCCCTTCTGGATGCACATAGATGATATCAAAAAAAGGCCCTTCTAAAGGCTTGTTCAGATATGATGCGGCAAAATCGCAACGTTTTTTTCTTTTTCTTTGATGACATAAAAATGTATACACTTTACATTTCTGTATCTAATAAACCTGGGGGGTGTTTCACAAAGACTAAGATCGACTTTAAGTTGGACTTAAGTATAACAGGCCGTTCATGCCACCGTTTGCTCTTACCATTTACTGGCATTTGTCTTTCAAGGGACGTACAAATCGTGGTCTCAAATCTACAGAGTTTACATTTTTTGATAGTTCATTATTGAAGGAAAAAATATTATCTAAAGATTATAATTTAGTGACCAATCGGGATAGCAACCAATGGCATGGATGGCCCGCCATACTTAAGTCCAACTTAAAGTCGATCTTAGTCTTTGTGAAACACCCCCCAGAGCTCAATGTGACAATGAATACGTACACGTCCTTTTGCACTTGCCATTAATTTACACATTAAAAGAAATGTGGTAGGTTTACATCACCATATCTGAACAAGCTTTTACTCTCAAGAGACAATTTGCAGTATGCAGCTTAGGATTACGTTGATGGATCAACACTTGCACAAGCGCTAAGAGGATTATTTGCACGTGTCTTCCGGCGAGACAAAAACATGATGAATACATGAGTTTTAAAAACACAACATTACTGTTGTAGCTGGAGAACAATCTCCAATGATATTCTGTACTGTAATCATTACATTATTAGCCAGAATTCTGGAATGATACCAATGGATATTCATTAATTTTACCTCATAACCTTATGTTCTAATTTTGATGTCATTCAAAAGTTAGAAAGTGAAGGACCTTGTGCTAAAATATCACATTTTACATTTTTGCATTTTCAATCTTACTCAGAAGATTTTTTATTAGTCCGGCATTCAAAATACAAATACTTGGAAAGTTGTTGTAAGAAAACAAAATGTTGAATTTCACAGAACACTTCTATATGAAGTACAATTACATTTATATTACATATTTCACTATGGTGGCATAGCGCGAGTCTACCCATTGGGGGGGGGGCGGCATTGGAACGAGGGGTTGGGGCACTCGAAAAAATGAAATGTGAATTTACAATGCTACTCATGAGGGAGGTGATCCAGACAATGATATAAGATGCTTTACATCCTTTCTTTAAAAATATGGTATTGAAATTGTCCTCTGGAAAGTCTTACAATAATGTTGTCATTGTTGTGTGAATATTGCGCTATTAATTCTGCAGAAGACATGGTATATATATTTAAAACAAAAAGTAGCTTAGCTCAGTGCAAACTATGGGTCAAAATACAAAGATATCAAATAATCATTCATTGTTCTGTCATCAAAAGGACCTTTTACAATCTCTGACAATAATAAAAATACATCATTCAATAAATGTACACTCTGAATTGGGGCAGAGCCCGAAAAAGGATTTAAATTTACAAAACAAACATAGAACCTATTAAATTTATACTCTTTACAAGAGCTCACTACTGTTATATATTTCTTTCATCGCTGCATCATAAAAAATGTATTAGTTCTCTCATGAAATAAATTAAACATAATAAAATGTATATAACTGCCATAAGCTAACATCTAAACTGGAGCATAAGCCTGCTTTATACAAGGATTCAAATCTACAAAACAAACATGGAATGTGCATTCAGGATCCTAAAATATAACTCAAATCAATAATTTATAGATTTGTGCTTTGTGACCATTATGACTAATAAAACAAATATGAGCATTCTTCAACTCTCACACAACCAATATTAAGAACGGAAGTCCACCTGCTATTTAATAAGCTGGTTGTAATAAAAGCAGGATAATCATAGAAACGGATGAAGGAAATTTAGTGGAAAAGCCAATTTGAAGTACTGTTTTAAATTAGGAATTGATCAAATGCAAATTGGCAATTCTGTGACATTCCTTGAAAAACTTTTTCATGTTTATTACTAATAAAATTCATAAATTTTCATTTCTCTATAAAAAATTAAAAAAATTATCCTACAACCTAGATACACATGTATAATCATTGCACATACGTTTGAATACAACATCTTTTAGAAATAGATCTATTTCTTCATCAAAAACCAAGGAACTAATGATTTTTTCATACATAGCAAATGGGAGAGATGCTGGAAAATAGATCACAAAGTTGCCAATTTGCATTTGATCGACTATAACTTTAAACTGTGATATTTTATCAGATTCCCTTCAAATGTTCACAGATCTACATGTATTTCTCTCATTGTTTTTTCTCCTTTCACTTCATTATACACAAATTTAATCAGGGTGTAATTTCCCTTTAAACATGTCATTTTTGAAACGTCGCTACAATGAGTACAAAACTAATTCTCATGTTTTTGTACAATTTCTTGTCTCTGTTAATTGTGAATCCACCCTATTGATTTTCAAATTGTTAACATGTTAATTGATCCATAACAAAATAGTCCAAGTATGAAACGATGGTGAACCTTTATTTTCTAATTGGCATACAATCATCTGGACTCAACTCTACTCAGACCCACAAATATTATGCAAAGAAATTGATCAAAAATGTCCAAATGTGTTAGAAAGGTACTAAGATTTTCAGAAGGATGCAATTTCATATATTTCAAACACACAAATAAATCTTTTAATAATCTTAAGGGACCCATTAGATGAAATATGAGCAAATTTTTAGCATTTTCTAGAAAAGGCAGCAAATAAATACGATTTTGTCCTCTAGACTTACATGTACATGTATAAATAAAAATCAAATAAAAAGGTTTAAGATATAACTAACTTTCTATATATTTAGTTATCTATTTACAACTGAAAGCACAAAATATAGCCTGAAACTAGCACACTTTTCTAAACAGGCAGAAAGATGAACTTCACTTATAGTTTTGCTAAGGATTTACAAATAATGATACATTTTACATTTTCTTCAAAAAATATTTTATTGACCTGTCTCCTTAGGTAATAGGGGGAAAAATGATATGCAAAATATAAGTAATATAATACCATGGGGCCAGTTTTCGAAGGGAGGGGAGGGGAGTGGGGCATCTGTCTTACCACGTGGATGAAATGAGAATTAAACAATGGCACTGTTTAGCGGAAGGGGGTGCAAACACTCTTTATCATTTTCTTTTCCTGATAATTTTCCCTTTCTCTTTTTCATCTTTTATTTATTTCTTTTTTTCTTTTTATGCTACCATTCAATAAAGGAGCTGCACAACTCAGTCTTAAAGCCTGTCTGCACTACTTGTAGCTACTTGCGCCCTCTATATAGCAAACAATGCCTAAGCGGTACCCGTTGGTCCCCATGATCCCCTTTTTCTTATGTTAAATGAGAGCTGATTTGATGAGATAACCACCTGTCAGTGACCACGCAGGGAGGTGTAATCCCTCCTAGCCAAACTAGTGCAGACAGGCTTTAAGACAGCTCAGTCTTAGGTATTGGCACAAATAGAAAGCGGATTAAACCATGCACTTAGGGATAAGAAACACTGGATGGGCGAGTTTTATATTTATTCCAGCCTTTCCTAGTCATTGGGTTAGTGTTGTGTTCATACCACACTAACCTCATACATCTATTATCATTACTTGTAGCCTAATTTGGATATCAAGCTCCTATCTTAAGTCACTATACTAACAACCAATACAGGACCCTCTATTATAACAATTTCTCTTTCAATGAATTGTATATCCTTCAATCAATCATAACTTTACGATAAATACTAATTTACTATGACTATTGTGTTACAGATAGAAACAATGCACATTAAGATACAATTCATTGCAGTAAGATTGCAGAATCAATATACTTTTACAATTGAATGTAAGTTAATTTGTATGTTACAATGCACAGGGTATACACGCAAAACATAAACAACATCATCGTAACATTTGACACAACGCGAAGGTGTACCTGCACAACTTTAAATTGTATGGTACTTACATTAGAATCAGTTAAAAGGATATTCCCCGGCATCAAACTAATGGCTGTTTTCTATATCAATACTGATGGAGAAATGAGTTCCACATGATTTGATAATATATAAGACCAATAATGCCCCTGAAATATCTTTGGATTAATATCTATGAACCTTATCAATCAAACCTACGGAGGATCATCAAAGCTACACAGTACAAAAAATATTCTAGGCTATTGTACAAAGCACCCTCTGAGCAATATTTGATGTTAAATACATCATACTTCCGGTGATGCAGATGTCTGCTCAAGCTATACCCAGGGGGGCGTTTCATGAAACAATTAGTCGGTGGTTTTCACCGACTAATATCATTTTCACCGACAATTTTATTGTCACCGACTATTTTCCAGGCCTCTGATTGGTCAAATTTAGTCGGCCCCGACAGTTGTCGGTGGACAAATGTTGATGAAATGCCCCCCTGTTCTGTTAAATGTTGTCATGAAATAATTCTTCATGTTGATTTCATCTTCTGGGCCAAACCTCAAGACTCAGATAGACTTGGTCTTACAGTGTACTCTGAGACAGACTAGTCCGAATCTCAATCTAGGTCCAAATCTTAGTCTAGGTCCCAATTTCAATATAAAGTAGGTCCTAAAGACAAGGTCCCAAACTCAGTATAGGTTCAAATCTCAAAATAGTGCCAATCCCAATCTCAAGCAGTTTTGGTTCCAGTCTCACCAGGTCACACTTTGTCTCCCCCTATTTATCCAATCTCAGGCATTCTTCCACTTAATTGTGTATCAAGCTGACCTGGTCCTCATCTGAAGCAGACTTGGTCCCACATCAGTCTCCAATTTCAGATGGTCTCATGCACCCATCACATATTTCAAGCACACTAGGTACAAAAGTGAGTCTCGGACAGACCTGGTCCCGATTTCAAGCTCACATAGCACAAGTCCCAATCTACATCACAGCTAGTTTTAGGCTTCAAGCACATGATACATCTCAGACAGCCTGGGTCTCATGTCAAGATGATATAAATTTGGACCTAATTTTAACCACAAGTACAAGTAGTATTAGGCTTTAATCACATATTTCAGGCAGACTTGGTCCACGGTGGAGTCTCAGATAGCCTTGGTCCCAATTTCAAGCTCACATAGCTTTGCAATCTCAATCACATAGAGCCACGGGCTTCAATCACAATGCTTCAGGTAGACTTGGATCCAATGTCAAACAGTCTTGGTCCCAATGTCATTATCACTCTCACTACAGGATTTGTGTCTGTAGGAAAAGAAGATTAAGACATGCAAAAACAAGAGGCTAATGAACAAAGAGTTTGATTTTCAAAGGTTTTCTATTAAAACATGTGCAGTCCAACAACAAATCTTGGTTAGTAGTCTGATATAAATCAACAAACTATTTAGTTAAGACGAATACCAATTGTTTCCATGAGTTTAATTTCATAAAGGCTCAACTCTCCAATTATAGATAAATTTATGAATCTTCCCTGTTACCAAGAGTGAAAAAATACCTGAGAATGAGACTTTAAAAATAGTTATCGAGAGCAAGAATTCTGTCCAGAAAGCATTCATGAAATTTTAATACATTAGGAGATAGGTGAACAAACAAGAAAATGATGACAGCATACATGTACAGTATATTAGATCCTCATTGACATGCACAAGGGTATGCTGAATGAATGATCTTATGCCTAGGACACACCGAAACCTTTTCATTTCGCTGCCAGTTCGTTTCTCAATTTTTGAAATGCATGCGTTTCCCATGCGTTTCTACCCTACAATGCATTCTTGGGTCGAAGTATGCGTTTTAATATCAATGTCACTTCGCTGTCGTGTCAATGCCGGTTCGATGTAGAGAAATAATGTGGAAAACGCAGTGGGAAATTTAAAGTTTGAACATGTCCAAAATTTTCTCAGGCCTTTGCGTTGTCGATCCGTTTTCCCTAAAATGCATGGGAAACGCAGTGTAGCTATATCGATGCCACTTCGGCTCCAATTTGAAATCATGCATTTCCGGATCAATGTCAGCTCGTTTCTCCGGTTTTCACATTGAAATGGAAACGCGTTGGCTCAATGCATTTGTGTGACCTAAGCATTTTCAATGAATCAACATTCTGTAAATCAATAGAATTATTCATAACAGCTCTAAAGGGGATGCCAACATTCGTTGGATACTTGTTTACATAAATTTCAAATGTTATGTGCACAGAATGGTTTCTTTAATGAAAACTGTCATTTTATCAGCATTATCAATTAATCGGTGATATATTGTACCTTATACAATTAACAGTCAAATTATTCATACCCTTACTAAGGTTTATAATTTTTCAAAGTAGGTGAAAAATTCATTTGTCCTGATGTACGTTTCTTGAGAATGTGGAATTTTAAAGCTTACATCTAAAAGTATTCAACAAAGGATCTAATTCAACCAGTCCATCTTTCCTTCTAGAGTTACGAAAAGCACAAAAAACATTGAATTTACAAGGGGGTATGAATAATTCTGTTGTTAACTGTATAACCCAAGAATAGGTGACCCGACATTTGCTCCTGCGACGATTGCTCTAGGCTTTATAAGGTCAAAGGGATAGCGTCAGGTTTAGGGTTGCAATTGGGTTGTAGAGTAGATTCAGGGTAAAATAAAGACCTGGGCCTGTTGCACAAAACTTACCATTGATGGTAACTTTGCCGTCAATGGTAACTACCATGGAAACCTTGATTTTGATTGGCTGTTGAGCCCTGTTACCATGGTAGTTGCCATTGATGGCAAAGTTACCATCAATGGTAAGTTTTATGCAACGGCCCTAGTGTTTGGTCCGGTTTGAAGTCAAAGGAGAAGTCCACCCTGCTATTAAGTTGGTTTTAATAAAAGCAGAAAAAATGGAAGAAACAGGTGAATATTTGAGCAAAAGCCAATTGAAAATAAGACAGTTATGAATTTTTTAAGGTGCGATTAATCAAACACAAATTGGCAACTCTGTGAAATATCTTGGTTCCCTCAATTTGCCCTGTACTAAAAAACTTGAATAATATATAGTTTCCCTTAAGGTTCTCTTCCATTTACTCTGTACTAAAAAAAGGAGGGAAATTTAAATTTTCCCTAAAGAAAATTTTCAATCATACATGCCCCCTATATATACTTATGGCAAAAATGTTTCTATACAACCCCAGTATGAAACAAATCTATTCAGTCATCAATAACTAAGAAAATGAAAGTTTATGAAATTTCTGTACAGAGCATATTGGAGATGACCTCGCAAGATATGTCACATTCTTATTTTTAATCAGATTTTGATCAAACATTTGCAGACCAGTTCCTCTCATTTTTCTGCTTCTGTGTGTGTGTGTATTGGGTTTTTACAGACGTGTATCAATCAGATATGATTATTTACGTCTGGGGACCGACCTTTAACGTCACCATCCGAAAGACGCGACTCAGTTTCGAACCTGCATCCTCGGCTGAATCAGTTTGTAACTTCCACTGTTAGCTGGATTACAGGCCCACGCCACAACTTAATATCAGGGTGGACTTCCCCTTTAAGAATTCGGTTAGTATAGGAAATTGATGCAGAGCAATCGTAGCAGGAGCATGTCACGTACAACCTCAAGAAATAAGCAGAGGCATTTTCATTTACGTATGGATGATTTTGCCTTTGAAGGGAAATCCAACCCTTGTGATAAGTTCATTAGTATGAGAGCAGAAAAAATAAGATCAACAAAATGGGGAAAGTTTGATATAAATCGGACCAATGATAAGCAATTTATGAATGTTTGAAATATGAGATCACTAAGTCTATAAGAATCTCAAATTGGCAATTTGGATTGTGACGTAGTATCGGATAACTCTCCTGTTTGTCGTGTACACAAATTAATTTCTGTTTTTCTTGTGCCTTCACCCTTGGGGCACTACTCAAAACAATATATGTTATGGATAGCATATTATCATAGCTCCTGTAAAGATAAAGACCCTCCTGAGTCGAACATTTCTATTTCTATGCCACTACATCACAGAGACATTACTGATGCAGCAAATTAGAAGAGCACAAACCTATAGTGATTAAAAAACTTTTAAAAATTCATAACTTTCTCATTTTCATTCAAAATTTCACCAGTCTACTTCTATCATTTTTCTGCTTTCCTCTAGAGTAGCTTGCTATCAAGGTTGGATTTCCCTTTAAACAGAAAATGGCGTATGGTAGCATGCAGTAATACCAATTTTTTTGCATGCTCCTACTGCAGATACTGTAGTTTGGTAGAGTTTGAAAATGAAAATAGGAAGTATGATTATTGCAATGCATTTTAGTACTTCAGAATATATAGGTTAGTAATGGGAAAAGAGAGGGATGTATATGGTTCATAAAATGAGTATGACAGAATGAAGCTGTGGAAAGAAAAATGAATTCAAAAGGAAATTAAACAAATTGCAATGAATACACAACAGCTTACTAACTACATGTGGAAGAAAGAAAAACAAAGAATGAAAGAATGAAAGAAATTAAAGAAGAGGGACTCTAAAGATAATTCCTTCTCAAGAATAATTCTGTCGACAAAAAGTTTGTATCTACTATAAAACCAGAAACTTTTTTTAACGTAAAATACATTTTTGCGAATTCCATGAGTGGTTGAGATCTACAAAAGTTCCATGCAGCATAGAAATTTTGCAATTTGCAAACTTATATTTTTTCAATTGAATAATGGTTTTATTTGATAATTCTTTGTAGCCAAAATTTGTCCATATCATTTCACATGATATTGTACCATTAAAAATAGCACTCAAAATCAAAGGACAAATTATATATTATATAACATAAGGATACATGATATATTATATGACAAAGTATATTCACTTAAGAAAAACAGCCATAATTATCAGTTCTTAGAGTTTTGAGAAGCGAGTTTCTGGTTTTAGAGTGTACATTCAACTCTTTGTCTACAGGCATTCTCATCTATACATGCTGAAACAAACCTGTAAGCCCCATGCAACCAATGATATGCTTAAAGCCACCAGATATGTGCGGTTATCTTTAATTAGAAAGAAAAGGAACAAAAAATATGATCATTATGATACATGTATGATGTATAATGCACCCTTTGTTGACAGCCAAAACGGCACATAGAGTTAATACCCTTCTGGCTCTCAACAGACCATATTACAATAAAAGCAGATGAAAATTTTGGGGTCTTTTCCAGCTTGTGGACAGGATTGTGGTCATGCGATTGCATTGTGAAAGAAACGTTGTGGAATCGATCAGAAAAAGTTGATCATCTAGCATATAAGTATTGGTGTGTACTACAAGGTTGTGAATCATCAAAATGATAAGAAATTTGACCTAGTCTTGGTAAAGTTACAAGCACTGTACACAGAAAGATGTATATGGGACTACACGAACATGTGGCATAAAAATCTGTCCCGATTTTTATGATGTTACATGCCATATTTAAAATATTGAGGCATTTGAAGAGCCATGCTTTTCAGGGAACATTTTTTCTCTGATGTTCTTCCACACTTGCATAATACAATGATAACGCTCACAAATTATTTTTCACCTCTTCCCAGAACTCAACCTTCTCTTCAAGCCTAAAAAAGCAGTGTGTCACTTATTTTATTTTTAAATTTGACCCGATGAATGTCAATAAATATACTCACAACTCCAATCTGCTCCATAGTGCTTTATAAATTCTAAAGTGGTGCAGTAATAAGTGAATGAGAGGTGAAAATAATCTAAATTCCAAGCAGGTATCTAAAGTTTGGCCCTTGATGCCCTCATCTTTGAATTTCATGCCAAATTTATATATATATTATATCATATTTCAAACAGACATCTAACAGCTTTCAGAATATTTCATTATCCAAAGATGAATAAGAATTTTTATATTCATTGCCATCATATGACTGTTCATTGCTTCAAAGGAGAAATCGAAACTGAGGTAGTCTAGCATGTCAAGAGTAAATGAGGGTATATTTCAAGGCCTAAAATTCTATGCAAGACATCATAAGGCCTATCCTCATCAGCTCGAGTTTGCCAAATAACCCACTATTTTAACTATCCCGATCGCAAATTATCCAGCTAATTTGCGTCTTCATCAGCCCGCAGTTGCAATTAGCGGGATATTTGTTCGAGAAAATATCCTGAGAAATCTTGGTCTTGTTTCCAAAATATCCCGCTATTTCCCAAATAGCGGGCTACTTTGCGCCAATCCGAGCTAGTTTGTGATGAGCGTATCGGTCTGGTGAAGACGCAATTCAGAGCTTCGGGGAAAATATCCCGAGTCTGAAAAAAGCGGGTTATTTGGCAAACTCTAGCTGATGACGACAGGCCTAAAGTGGCTTGTTCACATATGCCAGCGTAAACCCTGTTTTTATAATTGAAGCTTACTTCAGTGTACTACACTTCACAATTTTGTATCATAACCCATTGACTACAGAATTGTCTCTTTCCAATGGGTGGTATTCTCGAAAGCGGACTAACTTTAGTCCATGGTTTAATCCTCCGACTAAGTATGGAATGCCAAGTGTCCATATGAATATGTTTTTGAATAATGTAATCTGTCACTAAATTAAAATAAAATGTAATAACATAATTAATAAACAACAATGTAACTATGAAATATTTACGTTATCATGGTAATTTAGGGACATATCAAATTATTCAAAAATATATTCATATAGACACTTGGCAGGTGTTGCATCGAGCTCAAGAAAAGCGGGTGCTGCTTGAAACGATTAGAAAGAGACAGAAGAAATGGCTTGGACACATCATGCGGCATGATGACGGCTTGATGATCAGAGTTCTAGAAGGTCGTCTACATGGAAAGAAGTTGAGGGGAAGACCTCGTAAAGGCTTTCTAGATGATTTAATCGCAGAATGTGGAGCAACAGGATATGAAATGCTGAAACGGATGGCTAAAGACCGAAGTACTTGGAGAGACACTTGAAGTAGAACTCTGATTGGGTCACTGAACCTGTCATAAACTGACAGATCACTATTGATGATGACTTGGCATTCCGTACTTAGTCGGAGGATTAAACCATGGACTAAAGTTAGTCCACTTTCAAGAATACCACCCAATAGGTTTAGTACAGGATCTACCGGGATCCCGTAGCCAATGGGTTATAACTTACCATATAGATGGGTATAGGTAGGACCTACAGTGTATGTTATGTACAGCTCCTTTCTTTATACTTTTCTGAAATACCATTTGCCATTCTTTGAGAACACTGATAATATGATACAATTTACTGTGGCATTTGTGAACAAGACTTTAGGGTTTAAAGCTTTCTATGAATATTTAAAAATATAATAATATTGAATATAAGAGATTATATAGTGATTATATAGGGTTTAAAGCTTTCTATGAATATTTAAAATCTAAGAATATTGAATATAAGAGATTATATAGTGATTATATAGGGTTTAAAGCTTTCTATGAATATTCAAAATCTAAGAATATTGAATAGAAGAGATTATGAGATTATACAGTGCCATGCATCAAGGCATATACGTGTATACAATATCGTATCGTATATATTCATGAGAAGTTTTCCACTATGAAATCACAGCATGAACGTTATTAGCATTAGTAAGCAAATATGAATTCAGGCATAGATATATTGTGTGCATAGATATATACCGTAAATCTCTGTGTATACGACGCACCTGTGTATAAGACACACCTGTGTATAAGACGCACCCCTATTTTTAAGACCTCCCCCCCCCCCAAAAAAATGTTATGCTTTTTTGCAGACACCGTAGTACGTTAGAAAACCGGCGAAGTTGAAGGCACCAATTTTTGCTTGTGAACTTTTCAAAAATAATAGTAACAATGTTGTTTTAAAACTAAAGATGACAGACAAATCTTCCTTCGAGTCCAAACAGAAATTCGGACATACCGGTAGGCTAGTTTGGTTCTAGTTTCTGAATGGTGAGTCGATATCCCATGTATGTGTGAGCTGGGACCATGCCGTTGTTCTACCGGGCACGGGTAGCTACGGCCTGCAGAGCTTCGGCCGGCAGAGTGCTATGTGAAGGGGCATAATAAAATCGAGACTTAAAAAAAAACTAAAAAAAACTCTTTTCCCTTCAAATTAGGAACGTAGGTTAACTTCAAATAGTAGATGTAGTTTATGTTGAGACACAGAGATTATCGAAAACCACTAAAAAGTAGCATTTTGAGGACTCAAAATATCCTGTACCTGTCTATAAGACGCACCCCCAACTTTTGAATTTTTCTGATAGAAAAAAGGTGCATCTTATACACAGAGATTTACGGTAAGTTTTTGCTGCCACTCATATAATTGAATATATATATATTTTCTATATTAAAATTTGAGGTTATTTGGAGAGCAACCCTTTTGAGGAGACATTTCTACTATGATATTCTTCCAAACTGATGGAAAAGAAATAGAAAGCTCACAAATTGTTTTCTCTTCTCTTTTAAGCATACCCACCTGGCTAAGACTGGACGATGTACATGTCTTCTACATCGCCATAAGGAAATCCTCCATAGAATAGGTGCCATGAGTAGACTCAGGGTTGTGACACTTAGAATTAATAGGTAAACCTATAGAATGAGAGAAAGAGAGAGAGAGGGAGAGGGAGAGAGAAAGAGAAGAAAGAGAGAGAGATGGAGAGAGAGAGAGAGAGAGAGAGACCAGAGGGATGGAGGGAGGGAGAGAGGGAGGGAGGGAGGGAGGGAGAGAGGGAGGGAGGAAGGAAAGGAGGGAGGAGAGAGAGGGAGGGAGGGAGGGAGGGAGGGAGAGAGAGAGGAGGGAGGGAGGGAGGGAGAGAGGGAGAGAGAGAGAGAGAGAGAGAGAGAAAGAGAGAGAGAGAGAGAGATGTTAGATCATAATGCATTCATAATGTACATCGACATACAAGTATCTTCCTTTAGAATACGAGCCATTGTTACAGTAAGAACAGTCAGTATACCAGTAAATAAACAGAGAGACATACTTAACATATAATTGTCCTTT
Source organism: Mesocentrotus franciscanus (assembly GCA_037976565.1). Lineage (NCBI taxonomy): Eukaryota > Metazoa > Echinodermata > Echinoidea > Camarodonta > Strongylocentrotidae > Mesocentrotus > Mesocentrotus franciscanus. The sequence goes on along the minus strand of CP137686.1, from coordinate 4,172,510 downwards.
ACAAAATAGGTGCCTCAGGGTAGACTCAAGATTGTGATACTTAGAATTAACAGACATTGAAACAATATTGCACGGTCATCCAGGTACTTTTTCACAACCCTTGAGATATATCGTTTTACAATTGCACAGTCATCCAGGTACTTTCACGCCAAGGGTAAGATTTAACGATACTCCGGTCGGAGCAAAACCCTTCATACAAAAATAAAAATTTAATTAAATTTTACCTCTCTAGACAGGATTCCCAATCTCCTTGCTCTGCTTCCGAGTACAAAGGAGAATTCACTGACCTGAGCCAAGCCTGACGCTACGACCCATTTGATGTGTCTAGTACTCAACGGTAGAAGAATACCAAGTACAAAGACACCCGTCAAAAACTAGAAGAAAAATAATTAAACAACGTGAACAATTGATTGAAATAATAGATTGTTCAGGATATATAATAGCATGTCAGTGCCTCGATACAAATTATTTAATTCTCCTGTTATGAATAAATGTATCTCAATAGTCAGAATTCAAATTGCATACATTAGTTGTTGCTAGGTAGGACAAACATTATTTCTTGCCCTACCTAACAACACGTAGCATATATGCAATTTTGCATTCTGACTTTTACAATATAATTATTCGTAACAGGTGAATGAAATAATTCATACTGAGGCACTTAAGTATAAATTCAGTTACATTACGATAATGGCCTATTAGGTTGACCCAACTCTGAATATCTAAAATAGTAAAATACAACAAAAGATAACCTTCATATTTGCTTTCATATCCTGGGCCCTGTTTGTAAAACTTGTTATCAATAACACATGCTAAAATTTTATGACAAATTTGCTTTCAGCCAATCAAGTGCCACAATTTCAGTAGCTTATAACAGTTATTCTAACTAGTTATCGATAACAAGTTTTATGAAACAGGGCCCTGGTAATCTTTGATAGAAACCCTTAAAGGGATTGGGTAACTTTGTCTCAGATTCTGAAACAAAATCCTGGATTTAGCTCATGATGCAATGATAATTATAAACCTTTAGGTCAGTTAGGAACCCTGTGACTTTTACAAGCCGATCGCCTGTCTGATTATCAAGATATTTATGATTGGAAATCAATTTTTGCGTTACTTAACGGTTTTCATAACACTACAGTCTATTGGGGAAAACGAGTATGGTAAAACCGGTCACTCAAAGATTTTTACTTTTTTGAGGCACTTCTTAATCATTTTGAAGCGCAATTTTTTTAGGGCTTCAATATTACACCATATCACAGACACTCATAACACGTAGGGCCATGCATCTCAGATTTAACATTGTTAAACGATGCCTTTAATGATAGCTTACCTTTAATATAACTACAGTAAATGTGAGACTGAGGAGAATGGATAGCTCATACGCCACAAAGGTTGGGAAGATATGAAGGCCTGAGAAAGAGATAAAGAGAGAAATCTTTAATAAAAGTATCTGTTTAATTCGGCATATAATTAATTGTTCTTTCACTTTCATATGTTCTATCTTACTCCAGTTCCTTTGTTTATAATGCAGATGTTTTTATGTGATCTCTTTTTCTTCGTTTGTTTCACAAGCATGCCTTGATTATTTGCTTTCAAGTGGATTTGGCGCCTTACAAATCGCATATATTATTATTAAATAAAATGACAATAATGATACTCAAAGCTAAATATCCTGACTTAGAATATCAAAGTTTTCCATCAACATATCTTTACTTGTGGATCATTGACAACAATGTGCATATTAACAAAACCACAGTCGGATATGATCGTAATTTTACGACTTTAACATTTCACTTCAAATTATAAACCAATTGATCAAAATACATTAAGTTGTATAATATTAATGTTGTACTTGGATAAATTGCTGTAGTGCAAGAAGTCATGGTTTGAAAGTTTATTTAAAAAACATTGAACTCATTATATTGCTTACACACATGGAAAAATCATCAAATTTTATCACAAGAGCTCATCTAACCTACAGTTGTAATAATAATAATAATAATAATAGTTCAGTTCTTGTATAGCGCATAATACGTTATGAAATAACATCTCTATGCGCTTCCAAAGAGCTTTGGACATTATTACCCTAGCTTTAGCTCCGGCAGCCGTTATCAGCGCACAGTGCATTTCAAGGAATAATCCTACCAGGTACCCATTTACCTCACCTGGGTTGAGTGTGGCAAATGTAGATCAATGTCTTGCCAAAGGACATTAGTGTCGTGGCGGGACTCGAACCGCGGACCTTTTGATCGACAGTCCGGTGACATATCCACTCGACCACGACACCTCTACGTAAACAAGTACGTCAATAAGTGGTACAGCAGAGTATTACATTTTTCTTCATAATTACCCCCATCACAATATTAAAACCCTGCCTGTACCTTTTGCAGTATATTTATGAGAAAACTATGTTATCATGTTAAGGACTATGTATAATTTTCTTTGTAATGTATTTTTCTTTTGTTTCTACATATGATATACTGTTAATGTTATTTTTAACCATCACTGTAAATTATTATTTTGTACATAATAGTATGATCCTTGTTATTTGTTATCATTTGATTGTAAATTAAGCGCTATTCAACATAATGTTGCCACACATGATTGTTTTAAATAAATACCATTTTGAATGAATGAATGAATGAATGAATGAACCCAGCCAACAATTGCATTCATTAGACTGTGTGCAGTAGAGAGGGGGTAAACTCACCTATAGATGCAAAGAACAAGCAAGCAAAGACATCTCTAATGGGCTCCACCAACACAGTTAATTCTTCCATGAATGTATGGCCTAAAGTACTTAACATTGCTCCGGCAAGAAAACAACCAAGCTCCATAGATAGGCCTAGCGAGTCTGTGATCTAAAATGAAAAGAGAAAATGAAAAAAAAAGTCAGCGAATGAGATTTCAAAACAACCATTCCCCTGAACAATCTGGACAAGCAAGCAACCCCCCCCCCAAAAAAAAGGGTTCTACTATCACACTTAATTCTTCTATGAGTACACGACCAAAAGTACTCAGCAATGGCACCTAGCAAGTCTATGATCTATAAATGAAATGAGAAATATGAAAAATACAGTCAGCGAGTGAGATTTCAAAACCACTTTCCCTCTCTTACACATTTATTATTGTCATCCCAACTTAAATCATTCACTCTCCTTTTCACTCCTTCTATCATTCACTCCTTCAATCGTTCTTTTCTCCCTCCTCACCTTCTTATATCAATTCCTACAGTCAATCAAAACACACATCCATCAATTTAGCTACACGATCTGCGATGTCCATGTAAAGAAAAACAACTTACCATGAGCATAATAAATACACAGGATATCGTAGCAAGGAGTAATATCTCTTTGTTGCCCTCGCGTTTTAAGCGATTGAAGATGACGGGTACAACTAGTTTACTGAAGGTGTAGGTTAATAGTAAAATGCTTCCCATGGCTGTAGGAGAGATCAAAGGTCACTTGATTAGTTTGGACATCATGTTTGGCAAGAATGACATGCCATACATTGTATTATAAGAGGAGGGAGGGGGTGTACATAGAAAAGTGGCTCTTAAACTTATACGTGTACATGTCTATTTTTGCTAAGGAAAAAAATGTATAGTTTAAGAAATTAAGTATTCTTGTACTTACAGCTTATATAAGCCCCTCAAAAAAATTTGGAAACGCAAGTTTGATCGATTATATCTCACTCGTCATGGGATAATTATTACTTTGTTTAAAATTATTAGAAAGTATGTTTATTCCTCTTTAAAATGATACCATATTTGCACTGGTAAGCACTGGTATTGTTATGCAGTGCACTACACTACAGCCCTACACTCTTCAAAGAAAGAAGAATGCCCAGCCGAACAAGAGCAGTACACTTTGTACCTTTTCACTTTTGACTAAATACTAAATATAGTGATAATTATGCCATAGCAAGAGAGATGTAATCAGTTAACTTGAGTTTCAAACTTTTTTGAGGGGTTTATATTAACAATTCAGCTCATTTTCTTGCTTTAAGAGATAATTGAGCACACTCTCAATTACAGTTGAATGTCAGCAAAATATCCTGAAAAAATTCTCAAATCACAAAGATATTTATGGTTTTCTTTGAAGGCGTCCCTGGTCAACACCTTCTAACAGTCAATTCTCCCAACCATTTTTGAATTTTTCCAACCATTTTTCCATGAAAATAAGACATAAGACAGGATTTTACAAATCTTTCAACACTTAAATGTCTAGAATGATATATAGAGCCAATTCATAGCCTTGTTACGATTTACATTCACCGAAAATGTAATTAAATTGTTATAATAAAGTTGGGAGAATTAAGGAATCGATCAGATCAGTTTTACCCAATTTTTATCGTTAATAATGGTCTGTTTTCACTCAAACTTTCAGATTATCTTTAATTTTACATCTAGCATTGAAGTCACTACCTTAGCACCATTTTCTCTCATCTGAACAATGTTACCAAGTCCCTTTAAAGGAGAGCTTGCACTGGGATCACATTTGAAAGCATCAGTTGGGCAAATGATAAAACTCTCTAAATGCAATTTATCTAAGCAATATTCCACCCCAAGCCTAATATTATAATTTTCTTGCTGCCAAGACAATCCTATGAGCATGGTTTGTAGCCTGTTTTATGTGACACTTCCTTTAAAGGTACTATGTCCCATTTGCAGGCCAAAAAAATGAAAAGGTTAAATTCCAACGGCATTTGAAAGACAATACTAATTTAGAACTTCCCTAAAAAAAAGGAGGCTTGAAAATGTCTTTAAGTGGGAAAATAATGACTATTAGTTGTCGAATCGACTTAGGAGCTATAGAGCCAGTAAGTAATAGTCTGATTTTTCAGACCATTGTACCGAATGGTCGTACGTTTTATGCTGCGCAAAGATTCAATCAGTTTAATTTTGGCCATTACAAGAAGTGGGTTATTGATGTAGACAAATGCTCATGTACCCTTTACAGCTCATTTTATGTATGTTATTACCAAAGATGAAAGGCCAGTCAGTCACTCAATAGTGTCTGACAGTGAAGTCTAGCAAGTAAACGGGTTTCCTTGCATAATTTGAATATTAGGACACTGCTAACGTTTAAATTTCACAGATAGGACATACAGGACATAATTCCTGCAAAGTTCTACAGAATTTGATGTTGGCTGCAAAAGGGACATAGTATCTTTAAAGATAAAGTTGAGTTCTGGTCATGCGATTGCATTGTGAAAGAAACGGTGTGGAATCGATCAGAAACGGTTGATCATGTACATGTAGCATATAAGTATTGGTGTGTACTGCAAGGTTCAAGAATCATCAAAATGATAAGAAATTTGGTCCAGTCTTGGTAAAAGTAACAAGCACTGTACACAGAAAGATGTACATGGGACTACACAAACATGTGGCATAAAAATGAGGCCCACATTTTTAAGCTGTTACATGTCATATTAAGAATATGAAGGCATTTGAAGAGCCATGCTTTTCAGGGAACATTTTTTCTCTCATGTTCTCCCACACTTGCAAAATAACAATGAAAACGCTCACAAATTATTTTTCACCTCTCCCCAGAACTCAACCTTCTCTTTATTGACTACTGCATACAAAAAAAAATATTTAAAGAAAGAGAGTTGATCTCTTTTACCTAATGCCAGCCAAAGAATCAGGCTAAAAGTTCCTACAATGCTGACGAGAATAGACGCCTCTCCTTTGGTATTGGGTAAGGCATTCTCAGCTCCAGCTAGCATAGGCATGATGGCTACAAGAAGACCTAACTGGACGTCCTGCATCACCAGTATCCCCAGGAGGGTGGGACTGTAATCATGATCTGCAGCATCTGCATGAGAGAGGTCAAAGGTTAGAGGTCAAATTAAAAAGATTGTATTTGTTCTCTAGCATTGGAGATGGAAATTCAAGTCTCTGCAAAAGTAAGCATGATTGCTGCAAAAGAATAACTGAACGTCCTGCATTATCAGTATCCCTAGGAGAGTGTGACTGTAATCATGATCTGCAACATCTGCATGAGAGTGGTCAGAGGTTAAACATCAAATAATATATATTTTTTTTGGATTTGTACTCTAGCATTGTAGAAGGCAATCTAAGTCTCTGCAAAAGAAGGCATGATTGCTACAAAGAATAACTGAACGTCCTGCATTACCAGTATCCCTAGGAGAGTATGACCGTGATCATAATCATGGTCTGTAATGTCTCGATGAGAGAGGTCAAAGGTTAAAAGGTTAAAGGTCACATTAATAAGAAGTGAAATGTCTGTCCGAGTCAATGTGGGAATAATTGCTACTATGTGATCAAACTGGATGTTCTGCATTTCCAATATGCCCAGGAGAGTGTGGTTGTGACTGTAATCATGGTAATCAAATCGGAGGACATTTGTCCTCTCGCATACACGTAGGAGAAAGAATTATCAGGTAACAGATCCTGGGTTCGAAACCAATTCGATGCACTATAGTGCCCTTTGGTAAGGCATCATCCTCATTACCAAGTCCCCTTTGGAGAGGACTTAAAGCTGTCAGTCCCCTGGTCACTTACTTCCAAGCTTACACACGCTTTTCTAAGCAGTCAGGCAAAACAAACAAACAAACATGGTTATCTCACCTTCCTCTTTATCTCTGCGTGTGGAGTTTGAGCTTGCGCTGAGGAACTTGACAACCAGTGGAGTGCTGGAGAGAGACAGGCAGGCAGCAATGAAAGCACTCTGCCTCGGGATGATGTGTAAGGCGAAACCGAAGAGAACCCCGTAGACGATCATGAGGACACTCATGGCTACGCTGCCTATAAGAGCTACCTTCCATACCTGTGGAAGAAACCAAATTAAAATGATGAACACCAGGGCCCTGTTTCACAATACTTGTTATCAATAACAAACGCTACATTTCTATGACAAATTTGTTCTCACCCAATCAAATGTCACGATTTCATTAGCTTATAACAGTTATTGTTACTTGTTATTGATACAAAGTTTTATGAAACAGGGGCCCAGAGCCCCTTCCTATAAAAAGATATGACTTATATCTATCAATTTTAGCTCAACTTGGCTCGGTAATGAAACTTCTACTACGTGTATTTCATTTAGGACAGTGTAAATAATGCAGGCTATCTAATATTCAACTCTAGTTGCTTTTTATGAATGTTAGTATGAAACATACATTTGTCACGTACATAATTAAGTCAATATTGTAAATGAAGGGGACTGAATGTCGTTAAAAGGAGATAGCTAACTGTAACTTTGACACTGATTGGAATAAGTTTTGATCAATCTGAATTATAATACTTTATAGGACAGAGATTCTTTTCAAAATGATATATTTCATGACATTTCAAAATAGAATAGCCTGATGTAGCCTCCGATAAGTATAAATTTCTAGGCAAAATTGAGATGCTGAACACAATAATTGAAAGGAAACAGATTTTCATATACATGTACACATCTCAGGTGTTTTGAGTATCTATTTGTTTTTTATATACTTTGAAATCTGACTGGTACTTACCTTTTTAATCTTTTCAGGAGAGAATTCTAACCCAACAGAGAAAAGAATGAAGAAAGAACCGAACTCAGCAAGGCTTTCCACCTGTACCACTGCCTGTCAATTGAAGAGGGTAAAATAAACATTGAAAACAATTTTTATTATTTGATAAGCATAAATACCATGACATTATTATCATTATATATCGTCATCACGATCACCATCACCATCATCATCATCATCACCACCTCCCTAACCACCTCCCCATCACCACCATCATCATCATGACAAACATCATCATCATCATCATCTTCACCACCACTATTAGCACAATCACCCCTTATCATTATCATCATCATTTTCACCATAATTATCACCATCATTTCTAACATCATCATCATCATCATCATCATCACCTTCACCACCACCACCATCATCACTATCTTCACCATCACCAACACCATGAGCACAGCCACCCCTCATCATTATCATCACCATCATCATCATCAAAATCACCATCACCATCATCATCATCATCATCACCATCACCATCACCATCATCATCACCATCCTCATCATCATCATCATCATCATCATCATCATCATCATCATCATCATCATCATCATCACCATCATCATTACCTTGATGATATTACACCCATCTGATCCTAGTATAACGCCAGCCATGATGTAACCAAACATAGCAGGAAACCCCATTGCACTGCTTCCCCAGCCCAGGATGGAGGCCAACACCACCATGAAGATGATATCCTGTCAAAGAATGGAAAGCATGGTTATTGTGTTACTGGACGATTTCACAAGGAAACCTATTGATTTCCACACACCATACATGTATGTGTGGGATCTAATAGTACATTTAAAGCCTGTCTGCACTAGTTTGGCCAGAAGGGATTAGACCACCCAGCGTGGTCACTGACAGGTGGTTATCTCATCAACTCAGCTCTCAATTAACATAAGAAAAAGAGGATCATGGGGGACCAACGGGCACCACTTAGGCATTGTTTTCTATATAGAGGATCAAGTACCTACAAGTAGTGCAGTGGGGCTTTAAGTGAAAAACAACCTAAACTATAAGAATGATTTGAATATGGAAACTGCTCCCCAGCCCAGGACGGATGCCAACACCATCATTAAGATGATATCCTGTCAACAAGGAAATTAGCAATACACGGTTAGTGTTACTGGAATATTTCACAGGGAAACCTAGTACAGTTATTTCCCCACATCATACATGTACACTGTATGTGTGGGGTCTAGTATGTGAAATCAAAACCTGAAATATAGGAATGTTTTGAATATGGAACAGGTTTAGTAATGCTGCTCACCGAAACAATAAATCTTTAAAAAACACACATTGTCAAGCATCCTAGTGGTATTTCAATTTTTTAATGTTTAGTACGGAAAATATCGTTGTCCAATATGAAGAAAGAATCATTATATTTGTTCCATAGTATGAACAACCTTAAAACCATTAACATCACCGCAAACTAGAGAGGAGTAACTTGAAGAAAAAAAAACACATGAATTTTACCACCTTGTCTTGCTTCTCATAACATTATTGACAAGTTATCAAATTTTCTTCTTCCAATAGTTAAAGCTTGAGTAATAATATGATTGCAGAACCCTTAGGGAGTACGACTTGATGAGTCTACCCTGGGTACACAAGACATTATTATTATTATTATTATTATTATTATTATTATTATTTTCATCATTATTATACGCAATTAATCATTATTATTATTATTATCATTATTGTTTAAGTAGCACATAAAAATCATCTCCCATAAATTTTTTTTTTTTAAATGTGGAGCAGTATCAGAATCACGCATCGTGAACAAAATAACAAGAAAAACAACGAAATAATGTTTTTGTTTAGGTTTCTTCTTAAAAAGTCTTACCTTTATAAAATTATGATCTTCAAGCGGCACTGTTGTATCCTTCGGCTTGGTGAGTACATACTGATTGTTACTTGTATCGATGAGTAGACTCATTCCTGGCTGTATGGCTCTTTTCCGTACGGAGTTGGAGTTGTTGTAATTGCCGAGGATCTCATCGATGCGAACGACAGCCTCGATCTGGGATCCTTTAGCCTGCAGGGAGGTGTAAAATTGAACAATTGAAACTTAAAACGACAATACACGTATCTCAACACTAACAGGGGCCCAGGGCACCGACCCCTCCCCTCCCCCATTTGGAAATGTAAATAGTCGGCAAGTGAATGTGGACTAAGCCTGAGTCAAAACATTTAACCGACGGCCGCATTCATCAAGACTGTTTAACTGTTATTTTCGTCGATGCATCAATCCCATGGTTTGGTCGAGGGAGCGAGCACGTGTCATGAATGTGTAATGAATATTCATTAGTTTTACAAATGACCGACATGTGGTATTGTGGTTTGTTGAGTCCAAACTACCATGCGCCGTAGGTAGTGCGCAAGCCATTCATAACGCGAGCCGCAGAGCCATGCCCTCGCCTATAACGTATTCACGCTACCTCATGCATCATGCATTTTGCCGCGTTTTACGCGATCCCATTTGTTCACCTCAGTCATTCATATTGTACGAAGGCGCGGCATGAATTTGTGAATCATTCATAGCGCTGTGTCGATCGACGAGGCGCGAGCTAGCTAAGCGAGGAGGGCATGCATGGACGTACTTTGTTTACTAGTTGGTACTGTGTAACTAGTATTTGTCACTGTACTGATCTTTGAGCGATCGCGTGCGCTACATTTGTTTGCAAAAGTTCAAGTTCGGAAACCCTGATGTTAATTTTCCCATTATTTAAAAATCATGACGGATCGTTTTTGAGTATTTGTGTACGTGTTATTTGGAGTTCCGTTTTAAGCCTCTTTTCATTAACATGATTACATGATATGTCTTCATCGAAATGACTGAATACTTGAGAATTTACAAACATGTACAAATACGTGTATTTTCATAGCGGTTAAAGGTATAGACCAGTTTTGGAAATTGCTATGAAGGTAATCTTAGACCCCAAAATGTGTGATATTTAGCCAATACGATCGTACCAATTCAGCTCCATTAAACATTTTTAAAAAATGCTAGGACCGTTAATTAATTAATTAATTAATAATAACGATACACGGGCCGGCTGGTTGTGCGTATTATAACCAACACGAAAAAGCAAACATCGGCATTGGCTGGAATAAAACGTACAAGGCGCTATCTCGTTTTTTCAACGGCTGGTTCAAATTATTTAATATTTATGTACTACCACAAATATTAGAAGTCGTTATATTTATGGATATTTCAGCCGTCTCTGAACCGATTTAGATCAACCAAAGATGATTTTGTCATTTAAATTGTATATTCTTTCAAATTTGACACTCAGTTTTTCATTATCTCACAAACAAATTGTTTTGTGTAGCGCCCTCTGCAACAAAATCAACTATCCCTTTAAAAGTCTACTCTTCACCTTTGCATTAGAAATCGAGCAGGGATCTGTGCAGCAGACGAGCTAATAAGTTGTATGGTACATGTTTACAAAGCACCCTGCATTATTCATAAGATCACTTACAGTAAGTCTTAATCCTACTCTCACTCAATGGAGTTCGTCATAACAAATTGAGGTTCCTGGTCCATGCATTGATGATTCAGTTTAAACTCGTTTCAGGACAGTATTTATTTTTAAGGTTAAATTGATCACATATTGCTCTTCAAATAGGCAACAATGTTTTTTCTTTATTGCTTCTACATTTAAAAAATTAAATGTAATATCTCTGAAAACAGTATTCATGGGCAAGAATGTTGATGAAAAAGTTGAATAAATGGCAAATTTTGATAGAAAAACAATGATTTCAAATTTCTGAACGTGTTGCCAATTAAAAAATTTTAAAGCCCATTTTCCTTTTCAGAATTTCTGGCATCAAACGCAATAAAGTTGTGAAACAAAAATGGAAGCATGGTGTGTAGAAATTTTTGCCCTTGCTCCTAATGCATTTGGCATATTTTCAAGGCTCTAAATCAAAGGTTCTTTAAATAACCAAACCACAAAATGTGGAATGATTGTCGCCAAAAAGTTAACTATCACTTTAAAGATAATAAACAGTAGAAGTAATAGCACACATGAAATTAGAACATAACTTGTTGACTATGACCTTATATTTTTCCACTTGTATTAAAACATCCATACATGTATATGAAACATCCATACCAGACAGTTCCATCTATGATTAGAAATAATTTTAGCTGCTGAATACATGTATCCTCTATGTGAAAGGGATGTCACATTGAAGCTACAGCAACTAGTCATTTGCTGAATGGCTGTAGCTCATATCATCAAGGTTCATACATATTCCTTCATTTTACATGTACCGGTACTAGCTATACTTTTGTTTAAAGGGGAAGTCCACCCTGATATCAACTTGGTATCAATACAAGCGGAAAAATGATAGAAACAGATTAGTGAAAGTTTGAGCAATATCCGATTTGTGAAGTTTTCATCAGTGAAACACAAATTGGCAACACTGTGACGTATCTTGTGAGCTCCTCTCCAATTCGCTCTGTACAGAAAATGTAATAGAGTACCGAAGCTGTGACGTCATAAAAATCAATTTTTGGAATTTCTCAATTTTTTCTTCATTTTCCGAAAGACCACCAAAAATAATGTCCAAATGTCGAAAACCAATTGAATATGTTAAGTATTGGCTGAGATATAACCATCTGAATAAAAAGATTGCCTATGGGAACTCAGTGTTATATTGCTCTGGCTCATAACATTAGGATTGGCAATAATGATACTTCTCTTAATAATGCTACATCATTCTAATAAAATGTTATACCTTTAAAACAATATATGGGCCAAAGCTTTGTCGAAAAGTTGTGAATATAGGCTAGTTTCTATCGAAAAAACAATGACATTGAACCTCTCCATGTGTTGCTGACTTAAGTATTTTAAAGCTTCCTTTTTAAATTCCTAGCATCAAACGCAATATGGTCATGCAACAAAATTACGCACAGAGTATGAAGACATTTTTGCCCTTTCTACTCATGCATCTGATATATTTTTTAGGGCTCTGAATCAAAATCTAAGCCAAACCACAAAATGAGGAATTACTGTCTTGAAAGCCTCAATAGAGCGAGAGAATATCCTCATTACATTCTTACAATTACACAGTACATTATCAAATGATCATGTACACGGATACTGTACACAGATACTTTGAATATATTATGAATACAGTGAAACCTGTATATAAAGACTGCTCAAGAGAAACATGAAATGTGGTCTTTACAGGCAGGTGGTATTTATGTACAGGTTCTTTTACATGTAGTACAGGTTTCAATGGAAAACCATATTCAAGGAAACAAAAAATTAGGTCTTTATAGACAGGTGGTCTTTCTATACAATTGGTCACTGAAACAGGTTTAATTGTACAGTACATTATATTCCGTCTATTCCACTACATGTTGTGCCACTTCTCACGCAAAGCAATTGTGGGAGCTACATCAGCAACTCCATCGGGTACATATTTTAATATACTTCTGGTTAAAACGGCAGGCAGGGGCATAGCTTGGATTCAGCCATTGATGGGGGGTGACACTGTTCTTTAATAAAATAGATGAAATGCATAATGAAGACACTGTGCAACAGGTTAACCCTATAAGTATATAGCCTAGGGGGGGTTTTAGAAGCCCCCTCTACATTTTTTGTGATAATTTTTTAACCAAAAATAAATTTTGCGCTGAAATTTTATGACTTTTTTCTTTCGGGGCTTGCGCATCTTTTGAAACAAATTTTTAGAAAATCGGACCGTTACAAGGTCATGTGACCTTTTGTCTTTGCATGTCAGCCCAAAATCGGTCATTCGGTACAAAACATATGGAAATATCATATTTCAAAAAAGAGATAAAACAATGGTTATTTGGTCTTGTTTATAGTTTAGGTGTTTGTTTTGAGGGTCAAAATAGTTGAATTATAGTTAGAAATGAAATAAAACAACAAAAACAATAAAATACATAAGTTGAAGAAACAAAGAAATACATAAGAAATTATCAAAACAATAGATAACATAAGGAACAACCTGCCTCTTCCAAATTTGTTTGTTGTATTATTATTCCAAATGGATATATGTAGTGAAAACGAATGAAGAATATATGATTGATGTGTAAAAATGTGAATTTTATGACCTTAATTGCATAAATTCCCATATATATATATATATATATATAGGCAAATGAGTGAATTTTTCAAAAAATTGAATTACCATTAGTATTACCATAGTATTCTATACACTTCACTTGACATGCATGCAAATTTTTGCGCCGATCGGCCGTTTCATGGCCGAGATCATAGGGGGTGGAGCCTTAGAAGCCCCCAGGCTATGCAGTTTCAAAATCGCCCGGGCTATATAGGGTTAGGGGGAAAGTGTAGAGGAGTTCTTATTATCGTCTTTCTTCTCATTTGTCCCTTTTCCCCATTTAATGGGGGTGCCTAGCTGGCACATCACCTCATAGCTATACCACTGACTAGCAGGCCTCCAGGTGCGGTATTCTGAAAACATTGCAAACTTTCTATGTTTAATAGTAAAATGATGTTGATTGTCATAGTGAATCAAAATTAGGACAAGTAATTGATTAATGCCTGCCCAAAGCTGGCTGTGTTTGTGTAAAATTAAAAGAGACATCTGCACAAGCACCAATGTTAAGTGTTAGTCCTGCGCATTTTGAGTTTGTTATGACAGTCAACATCATTTTTCCGTAACATAATATATAACATCATTTTCAGAATACCGCCCTTACTAACTACAAGTAAAACTTGCATGCTTGCCAGCAATTGCATATCACTTTCGCTATTCTACGTCATCTGTTAATTCACATTATTATTCATTTATAAACAAAACAAACTCACCATTTTGCTCTTGTCAAAAGCATGTTCTTCTATGTCAATCTCCAGCTTATCTGCCGCTTCAGCTACCTCCTGTAGAAGATGTACATGTAATTTGTGAATCACATTGAAACTCACAATTTACACTAAAAAATGACGACGATGATGATGATAATGATGATGATGATAATGGTGATAATGATGATGATGATGATGATGATTATGGTGATGGAGATGATAATGATGATGATGATAACGATGATGATGATAATGATGATGATGATAATGGTGATAATGATGATGGAGATAATGTGATGATGATGATGATGTGATGATGATGATGATGATGATGATGTGATGATGATGATGATGTGATGATGATGATGATGTGATGATGATGATGATGATGATGATGATGATGATGATGATGATGTGATGATGATGATGATGATGATGATTGTGGTCATGATGATGATGATTATGGTGATGATGATGATGATGATTATGGTGATGATGATTATGGTGATGATGATGATGATGATGATGATGATGATGATGATGATGATGTGATGATGATGATGATGTGATGATGATGATGATGATGTGATGATGATGATGATGTGATGATGATGATGATGATGATGATGATAGTTACATTGATAATTATGATGGCGGTGACGATGATGATGACGACAGGAACAACACAACCCGCACCATCGTCTCCAACAACATCAACAGCAACAACAACCAAAACGAAAAACAACAAAAAACAAAAAATAATATGAATATATAAATTTACAATGTGCATACATCCCAAACTAAACACTATTATGAAATCATCATCATCATCATCATCATCATCATCATCATCATCACCATCATCATCATCATTTCTGCCTATTACAATGACAACTAGAAATATCGCAATCTGTATTGCTGTGCAATGTGAATGTATCCCCTGGCAGTGGCAGCGATTTTGTGTCATTCTTATGTTCGAAGGAGGGACAAAGATCCCCTCTCCCCTCTCTGAAACAAAAGAATGACGTATAGATCGCCACTAGTAGTGGCTTGGACTATTGTCAAGACTAGGAGCAGCATCACCAAAACAATATGTGTGTAGATGTACTAAGACACACCTCCATACAACTTTTGAAAGAAATCCATCAAGGAATGTGGTAGTTAGAGTGCACACAAGAATATGACGCGGCGGACGTGGTGGCGTAACGCTGCTGAATCCAAAGTACCCCACCGGCATACTGCCGGGGGATACAATTATATTGATTTATAATTTCTAAACCATCATTCAAAATGACAAATCTCATCCTCATCACCATCCTTCTCATCATCATCATCGTCATCACAAATATCATGTCACCATCATCATCATCACGTCATCACTATCATCATTATTTCTGTTGATTACATTGATAAATTTTATTGATTTATAATTTATAAAACCATCATTTACATGTAAAAGGACAAACCTGAAATATTTCATCTAGAATAGTCTCCACCTTGGTGTGGTTTGAGGAGTTCCCAAAATTGAGATGCTGAAGGTGAACCTTAGCAGCTATCTGCTTCTTCTCCGCAGCTACAATGTCATTGAACTCTTGTTCCTCCATCAGAGTTGCCTCGCAAGGCACCCAGACGCAGACGGCTGCTCTCCTTCATGTTAATGATGTCCTTGTAATTGCCCTGTGATGTTCACGTAGGGGATATGAGTGAGTTCGCTTTATTAAAGCCCTTCTGCACTAGTTTGGCCAGGAGGGATTAGACCTCCCAGCATGGTCACTGACAGATGGTTATCTCATCAACTCAGCTCTCAATTAACATAAGAAAAAGAGGATCATGGGGGACCAACGGGCACCGCTTAGGCATTGTTTTCTATATAGAGGGAGCAAGTAGCTACACTGTACAAATAGTGCAGTGGGGCTTTAGACACTAGCAGTTTAGTGTCATCTTTTAGTGGTATTTTATATTTATCTTTCAATCCAGAATGTTTTACATTACGTCTTGTACATGAGCAGAAAGCGGAAAAAAAAATCACTGGAAGATTTGAGACCATTTCTGATGCATTATGTTGTGGCATTCAAGGCGTTCATGAATAAGAGCAATTTAATAAAAACAAATCATTAAGGTCTCTGAATTGGCAATGCAGAGTGAAATTTATAATCCTATATTCATGTATGAATTGACAATTTCTTGTTGATTTTTTGTAAATGTTATTCATACTGGTTCATTTAATATGTACATATTTAATTTTTTAACCATGTAGGAGTGCAAAATAAATACTTGGTGCCACTTTGGGGAGAAAAGCTGATTTATTGAAACCTTTAGGAAACTCTGAACTGTTATGGGTTACAATGAAAGCAGCATACTTCTCTACTACAATATACATTTTGTACCAATACAAATGAAGAAAAAAAAAAAATTCATGGTTCAATAAAATCAAATATTACAAATTTGATTTTCCTTTCGATTTTGTGCTTGACTAAATATGTTCAAGGCAAGCAATAAATGTTTACTCAAACTTATGGCTGAAACTGATCAAGGTCCTTTTGATTATAATGTGAAATACATTTGACTTTCAACTACAAGAATGTATCTACAAATGTAATCATCATTTAGTGAAACCTGTATATAAAGACCACTCAAGGGAAACAGAAAAATGGTCTTTATAGGCAGGTGGTCTTTATGTAAAAGTTTTGTACACCCACTCTGTGAGGGTTACTCTAAATTGTAGTAGCAGACATTATTTTTCACAGGCCTATTTACATGTACATGTAAAAGGGATTATTTGGGAAAAACACAAATATGTTTGTATTGTGTAGTGATTGTTGCAATAACATCACATTACATAATGGTCCTTTTGAAGTTTGCAAGATGTGCAACTGGTGCTATTGATAAGGAGAGTTTATCCAACCTGGTTCGACTTGAACACAATATGGCTAATACTGCCTTGTTGGGCAAGCACAAAACAAAAGAATATATGCCATGTTGTCTGAAATTTTGTTTGCCTAACGCTGTGTTTAGATGGTTCTGCATGTAACATACCTGGAGTGCCCTCTGTAGTCCATTAATGGCCATGAAGATCTCATTCTCACTCTCGTTGATCTCTTTTTGAAAGATCTGAAAGGTATGTATCTGGAAAGCCCTCTCTTCCTTGGGTAGTTGAAATTTCTGATCAACGTCATAGATGGTCTGATTCAACTTGTCAATCACCTTCTTCTTGGTCTGCATCAAAGCTGTAAGCTTCCCGCAGGAGTTCGTCAGCCAGTAACCCTCTCGTTGGGCGCGTCTTGCCACTGCCCCTCCGACTGGCATCTCCCATTGAGCTCCCTTTTCTTTCACCTTTAGTGCTTCCTTGTAAACTTTAGGGTTCTCTGCATTCGTCGATGTCACCGCTACGAACGCCAACACAACGGTCAACACAAGATAGCACGAAGCTGCTGGAAAGCCTGGAATCCTTCGTGAACTAACACGTGCCATTTTAAAAATTTAAGAATCCTAACTACATGTTCATAGAGGTTGAACTACAATGAACAGACAGAGGTGGGTGGAGGTTCTTCAGGAATGAGCCCAGTTCTTGTTGAATATTGTTGACTGCTTATTCCCTCATCGGAGTGAGAGACATTCTAGTGCAGTCTGGTCTCCATACACAGCTCTCCAAGTGTTTTGTTCGTTATTTGCCAAAGACCATAGAAAAGAAGAAGGGGCTTGTGTTTTTGTTGACATAGGCTGCTATGCTTCACAGCCGCAGAGCTTATAATGTACACGTAGTCTGCCTCATTACTGGTTAAATGCAACTCTGGGGAGATAAAAGGAAGATTACATTATTACATTACATGAATTAAAGGCATTGTTTAACAATGTTAAATCTGAGATGCACGGCCCTACATGTTATAAGTGTCTGTGATATGGTGTAATATTGAAGCCCTAAAAAAATTGTGCTTCAAAATGATCATGAAGTGCCTCAAAAAAGTAAAAATCTTTGAGTGACCGGTTTTACCATACTCATTTTCCCCAATAGACTATAGTGTTATTAAAACCGTTAGGAAAACGAAAAATAAAATTCTGATTTCCAATCATAAATATCTTGATAAACAGACAGGCGATCGGCTTGTAAAAGTCTTGGGATTCCTGACTGACCTAAAGGTTTATAATTATGATTGCAGCATGAGCTAAATCCAGGATTTTGTTTCAGAATCTGAGGCAATGTTAGCAAGTCACTTTAAATATTCTTTGTTGAAGGAGAAAAGTAAATCAGCCCATTGCTAGCACTGCTACACAATCTCATAAATAAAACATGTCCCTAATGAAATCAACCTCCAATAATTGTTCAATACAACCTTGAAAACAAAAAAACAAGAGAAAAATTACAGTTTCATTTCATGACATTATTGATATTTATTCATGGTTTGCTGGAAGAGGAAGCTGAATGTACAATGTATAAAATTGAAATTGAGATTTATTATATCCACTGTTTTGTGTATATATTTTGTACCTGTCAATTTTGTGTACTTTTTAAAATTTCTGTCTATTATGTATAATTTTTATTGTTTGATCGGAAATACAGACAAATTGAATCGTGTACTGTCAATTGTGTGTACTTTTTTAAAACTTAATTTTTGTCTATTTTGTATACTTTTTATCGTTTAATTGGAAATAAAGACTAATTGAATTGAATTAAAATCATTAAACTTATTTCTAATGTAATCCCCATTGATGATTCAACAAATTTCTGTGAAAACAACAACAACCATACATGTCAATGAATAGATTGATTTGATTGACCCAAAGAGAAAAGTGACGGTAACACACATATTGCTACTTACATGTACAAAATAATGCCACAATCATATTATAAAACCAAGCTAGACATGCGTTTAAGAATAAAATGAACACTAGAATCATCTTCATCAATTCATCATCATCATCCTCATGTGCCAGGGGGTGTTTCACAAAGACTAAGATCGACTTTAAGTTGGACTTAAATATGGCAGGCCGTTCATGCCACTGTTTTCTCTCACCATTTACTGGCATTGGTCTCTCAAGGGAGGTACATGTACAAATCATAGTCACAAATCTACAGAATCTATATTTTTTAATAATTCATGATTGAAGGAAAAAATATTATCTAAAGATCGTAATTGAGATAATGGTGAGAGCAAACAGTGGCATGAACAGCCTGCCATAGTTAAGTCCAACTTAAAGTCGATCTTAGTCTTTGTTAAATACCCCCCTTGTAATATGTTACAGACATTGGCGGTCATGGCCTCTAGAGTACGCATTCTTTAACAACGTATTCACAGCATTATTATATTTCTATTATAAGCATAGCAACTTCAGTATGGATTAAGGGAGGGGGGAACAAAACAAAAAAACAATAATGGAATGTGAATGCATTGACACACATTTGGGGGTGCGTTCAAGCGACACCTTTTCACCCTAGAAATACGGTTTTCAAAGACGTTTAGTTTAAAACACGGTTTCGTTCAAGCCATTTCAAGCGATTTTTCATCGGTCGAAAATATAAACATGTTTCAAAACGCAAACATGAAACGCTGAAAAAGATGCGTTTTGTATCGTGATTCGCTAAAAATCGCTTGAATGCAAGGGAGATCTCAATCATGATTCTATGACGTTATTATCGTGGCCTGCTTCAAACAAATTCAGAAACCGTGCGCATTAGTTGACCTATACTTTCTGGGTCAAACTGCGCAGTGGCTAGGCTTGAAATCATCGAGAATCAGCGTTGATGGAAAATCGCTTGAATGATCTCCCGCAGTAACCGTGTTTTGTAACAGCGTTTTGATTTGTGATTCATGTTTGTGATTCTAGCTTCAAAAAATCACTTGAACGCACCTTTAGATGACTACATGTGTGCCTGTGAAACTTGGCAGGAAATCATGTTGTGTACACTTAACGAGCAAACAAAATGCAGGTTTATTTTTCCCTTTCATTATCTGAAATCAATTACATGTACACAATGTGGTCAAAATCTTATAATCCCTTTATGTATTTGGCAGCTCATGCATCAAAGTACAGTATGTACATGCCATATGAGATGCAGTGTAGTTGTTTCATGGAACACACTACATAGGATTCTTTTTAGTTATTACCAAGTACCTGTAGTATAGCCCAACATGCATTATTTATTATTTCACATTTTTCATTCTGATTACAAATGCAACACTAACTCACAAATTTGCATGATCTACCACAAAACTACAATAATGAAATATTAGTACAGAGCAACAACTCGGTAACATTGCCTCAGATTTATGAAACAAAATCCTGGAGTTAGCTCATGCTGCAATCATACTTATAAACCTTTAGGTCAGTCAGGAACCCCATGACTTTTACAAGCCGATCGCCTGTCTGATTATCAAGATATTTATGATTGGAAATCGAAATTTCATTTTTCGTTTTCCTATCGGTTTCTATAACATTTACAGTCTATTGGGGAAAATGAGTATGGTAAAACCGGTCACTCCAGGATTTTTACTTTTTTGTGGCACTTCATGATCGTTTTGAAGCTCAATTTTTTTAGGGCTTCAATATTACACCATATCACAGACACTGATAACACGTACGGCCATGCATCTCAGATTTAACATTGTTAAACGATGCCTTTAAATACTCCTTCTCATGATCCCCCAAAATGTTACACTTGTTAACTTGCCAAACTGAAACAGTGAGCTTTTCTTGAAGTAATCCCTACAGGTATTTCTTTTTACCATAATCTCTTTGGAAGTTTTCCACAGCTAGATCATTTTCCTCTCCTGTTGTGCATTGATAACTGTTTAAAATGCAATGCATACAGTACATAGTGTTATGTTTAAAAAAAAAAATAGGTATGTTGCTTATATCATGATTAGTCATTTGTTAGTTTCCCCATTTATTTGTATTTTTTTAGAAATGAAAAGGTGTAACAACACTTCAAGCTTTAGCTTATATTGCCATACCACTGCATGTTAATTCTTTATCCATACATGTTTTATGATCATATAATCATTTAATTCTGTTATTGTATTTTCTATTTTCTCTCATATTTTGTTGTTTGTTATCTTGATCATATGTAATGCCATGAACCATGCAGCAATACATAAATAAATAAATAAATAAATAAATAATAATCCTTTGCACCACCATACAATGGATAATTCAGTTGGATTAATCTACAGGGGGCTTTCATTAAAGGGGAAGTCCACCCTGATATTAAGTTGGTTTTAATAGAGGCAGAAAAATGAGAGGAACATGTACCAGGTATGTAAAAGTTTGAGCAAAAACTGATTAAAAATAAGAAACATGAATTTTTCAATCAAATACAAATTGGCAACTCTGTGAAGTCTTTTGCGAGGTCCCTCCCATTTGCCCTGTACTAAAAAAAATTTCAATCATACATTCTTCCTAAATATAGGTCCTAATTATTGCAAATACATGTACTGTATGTACATGCACCGGTATGTTTTTATACAACAACCAAATCTATTCCGTCATCAAGAACTAAGAAAATGAAAGTTTATGAGATTTTCTGTACAGAGCAAATTGGAGAGGAGCTCACAAGATACGTCACAGTGTTGCCAATTTGTGTTCAATTGATCTTAATTTAAAAAAAAAATCATAACTTCCTTATTTCTCATTGGAATTGGCTCAAATTTTCACTGACCTGTTCCTCTCATGTCTCTGCTTCTACTGAAACCAACTTAATGTCCGGGTGGACTTCCTCTTAAATAAATGATCTGACTGCAGTCTTAGTATGGAAGAAATTTCAAAGTCATATATGATTGATATGAACTTACTGTATGGCACATAAATGTGCATGATATTGAGAACAATTGGCCAGATAGAGAAAGCAATATTAGTGCACCTTGCTCCTTTAGAACCAGTGTAAAAAAAAAGCACAACAAATTTGATACTTAATTTACAATAATAGGTCAGCTTTTTTGTAATGTAAATTGCACTTTACATGTAAGTACTACTCATCATCAGGAACACATGGAAGATAACTAGAAGCAAATCGACATCACTCTGGTATAAAAATCTCGTATTTGTTGTTAATTCTTGACCGATTTCAAAGTGCTTTGTAATATTGTAATTTGTATGAGAAGAAAGAAGAGACCTCTAGCGCTAGCGCTAGAAAACTCCAAAGCCAGTAATGTTTGTCGGTTTCATCTGTTTCGTCGGGAGGGCTGATTACGAACACATTTTAGTTTTTGTTTTATAGTACGTTTACCTCCCTCTTCACGCAGGGTTATGGGTGCCAATTAAGGCGACTAGGTGACATTAACATCGGTCATATATCATATTATCACCTAGCCCTTAATCTTAACTTAGGAATTTAAGGCTAGTTAGATATGATCACAATGTCAATGTCAATGTCAATCATGTCAATGCCAATGGCAATGCATGCCAATATTATAATGTTATTTTCTTCATTTCTCCACAATTCACTCAATGAATGTTTTAAAATGTGATGATATTATACCATTAGTGTATTGTATATTATTGATACCACTACGCTACCAATAATGTTAACACAAATAATACAGTTAAATGGCCATTACAAAATGTTCGTCTGTCTTTTAATTTATCACACGGTCTGACGTCTGGTATTAACCAGTCGAGTCACGGTAATGCAGCTGATAAAACAGAGACAGTGCGCTCCTTAGCCCGTCACTTTAGGGGTGCGTGTCCGGCAAGATCCCGTCATTGAACGAGATTCATGCAGAGCTGAGGTTGAAAATGAAACGAGTCTAAATAACTTTGTTTACTAAACATTCAGACTTACACTTTTTACTTAGACCATCAACACTAACATTATCAAAATGAACAATGAATTACATCGGATAACAACTCACTTTATTCGAGTCAGGCAAACAAAAAGAAACCATTCCACGTCAGGAAATAAGTTGACGGATCGCAATGTTGACTGTGTATGTTGAAATTTTCAATGGGTGCGACCTCTAGAGGCAGTCTCGCCGAGTTAATAATAATAATTTGATAAGAGATAGAGTCGAGGAAGATACTAGGTGACGTTGTGGAAAAGTAGAAAAGAAAAGAAGAAGGAGGAGGAGGAGGAGAAGAATGAGAAAGAGGAAAAGGAGAAGAAGAAGGCGGAGGAGGAGAAGGAGGAGGAGGAGGAGGAGGAGAAGGCATAGCAGAAGAAGAATAAGGAGTAGAAGGAAGAAGATGGAGAAGACGAAGAAGAAGATGAAGAGGAACCAGAAGAGAAGAATATGAAGAAGAATTGAGAAAAGAATTATGAGAAGAAGAAGGACCGAGGAGGAGGATCGAAGAGGACTCGGGGAGCTAACAGAGAGGAAGGAACAATAGTGGAATCAATGGGTACCAGTGAGGCTGCTGAGGCATTACGCAGCTAGTGCATGGCAGGAACAATTAAGGACCACGGCCCCCTCAATAACACGCCAAAAAAAAGATCGAAAAAGAAAAGAGAGATGAAAGGGAACATGAACAAATGAGGGTCATATTATGACACTCCCTCCTCGTCTCTTCACTCGTTTTTTTTTTTTGCAATTTCATCTACCTAATATTTCAGTTTCCCCTCCCCATCCCTGTGACGCCGGTGCCCCCTTATAGTGGCACCTCTGCATGCACCAACTACATTGTAACTTATGCTCTTTCTCTCTCCGTCTCTCTCTCTCTCTCTTTCTCTCTCTCCCTCTCCCCCTCCCTCTCTCTGTTTCTCTCAATTTCATTTTATTACCTTGATAATAATATCTAAATAACTTTACAATCAAGTCATTATAAAGGCCATTGCCAATTCCACCTTTACAAAAAAATGATTGCTATTATAGGCTACACTGTCTTGTATTAGTGCGTATGATCATAAAGATCTTTCCTCAATCTCACACACGGCATCATTTTGTACACTTAACCAATTAAGATTGAAAGTTTTTGACCAGTATTCATTAAAACAGCAAGCATAGAATTCGCCTTCTCATTGATGAAGTAATTTATCAAACTCTCCATCCTTAATTCTGTCAAATGAACAAACAGAAATTAACGTTGAGTCGATTTTCTTTTTCCATTACATGGCTGCATGTTCATTGTTCAGATTTCAGAATATACAGAATAAAGAGGTTGGCACTAGTTACCGGTAACCAGTAAAATAAAACGGTATAGACTCTGTGGCAGAAGGTTCAACTATGTCTACTTTTATGAATACAGGCCTACGTCTTCACCACAAGCACATACCAAACACATTATGTAAGCAGTCAAACAAGTAAAGCCAATCGAAGAATTTGCACTATCATTAGAAATCAAATTTAGAAATTTTAAATCAACCCAATTTAGGTTTAAATACTGTTTAAAAAACCCCCAAAAAACTTTAATGTGCACAAATGTTTGAGAGTTTTCATAAGTTAAAAGGCGAAAAATAATTAAAACATTGAAATAAAAATTCCTGCAAGTTTTTTTGCCTTGCAAATGCTTGGTTTCATGTTTCAAGTCGCCTAAGTTTCTGGTTATGCAGTTGTCATGTGAACAGTAAAATCATAATTTTTGTTGTTGTTGTTGCAAGGCCCAACCAGCTTCAAATAGTAGATATCAGGCCTGTCGCAGAACTGACAACTACCCCCAAACGGATATGTGAAAATATAAGGTGCGTTTATCCGAGTTAAACAGCCGGGGTAGTTATTAAAAGGGGGATGAGCACTTGTCAAGTTAAACGTGGCACCTCGCAGATTTGAATGGGGCAATTATCAGAGATTAAAAGGGGCACATATGAGAATGGAAAATGGACACTTATTGCAAAGGAAAATGGGACCTTGTGGAAGGAAAAGGGGCACATGTCAAAATAAATGGGGCGTTTATCAGAGGTGAAAAGGGGAAGGGGTACTTTTACAATTTAATAGGGGCACTTCTTACAAAGCTAATGGGGCACTTTCAATTGATATAAGAAAAGGAAATGTGGAGGCGAAATGGAAATGCATCTATCGAAATCGATGGTGTAGAATTGTCACTTTGGGCATTTTTTCTACCCCTGACATTTTTAAATCTGGCATTTTTACCTCTGACATTTTTATACCGAACCTTTACAACGCGTGTTTATCACTGACAAGGTCTTTCTTTCTTTGGGGGAAAAATATGGATATTTCCTTGCCTCTCAGCCTACTTAAGAATGAAATACATGTATAACCCAATCGAGACAAATAAAAAATGCAAAGACATTTAGTTGTTTCCCTTTAATACCAGCTTTTTATTCAGAAGAAATACAGCAAAATGTACTAAAGTTGAGCTTATAAATAACTTTACCAAAAATACCTTCAAGAGAGGGTCAAATATTCAGGTCAAATGATACACTTTATTGATTAAAATTGATTTGTTTAGTATCTAAGATTGAAAAGTGATAGAACTTAGCCATTCAAACGATGTTGACAGATGTATAAGGTGGGTTACTTGAACGATTTTACAAAGGATTGACTTGATTCTTGAGGTCTAATCGTGAGACATTTTTCCTTCTAGATTTTGAATATTGCCTAAGGCGAGTTAATTTTATACACCCCCCTTTCTGATGTTAATAATCCTGTTATTGCCTTTTTTTTAAAGCACAAATTGCCTATTCATACCGGCCCCTCCCGTAAAGAAAAACTCACCTCCAAAGTAGTAAAAATTGACCCTTCTATTACCGCCTAATCCGCGGCGTATATACAAGGGCACTTTTCTTGATTTCAGGAACGTCCTCCCTGAAATCCCTGAAATGTGACTTAACTTGGTTTACACAGTTAGGGCTGTGACAGAAGAATTCTCATTTTTAAAGAAGTATAAGTTAACAATTGAATGAACGAAATAAACTTATATGCTAGGGATAATAATGAAGAATGTCTTTCAACGATGAAATATTCATTGATGAAAAAAAAAAATCAAGATTTAAATAATGGTAAAAAAGACAGAGAGCATCAAATAAAAACAAATAATGGTTACATAGACATGAACGGTAAAGATTAAGAAAGAAGACCATAATTCCCATGTCTCCAAACAGCACTAAAGTCTTCAAGACAATGTTGAATAGAATGCAGTATACAATGCTTTAAAGATACTATGTCCCTTTTGCAGCCAACATCAAATTCTGTAGAACTTTGCAGGAATTATGAATATGTTATGTATGTCTTATCTGTGAAATTTAAACTTGAGCAGTGTCCTAATATTCAAATTATGCAAGGAAACCCGTTTACTTGCTAGACTTCACGGTCAGACACTATTGAGTGGCTTTTTTCATCTTGGTAATAACATACAAAAAATGAGCTGTAAAGGGTACATGAGCATTTGTCTACATCAATAACCCACTTCTTGTAATGGCCAAAATTAAACTGATTGAATCTTTGCGCAGCAAAAACGTATGACCATTCGGTACAATGGTCTGAAAATCAGACTATTACTTACTGGCTCTATAGCTCCTAAGTCGATTCGACAACTAATAGTCGTTATTTTCCCACTTAAAGACATTTTCAAGCCCCCCTTTTTTAGGGAAGTTCTAAATTAGTATTGTCTTTCAAATGCCGTTGGAATTTAACCTTTTCATTTTTTTGGCCTGCAAATGGGACATAGTACCTTTAAAAGGATAGGTTTTACCAACACAGATTTCCCGATATCAATGAAAAGAAGGCCTTTATATATATTAACTGAAGTAAACCACAACCAGCAGGTTTTAACCCTTACAAAAAAAAAGCCCGGGTTTGTGTGGCGGTTTAACGCATTACCGCGAAGTCAAGATGAGTAGAAGTAAAATTTAAAAATGTAATCAGGTCCTTTGGAGGTGTTGGAGTTGGCTGTTGGGTAGTTCAGTCCAATCTCGTTGTCATGTCAGCCTGGCAAAGCCATTAGCCAACTACCACTGAAAGAGAATAATAATGAGAAGATGTTAAACTTAAACTTATGTGTATTTAACTTTCTTTCTTGAATTACTTAATAGTCGTATGCCCACAATAATACAACTTTCTCACAACAGCGCCAGGAGTGTCAATATTTTGACAGACATGGCGCATCATACACGTTCACTATTATTATTATTATAAATATAACGCATCGAATGCATCTACCACGTATTACAACAATATGAATTAAAGGCAAAGTTAACCTCGGTGGTAAGTTTTATGAAACGGACCCCCGGTGTAAATGGGTAAAGGGATACCTGTGTTTCTCTTTCCTGTTTCAAATAGAATCCACCACTCTTTTTCTTCCTCAATTCAGTATCTTATATCTCGTATTTTGTTGCTTACAGTATATTTATCTTTCCAGAAACACATCCTTCCTTTTCTTTGACCTAGTACTGTTCATTATCGTGCAATATGTTTACAATGAGAGCAGTGAGGTAATTGGATGCAATGCTAATGTATTTAACAGTCATTTATATGCTTTTGTATTACTGTGTTATTACTGTAATCTATTTCGTGTACCTATTACTTTCTATTGTACGTGTTTTCTTATTGCTGCAATTTGTATAAATATTGTATTTTACTTGCACTGTAGAAATATGTACAGTTCAGTTTGTGACTATACCAGTCATGTTTAAAGGGGTAATCCACCCTGATATTGAATTGGTTTTAATAGAAGCAGAGAAATGAAAGAAACAGGTCAGTGACAGTTTGAAGCAAACCGATTACAAGAAGGAAAGTTATGAATTTTGAAGGTGTGATCAATCAAATACAAATTGGCAACTCTGTGTCGTATCTTGCGAGGTCCCCTGTACTAAAAAAGTAAAAAATTATATTTTCCCTTCTGAACATTTTCAATCATACATTCACCCTAAATAAAATCATTGCAAACTGTTTTTATACAACCCCCGTACGACACTTACTATTATGTCATCAATAACTAAGAAAATGAAAGTTTATGAAATTTTCTGTACAGAGAGAATTGGAGAGGAGCTCGCAAGATACGTCACAGTGTTGCCAATTTGTGTTCCACTGATGAAAACTTCAAAAATGTATAACTTTCCTAATTTCAATCGAATATTGCTCTAAAACTGTCACTAATTTATTGTTCCTTTTTTCTGCTTTTATCGTAATTGAATTGAATTGAATACTTACAGGTGCAGAGATTATCATAGCAGCTAAATGTAACAGGTCCCATACCGCTAGGGCAATTAGAACAAGACGTACCTGATTCATATGGCTGATCTGTCCCCACGTTACCTCTGGAAGAGAGTAAAAGAACGATTCAATATCAAGACTTTCGAGAAATCAGCTCAAGGACAAGTTTAATAAACCCAACATTCTTCACTATTTTGAATTGAAACTTGTTCAGCTGTGGTGGAAATTTTTCTATAACATGCATTGTACTTTTTTTCTTGGGGGTCTTACGTTTAGTTTCGTTTTCTTTTCTTAATTTTATAGAATTGTATATCATCAGAGTTTTTTCTTTTTGCACATCTTGAAATATGTTTACTTATATTAAGTATTTGATTTTATTTCTGATTTGTTTACGATGAATTAAATTATCATTCTATTCCTTAAAATACATATATCTCCTGTCTCTCCGATATTTTTTTTCTCCACGAATAGAGAAAGGTAAATATATAAATTATGACTATGATGTAACAATACATAATATGCTAATTTCGTTGCCAAGCAATGTACCATTTCAACGCAATGTACACAGTCATGTACTAATTTTTGGTATACAGTTTGTTGCACTTGTTTGTAATGTTGAATTCACTATCTGACGAAATAGATTGAAACCGGTAATAGTGAATTGAAACTCTTTATCCAAATCTTTATTCAAACTTTTTTCAAAATTATTTCTATAACCATGACGGACGAATTTCCACATTAGGCCTAAATTATTTGTAATCTTTATACATATATTAGTAGGTCTCTATATGGGTCCTGACAGCCCGCCCAACAGACAGATCGACCCTGGGTAACCCTACCACAGGCCCTGGACAACTCGACTAGGTCTAGTTGTCCAGGGTAGGGTCTCACTCGAACTGGACAACTCGACCAAGTTTGTTTTCTCATGATTTTATGAACTAAAGTCAATTATTTCACTCTGAGTTGTCATGAAAGTGGTAAAGTACATTCACACGACTATCATTAAAGATGCATTAGGATGATGCAAAAAACATATAAAGAATAGCTTTTTACTTAAATCTACTAACAACCTATTAAAAACTGTTGCATTTCATTACACACACACACACACACACACACGCATATATATATATATATATATGAATACAAGTACGCAATGATGAAGATAAAGTCATCCGCTTTAAATCCAACAGTTTTTATTAGGCCACGTGACCTAATACAACTGTTGGTTCTATAAAGCATTAATCGTCTCTATTTTCATCATATATTGCGTACATGTATTTAAATATATATATACATTTATAAACTAGAGCCTTGTTTAAAAGTGTATGTGTTTGTGGGTGTTTGTGTGTGTTTGTGTGTGTGTGTGTGTGGGTTAATATATCCCCGGTAAAAATGGGAACAATGAATGACCATGCCATGATGACAATATATTACCCGGGTGAGTAGTTACAGACTAATAAATTGAAATTTTCCGTTGTGCCTCCAGTCGTTGTCGGACATTCAGCCTTGCCACATCCAATCTGAATGGTATCAGCCCAGACGATCTGTATATACCAAAATGAAAAAACAACAACAACATGGTAATGACAATCAAAGGACAAAAATAACAACAACAACGACAACAACGACGACTACCACTACTTCTACTACATGTACTACTAATATACTTATAATAATAACGATAATAAGGATAATGATAATAATTTATAACAAAATAATAATGATGATGATAATAACGATAATACAAATAATAATATTTATAATAATAATGATAGTAATAATAATAATCATCATCATCATCACTATCATCGTCGTCGTCGTCGTACGCCTTTTGTTAAAAGAACGCCACCAACATACAGTTAAATTATTCAAACCTCTGGTAAATTTAAATATGTTTTTCGTAACTCAAGAATAAAAGGCGGACTGGTTGAATTAGGGCCTTTGTTGAATACTTTTAGATAGAAGCTGTAATGTGTCACATGTTCAAGAAACATAAATAAGGAAAAATCTTTTTATCACGAACTTAAAAATGACCAAACTTGGTAAGGGTATGAATAATTTAGTTGTTAATTGTATGTATTGTCGATGGCTAGAAAAGGTTTTGAGCTTTGAAACTTACCTGAGTGTAGTCGGCACAGGTTGTGGCAGCACATGTGTTGTCTTCGAAGTTATAATCAGCCTTCTCATTATACCACGAATCCATCAAAGAAGAAATACTGTCGAGCCCAAAGGCGGTGTTCGTGCCTCCACCACTACTATATTCTGTTGTAAAGTGCCTGTCAGTGTCTCCGGAGTCGCATTGGTTAGCCCGCGTCTGTGCCAAATCTGCAATCATATTGCTCCATTTCTGTAACCAGAGAACGAGGATGTAATAGGATAATTTGTTTTCTTCATTATTTTATGTCGCTTTATTGAAAGTAAATTAGTTTAAAACAAAAAGTCTAAATATTGATACATACAAAGATTGCATAGTTGCATTGTTCAAAGTTGCATTGTTCAAAGTTATATGGAAGAATAAATTCACCAAAACTGACAAATTAAGGAACGAACATGGGATAAGAAATGAAGCAGAATTGTTCAACCTATAGCACTTTAAAATGATAATAAACTCTAGCCATCGAACATAATGATAATAATCATTAACAAATATTTTTCATAATATAGCAAGAACAGAAAAGGAGACAAACTGGGGAAGATCGTCAACAAAGAGAAGAAAGGATCTGTAGAGAAAAGGAAAATTTAGTTTACATTTGAAATCTATTACAGGCAATTAAATAATTAGCATTGAATAATGATATTGGGCATTTATGATCATAATTACGATAGTGGGTTCCCGTATAGCGCTAATGTCTAGCACTGCCACTTCTGGTGCTCGAATATTATCAACTTGGCTTTAGCACATTCCAATACACGGCACAAGATCGCAAAACAATAATCGTTGTACACGAGGAGTCATTTGCTTGACGCAGGGCTGCGTCAACGACTGGCGCGGTCTTTGATGCGTCATGTGAGAGTGATATTTCGTACAAATTATGAATACAAAATTGAACAGCGCAAACGTTGCTGTTATGAGTGTATGCATTATTTGCCTCCACGGTTTGATTAGCGCAAGCAATGGTGCAAAAATTAATGATTCCTCGTATGCGCGAATGGATGCTGAACACGTACAGTGCGTCATTCTGTTGCATTATTACTTGCGCTAATCAGCCTGTGAACGCAATTAGCTTATACACCGTTGCCGTGGTACAGTGGTTCATTCAGTTGACTCTCAATTCAATTGTTGAGGGTTGTAATAACATTTTGGCGTCCGAACTATCTGGTTTCAGGCCGCGCCATTGTACTATCACTACACCCATGAAGGTAACGACTGGCTTTAGGCAATCGATAAAAATGAGTATACGAGTGCTGTTTTCGTTGACTTAAAAAATTTTGGTATTGGTATGGGTATTTAATTCCCATATCACAATATTAAAAAACAATATAAAGAAAATGCATGTAGATAGTAAATTCAATGGTATAGTGAACGGCTGGATAACTTATTCAGCTTTGTTAGAATATCAAAACTGTTCTTCCCTGGGGTCCAGGAAATTAAGATAATAACAGCTATTGTGCAACAAAGAGAATAACAATACAACATACAATAATATAATTTATATACAAATAAAACCTAAAACATATAAGAGAAGCATAAAACCCCCATCCCAAGCATATTCCATTACAGATCAGAGCAAAACTGAATTTCTTAAATTTAGATTTTTGCAAAAAGTTTTTAAGCTGTCGGATAGCTTAATAGTAAACGGTAGGTCATTGTACTCACGTGGGCCTTTATACAAAAACATTTTCCGGCAGCATTCACTCTTTCGTTTGGGGATTTTAATATTTCCTTGTGATCGTAGAGAATATGGATAATTACAGTATTTGAAGGACTCCTCTAAATAAGGAGGAGCCAAATTATTCAGGGATTTATAGACCATTATATTTAGATGCAATTTACGTCTTGATTGGAGAGATTTCCACCCTAATTTAACATGAATATCGTCATTTGAAACATGGTTAAAAGGATTAATTTTCAAAATGATACGGCCCGCCCCGTTTTGTATTTTTGTAGGCGGTCAGTGTGTTTCTTGCATGCCGAATCATAAACAATATCTGTATAATCAAACAGTGGAAGAATAATTGAATTATATACCATCTTCAGATTGGATTCCGATATAAAATGTCGAAGGCGAGCAAAAAAAATTATAACTTTACTTATTTTTCTACACATTTCGTAAATATGAGTATCCCATTTTAACTTGGTATCAAGATGCATTCTAAGAAATTTTACAGTATTTCTTTTAACAATACGTTTACCAGATGTATTTACATTTAAGATTTTACATTTCGATAACTTTGCACCAGTTCCAAATCACATACAAATGGTTTTGTCAACGTTAAGACTGAGTTTATTACAGCATAGCCAGCTATATATTTTACGTAGATCGAAATTAATATTTTTTTCAACAATATCAACACTTTTATGAGAAAAATATAGCACAGTATCATTTGCATACAGATGCCATTTACAATTTTTTTAAAACTTGTTTCACAAGATCATTTATAAAAAGTAAATAAAATAGGGCCAAGTATGGACCCTTCAGGACTTTCATAATCTATATTCAAAATATTTGATATAGCAGAATCAATACAGGTACACATCTTTCGGTTATACAAGTAACTTTCGAACCAAGGTAAAGTGTCCTTCGAAACACCGATGCCGGAAAGTTTTTTTTACAAGTATTTGAACGTCCACAGTGTCAAACGCCTTTTTCAGATCGATAAACACAGCACCAGTATAAAGGCCTCCATCCAATGCTTTCAACCAATCATCGGTGACTTTCAATAAAGACGTTACAGTCGAATGCTTTTGCCCGAAACCTGATTGCTCGGCGCAGAGTATATTGTTTTCTTTCATATACGAATTCAGTTGATTGCATACTAGTCTTTCCAGAATTTTTGAGACGGATGACAAAATGGATATGGGCCTAAAATTAGAAGGATCATCTTTGTTTCCTGATTTAAATAATGGTATCACTTTAGCAGTTTTAAATTGGTTAGGAAAAACACAATCTAACAGTGATTTATTGAACAAATATGTTAAAGATGGAATTATAACAGGAGCCGACAACTTCAATAGCTGTGCAGATATTCCATCAATTCCACATGAAGATTTATTTGTCAATAGTTTAACTTCTTTCAAAACATCTTCCTCTGATATCACTCTAAAATTAAATGAAAATACAGCCTGACACTCTTGATCAAAAACAGATTTATGTGTGATTGGAATTGTAGATACTAAAAGTTTTCCAACGTTCGCAAAGTACTCATCCAAATTTTCACTTTGTTCAAACAGTTTTTCTTTATCGGTTTGAACTATGTTTTTGTTACTATTATTACAAGGTAATAATGATTTCAACACCTTCCAGGTGCTACCAGCATTTACTTTAATGTTTAATAATTGTTCAGAGTAATAGCTCTTCTTTCTTTTCCTAATCTCATAAGTAACTTTATTTCTTAATTTTCTGTATTCTTTCATCTTTTTCTCATCTTTATTTTTTCCAAGCTTTTTGTTTTAATTTATCCCTTTCTCTGATCAATTTAAAAATATCTGAATTCATCCATGGGGTTTTCTTATCCCTTATTTTCTGGCTTCTGATAGGCATATGGTGATTAAAACATTCATAAGAAAACTTTCCCATTTATTGACTGCTTCATTGACACAGGTACAATCAAGGATTTCATGCCATGGCTGATTACCTAAATCTTCTAAATAAGATCTTCTAAATACTTGGATTACGAAGCTTAAAAAATAGAAATTACTGGTATCCCGTGTGCATGGTTGAAAAGTTACATGACGGACAGAGTTTGTCAGATACTTTTAAATTCCGAGCTTTCATTTGAATCTGTTATAACATGTGGAGTCCCAAAAAGTTCCCTACTGTTACATCTGCTTTTTATTATTCATATAAACGATTTAGTTAA
Organism: Mesocentrotus franciscanus; assembly: GCA_037976565.1. Lineage (NCBI taxonomy): Eukaryota > Metazoa > Echinodermata > Echinoidea > Camarodonta > Strongylocentrotidae > Mesocentrotus > Mesocentrotus franciscanus. The sequence continues at coordinate 4,138,092 of CP137686.1, read as the reverse complement.
ATGTGTAAAATCATGCCAGGTACAATTACATGCCAATGACACGGTCCTGTATTTTTTTCACTTTTCAATCCATAAGAGTGAACTTGCACTTAATTCGGACCTAGAAAAAGTTTATAATTGCATGTTCCAAACTAAGTTAAGTGCCAATTGTCAGACGACTACATGTATTGTATGCTTTTAGGAAGCAACCATATGATGTCAAAGCAAACTGTATTAAGAGTTTCCTTACATAACACTCCTTAAAATCAATTTCGGCATTTTAAGTACCTTGGTCTGATATGTGATGAAAATTTAAATAGGAAGTTGCATATTGAAACTATTTTGAAAAAAGAATGGGAAAATGGTTGGCTTTCTTGGAAGCTTAAGACTTTCGTTAAGTGAATCTGTTTTTAAATTAATTAAAAAAATAATCACTAATTCTTCCTCAATTTGATTATGGTGATATTATTTCTAAGTCAGCTTTCAAGAAGTATACGGATAAACTACAAAAATTACAGAATATTAAGAATAAAACCTGAATCCCATGTTTTGGTTCTTGAGTTACAAAACGCCTTAGACTGGCAATTCTTAGAAAAAAAGAAGACATGATCATTCCCTTGTAATAACATATAAAATATTGAATGACTGAATCCCTGCCTATTTAGAAAAATGAATTTGAGCCTGTAACTCACCCCTACCCCCATCCCCGTTTCGGAAATAAATATACGATTACCAAAACCACGAACAAAATCTTTGAAAAGGTCATTCCAATATAAATAATTATGCAAAGGCGTTTAATGCTCTTCCTATTGATGTTAAATCTTTTACCAGTGTATATATATTTAAATCGAAAATTTCTGAGATTAACAAGCACTTTCCTTTTTAATATTATATAGTTATTTCGTACAACGACACCCACACCTCCCCGATTATCTTTATTGCCTGTCTCCTTTTGTTTTTCCTTGATATCGTTTAATTGTGTTCAATTATATTTTACTTTTCGTATATTGTGTACTATGTGTTGCTTTGGACCCCTCTGAAAACCAGCGATAGCATGTTGTTATTGCTGAGCAGGGCCATCCAACCGTATGTATCATAATGTAAATATTTCGCTTTGTATGTTTCATGCATGTTGTTTTTTTAATAAATACTACTACTACTACTAATAGCAAGGATTTCATCCATATTTGCCACTCTCCACCCGGGTGTAAAATGGGTACTTGGCAATTGCTGGGGCAATAATAACTATATAGGGTCATAAGGAACAACAGCATTCTTGCTGATAAGGCCTCTCTGGATAAACAAAATAATAATAGCATCGATATCTTAGAGTTTGATAGAAAATTACTTCAAATCTCAGCTCCTTATATTAATATTTCTCTCAACTATCTTTTTAATGAAAGTTTAAATTGTGGATTTTTCCTGATGATTGGAAACTGGCTAGAACGACGCCTGTTTTTAAAGGTAATGGTGATAAGAATGATATTTCAAATTATAGACCCATCTCAGTCGTATGTCATATTGCTAAATTGCTTGAAAAGGAAGTTCAGTCTCACTTTTTAACTTACTTGCAGACCAATCATCTTATTAGTGTTGACCAATATGCTTTCTTTCCAAATCATTCAACTAATACATGTTTACATAGAGTCACTGATGATTGGTATGAATCTTTTAATGAAAAGGAAAAAGTTGGTGTATGTTTTCTTGATATTTCAAAACGTTTTGATTGTATTGACCATGAACTTTTGTTGCACAAATTGAATAAGTATGGTATTTTAAATACTGAACTTGAATGATTTTCTAGTTTTTGATCTAATAGGAAACAAGCAGTTTATTGTCATGGTAAACTATCCGATACAAGGGACATTACTATAGAAATTCCTCAGGGGAGTATTTTAGGCCCCTCCCTTTTTCTTGTTTTTATAAATGATATAACTGATTGTTTACGGTTAATGTAATATATACGCTGATGATGTTGTCTTATATGTTTCTGATGTGGATATTAATATCATTACATCTAAGCTCCAAGCAGATTTATATGCTATAAATGAATGGTATTGTAAAAATAGATTACGTATTAAAGGAATTGGGTAACTTTGCCTCAGATTTAAAAAAAAAATCCTGGATTTAGCTCATGCTGCAATCATGATTATAAACCTTTAGGTCATACATGAATCCCATGACTTTTACAAGCCAATCGCCTGTCTCATTATCAAGATATCTATGATTGGAATTAGAAATGTCAGAATTCGTTTTCCTAACGGTTTTTATAACTATACAGTCTATTAGCAATAATGAGTATGGTAAAACCGGTCACTCAATGATTTTTACTTTTTTTGAGGTACTTCATGATCATTTTGAAGCACCATTTTTTTAGGGCTTCAATATTACACCATACCACAGACACTGATAACACGTTGGGCCATGCATCTCAGATTTGACATTGTTAAACGATGCCTTTAATACTAATTAGAGCAATGTTATGCTGTTGAGTAGTAACACACGAGGTAACAATAAAATTAGTCTGAAGGTGCATATTAATAATGAAATAATAGAACAAGTAAGAAGTATCAGATATTTAGGAATTGAAATTGATGACAGATTATCTTGGGATATCCACATTAAATCTCTTAGCAAATCGTTAAGTTATAAGATTTTTAGTTTAAGAAGCTCAGTAAGTTTCTAAGCTCTTCCATCTTGAATAAAATATACAAATGTACCATACAGCCAATCTTTGATTATTCTTGCTCCGTATGGGGGAACTGTTATTTCAAAAACAGAAATATTCTTTTAAGACTACAGAAAAGAGCTGCACGTATTGTTGTAGGGAATTTTGATTATGATGTTAATGTTTGAATATAATAATGAATTCATTGAAATGGCAATCCATTGACACTAGACGTGACTATTTTTAGCATGTATTATTTACAACTGTATTCATAGAAAAGCCCCGGTACGATTGTGCAATGAAGTGGAAATGGTTTTTGACAGACATGGTTTTAACACTAGACTTGCCAATACGTTGAATGTTGTTTTACCCAAGCCTACTCTTGAATGTTTTAAGAATTGTTTTAGATACGCTGGTGGTAAAATCAGGAATAGTTTACCTTATGTTCTTCAAAATGCTAAATCTGTCGATGTCTTTAAACGTATGTACAAGGACAAATTTTTTAATAAATAATAATAATAATAATAACAATATTTATAAAGCGCAACATATCCATCTCTAGAGATGCTCAAGGCGCATACAAAAAATTTAAATTTATATTAGGAATTGAACATACTTAAGATTAAAGAAATATTAAATATTAACTTACATGTAAATTCATCATGGCATCGACATGGTATATACAATGTGGCACAGGGTGATTATTTGTTTGGCATGCATTGTATAAAGAAAACATTGAAATTTAACAATATGCATTAAGCATCAGGTGAGTTTTAAGCCCAATTTTAAAAGTAGAAAGAGTGTTGGCCGTCTGAATAGAGAAAGGTAACTTATTCCACAAAGAAGGAGCGGCTGATGCAAATGCTCGATCCCCCAATTTCTTTTGGTACGTATTTCTTTAAGCCTAACATTATTATGTGATGAACGTAAACCAGAACGACCTGTGGAGTGGGGAGATAGAAGGGATGAAATATATTCTGGAGCTAGATCATTTAGTGCACGATAGGTTAAGAGAAGAATTTTATAGATCACACGCTGTTGAACAGGGAGCCAGTGAAGAGATTTCAAGATAGGAGTGATATGTGATGATCTTCTAGAGTTTGTTACAAGGCGAGCAGCAGCATTCTGAACCTGTGTGATACAATGCCCATTCATATACTGCTCTTGACATGGTTTATTTCTCTCTCCCCTCTCCCTCTTCCTTCTCTTTCTTTCTTTTCTCTTTCCTTCTCTACTCTACCAATTTCCTTATATCTTTTCTCCTCTTCTAATCTTTTTGGTGATATTTTAATGCCTTTTAAGTGATTTGATGTTTTTCCGCTGTTAATTAGAATTATTACATTGTCGTTTTTTGTTTCTTTTACTACTTCTAATGCGTATTATTCTTATATATTAGTTTTCACTGTTTTTACCTTTGCCTGTGAGCTTTGGTGATTTTAATTATTTATATTTCCGTGTATTACATTTTCATTCTGTTCAGGACCAGGATATAAACAGATTTTGTATTTACAATGTATATCTGATTCTTGTTATCCTGATTAAAATATATTTCAATAAAATAATAATGATGATAATAATAATAATAATGATAAAACATGTAATAGTGATAATAAAAATAAAAATAATAGTAATAGTACATGTATTTATCATTATTGTTATTATTATTATTCTTATTATTATTATTATTATTATTATTATCAATATTATCGATTTTAACAATGTTGTTTGTGCCTCTCTCCGCAAGTCTTGAAAATGGTTAGGGTTAGGGTTAGGTATAATATTGGACCAGTGTTGAAGTTAAGAATCCGGTTAGTGTAGGAAACTGACATGGAGCAAGTTTCGCAAGAGCAAATGGTGTCGTAAGATCAGCAAGTATCGTATATAACAAAACTTACCAGAGCTACCATGTTTGCAGCAGAAGGTTGTACTTCCCTACGGTACTGGTTATGTTGTGCCAGGATATTTGATTTCTCCTCTTCGGTGAGTCCATTAACACCCTGTCCGGCCATTTCTCCAAAGGAGACTGCCAAAACAAGTACGAGGCTCAATGCGGAGATCATGATGATGTGGTATATAGGTAGGCACCGCTCAGATATGAAACAGCTCTTGGGATACTGACGTTTATATTAGGGCTGGTGACCTACTGTCGGTCACGGAGAAAGGTAATTTCACTTTCGAAAGATGAATTAATAATATGCGTGATATTGAGAGAAAGATATACAAGCCCGTTATATCAAACAAATTCCATTACCGTATGGCGAAGAAATTTCCACAAGGACTTTGAGGGAGAGAGAGATGGGGGCGGAGGCACGTGCTTTCATATGACTTTCATATGTCCTTCGGAATCCAATCTGAATATTAATTTTGTGACATTGAATACAATATGGTCGTAGTGTCGTAGTGTCGTAGTCGAGTGGTTTAAGCACTTGACTTGAAATTCAAAGGTCGTGGTTCGATCCCCGATACGGCATTAATGTCCTTTAATTGGCAAGGCACTAATCTTCAATTGCCATACTCGACCCAGGTGAGGTAAATGGGTACCTGGCAGGAATTAATTCCTTGAAATGCTAGAGCGCTGTAATGGCAGCTAGGCTAAAGCCGGGGTAATAATACATGCGCCTCGGAATAGAATTTCTAGATAGCCGGCGCTATAGAAATGCCCATTATTATTATTATTATTATTATTATTAATATTATTATTATTATTATTATTATTATTATTATTATTATTTCATAACCCTTTTTTCAATTTCATTTCGAAATGATGGATTCACTGAGTCAGTATAGACTTTCATAATTATTGTGAATGTATGCATACAGTTGTAACCACACAATCACAGCTTGAAATGTGGCTTCAAATCTAGATGTCTACAGAATTCATAAAATATATACCCCATTCAAAACTTGATAAGAAAGTATCCATCCTTTTCTGAAAACATCCTAAAAAGTTTACATAATTATATCATGAAGAAATGAGGAGCTTTGAGGTGTTTTAATGCGTCTTGAAAAGTACATGTATCTATCATTATGAAAACTGTTCCATGTTTATTTGTTTATTTAAAAACATCCTAAAAGTCTACATATTATGAAGAAATAAGGAGATTTGATGAGCTTTAATTTATGCGTCTTTCCTTTCCTTTTCTCTCTTTTACGTTTTTTGTGCCCTCTTTTTTTGTTATATCTTCAAATGCAAGTGCATCCTGCACCCATAGAGATACCACTGTGTACCAAAGAGATGGGAATCTGTAGGTTTGTGATTGATTGGAGGGATTTTGATTAAATTGGATTAATCGCAACTCTTAATAACGCGGAAACAAACTCGGCCATACGAGGCTTCGCCACAAAACCAGTCTCCCCAAAGTGGACCTCGTATTTCTGATAAGATGGCGTGTTGAAGTCAAATCACTGTGTCCATGGATATAAGAGAACTTGGAGCTTGATTTCGGGTAGAGATGGGTTGTCGTGGACGAGCTGGGCGATAACGGTCGCTAGGAAACCATCAGCGCTATCACCGCTGACGACTACGCGGTCGGCGTCGACACCATATTCGTGAGCGTGGTCGAGAAACCATTTGGTCGCTGTGAAACTGTCAACTGCAGCTGGAAAAGGGTGTGCAGGAGCAAGACGGTAACTGATAACACAAAAGAATAACATTTTGTATTTTGAGATATCAACTATGATATTAGAAAGCAATACTTGTAAAATTCAATTTGCGTCAGAGTTTATGGGAAGAATGGAGGGACTCTGAGAGACACAAAAAGGGTAGGGAATTGGCATATATATATATATTTTCTTTTAAAGATTTAAATAATTGACAAGAGCCCTTTTCCCCCTTTATGATGTACATGTATTTTCACGTTTTTAACGTTTAGAGAGTACGTTTTGTTATGGTAAAAATGTTATTTCGTCATGCAAAATACACCAGATAAGAAGTATTCAAGCAACTAGCCGCATACTCGGATATGTCGTTATTCTAGCACCTTGCTGCCGGGATATGACGGTTGCCTAATATATCGATAAGTTCAAAATAATCAGCGGAGCTGCACACCCGCCCGCACCCACCTCATCTTATGGCTTTGGGTGCGGGGAAGCAGTGCAAGTTCTGATTCCAACCTTCAAGTATCTAGTTTTTAGAAAGTGATACCAGTCTATCATTTGAACCCAGGTCTACTATAATCTTACACCAAGTTGGCTGGTTAATAAATTTAATATAAAAAATATATATTAATTGGGGTCCATTTTCGAGGAAGGGGGAGGATAAAGGAAAGACATTGACAAATTTTTCCATGCAATTTTAACCATTAGATTTTGAATGTATTGTGAACATTCTTATGAATAAAAAAACTGGAACAATTTTTCGACCATTTTGAAAAATGGCTGCCATTTGTTTTCAGCAGCATATTTTCAAGGTAGTCCACCTCCCGGGTCCACCTAGTAATTGTGCAGGAGGTGGCCTGAACACGTCGATACCCAACCAACTTTTACAACACTCCATGTCTCAAAAACCTGCTTTGCCCCTAGGTAAGAGCAAAGTTATGAATGTATATTTCGATTGGTTTTATCTCCATTCTTACAAGGTTATAATTATGCTGCACCACGAACACAAACTTGATTCAACAACAGATTTTAAAACCAAAAGGTAGTAATTGTCATACACGTGATCATAATATTTTATGATCATTTAGTCTACAAAAAATACTCATTTTACAAAAACAATTCTTTAAAGTACTTGAACAGTTAACTTCAATTTCAAGAACGGCCGTCACTGATAAGGTTTCCTTAGTAAACTGTTCTGAAGTGTTTTTTACAATTTAAAACTGATTTGTTAATTATATAAAATTCGAATGTGATATATAAAATTCTGAACATGGCAAGCCGAGAATCCGCGATGCAGTCACCTACTGCGAGCACAATGTAATACCGACTTGTTACTGATATAAAAGTATAGATTGGGCCCCCCAAAATGAATTTCTAAACTTTCTGCTTCTGGAAAAAGCAATCTCCAACTATCTGACACCCATTAGGGCTAGTGTCCAAGTGTACTTACCCATTGGAGACCAGCTTCCACCATATAGACTGGCATATACAATTAATACTTAATTAAAAGGCAAAATATTTGATACCAGTAAATTATTTTCATATTGTTACTCGTTACTTGATTGGTTCTTGTCAATTTGATACATTAAATACCATCATTGCACAAAATCGCCACGTAAGTACCTGCTGAACTTGGAGAATATAATGCATGTTTGTATGAAATTTATAACTTTTGAATCTCTTTAAAACTGTCTTCCATGAAAATGCATAACATTCATGTTCATGTTTCTTTCTACATAAATTGGTTACACGCTTTAGCATTTAGCTTGGTTACTGTCATACTCAAAACATGAATATTAAACTTGTGAATTCAAAGCAAAAAGCAGGTGAAATGGTAAACTGCACATTATTTTATTTTATTTTATTTATTTATAATCTTTATACAACGATTAAACATAATACATTCATCAGTTTTTAGTCATTGTCCCACAAAACAACTTGGGACGTCCAGTACATACATATTTTCCTACGGTGACCCTGTTTGCTGTTATGTGAGCTTCTTGTCTCTTTTATATTCACCTGAAAATCACAAAATTCTGATATAGTATCATATTTATGATTGCGTCCAGAAGGACCAGAACCAGAAAGGTCTAGAAATATTCATGGGAGAGTGAAAATTCTCTATAGAGTGTTATTTTGTGTAGGGTATATGTTGCCCTGGATTCAATAATTAGCGCTTCGGCTTGGGAAGAGACCAATCTTCAAGAACATCTCTCAGATTTAAGTCATCAGTAAGGTCCTTTTCACAACTTAAGATCATGAGATCATCTAGTCTGCTGTCACCCATTGGTGATCTATAGAAATTCTTAACGAACTTCAAGACACTGAAAGTCCTTTCATTCTTTGCTACGTTCGTACTTAAAGGGCAATCCAACCCTTGTAATAAGTTGATTTGCGGAATGAAAGCAGAATAATGACAGAAACAGAATGGCAAAAGTTTGAAATGAATCGGACCAATAGTAAGGAAGTTATGAATGTTTGAAATAAGTAATCACTAAGTCTATGCGAATCTCAAATTGGTAGTTTGGTCAGTGGATTGTGACATAGGACGTGGATAACTCTCCCATTTGCCGTGTACAAAAATATTATAAATTTCTGTTTTTCTCGTAAGTTCCTTCTCCCTTGGGGCACTACTCAAAATATATTAATTATTATAGATAGCATATTATTATAGGTCCTCTAAAAAGAAGATAGACCATCCTGATCTATGAATTTTTTAAATTGGCGCAGTAAGCATCAATTTGTAGCATTTCCACACAAGAGGCAATGTTCAGAGAACGACATCCAGGGACCTGGTCATTTCCAGATAGAGAGCGCGCAAATTGCGTTAGGGCCACGGCCGTATGGCAAGCCGTAATTGCTATTTAAAATGATTTTTTGATATCACGAATTCGAATGTCTGAGGTCACGAAATGGAATTAGTGATATCACGAATTCAATTTGTGATATCACGAATAAAAGTTGAATTTTTGATATCAAGAAATTGACTCTGTGATATCACAAATTTAATTTGTGATATCACAAAGTCGATTTCTCGACATTCAAAATTGAGTTTATGTGATAAACCTATGGGAATTTGTGATATCACTAATTAGATAAGATAAGATAATTTATTGGTTTCCACAATATCTCATTGTACAAAGAGTGTAACAACATATTGAAAAATGATTATAATATGCATGTAAATATAATACCGGTACACACTATTCAGAAAATTGTCCTTCAGTTGAACTTAAGAGATATAGTGGCGGAGCCTATGGAAAAGCAGAGCTTGTTGTGGATAGGCCCCTTAAACTACAAATGACATAATTAACTAAAGTTAGGCTTATAAAATACAAATACACGCTAAAACAGGGAAAGGGAAATTCACTGGTTATTCGAGCATTAGTTTTGTGCAGAAATTCAACTGGGAATTCAAGCACTAGTTTTGTGCAGAAAACACCCAGGGGTCTCAGTCATGTAGAAATACTGTAAGCATGCGTGACCACAGGTTTTCCAGACACCCCTTAAACGAGGATTTTTTTTCTGAAGCCAAAATACACCCTAAATGAGGATTTCGCGTGTTTTCCCCCGAATTCACACCCTAAACGGGTATTTCAAAGTGTACTCGTAAACAAGTATTGTAAAATTATAACCCCTTGTGCATTTTGAAGTGCGATAGGGATTACCATTTAAGTTGTTGACATGTACACAAAAACAAATTGCGCTTCAGATGTAAAACTCACAATGTAAATATTTATTTCTCAATTAGTATAGAAGCAATAACATCAACCTGTACACTTCCAAATGGTTTTGCAAAGCCACCATAATTATGTCCTTCAGGTTGTCTTCGAAAAAAAATGATAAAATTTCGTCGTCGTCGTAAACCCCGGTCGTAAAAAAAAACCATTCACATGCTGGTACACAAAGGGGCTTCTTAAATATGTGTGTTTTTACATAAGCAAGCTGACGTTACCGAAAGTTATAGATAACCAGCTTCCCGACCAGCTTTCAATTCGGAGTCGGGATCTAGAAAAATACCCCTAAACGCGTATAGCAGGATTTTGAAAAACTACCCTTTTGCTTGAAAATTGACGTTTTTAAACCCCTTAACGCGGCACCGAGCGGACCGCGTCCAATCTATAAAAAAAAACCCCTTTATACGCGTTTTCCTGGTCACGCATGCTTACAGTATTTCTACACGACTGAGACCCCTGGGGTCCACCAAGAAATTGTGCAAGAGGTGCCCTGAACACGTCGATACCCAACCACCTTTTACAAGAGACGTATGAATTAAATTCTGAAGTGATTTTCACAATTTAATACCGACTTGTTACTGATATAAAAGTATAGATTGGGCCAAAAATAGGAATTTCTAAATGTTCTGCTTGTGGACTCGACAAAGCAATGTCCAACTACCTAACACCCATAAGGGCTAGTGTCCAAGTGTACTTACCCATTGGAGACCAGCTTCCACCATATAGACTGGCAAATACAATGAAGCAATGACCAAACAGAGGTTAGCCCAGTCAATATTTTTAGCAAGATAACCACTAGTTTACTTCTGTATGTACTTGTATTGATCTTTGAAGTTTGAAGTTTGAAGTTTATTTGTTCCACATTTACATCAAAAAACAATTTAATTTTTTTTACAAGCGTATAAGCGTATATTAGATTACAAAATTAATTTAAAGATTTAAAATCAAGTATAATGTACGGAAAATAGGTACGAAGTTTCGAAATATATATATATAATTATGACAGGCAAGGTAAAACAATGTAAAATGTGGGGAGCCTAAATAAAAAGCATAGCTTGTATAATTATATGCGAATAGGCTCCCCTACTGAGTAACATAATATAGTAGGTTTGAATTGAAAGGGTATTATAGGAGGAGAAAACGGAATAGTATAGCATGAGATTCTAAAGACGTACAAGGAGAATGAATATTCGAGAAAAATATAATAATGATAGGTAGGAGAAGGTGAAGAAGGGAAGGAAAAAGAAGAAGAGGAAGTTGAAGAAGAAGTGAAAGAAGAAGAGGCAGAAGAAGAAGAGGAAGCAAATTGATGAAATCAAAGGCATGGCAAAGTAACAAAAATAAAGTCTGTATAACCACCTGTACGATCCAGCGTGACATCAACATTTATACAAACTTACTCAAAAGGTAACAGTTGAGCTTTCGTTTAAAAGAATTAATGGAGGGGCTTTCAACTAGTTCGTTATTCAGGCTGTTCCAGAATTTGGGTCCAGTAAAAGTAATTGTTTTGTTTGCAAAAACGGTGCGAGTTCGAGGGAGATGAAAATGGTCTGTCTGTCTAGTAGGATAAGAATGTATAGTATTATTGCGTTGAATAAAGGGACGAAAGCATCTGGAAAATTGTCTTTCGACAGTTCATACATAAATATTCCAAGATTATATAAGTGCAAGTCAAATATTTTAAGATTATTACAATTATATAAAAAGAAAATTTGTATGGGCAAGAAAACCAACATTATTTATAATTCTAACAGCGTTTTTGTACATTAACTTTGTCCAGAAGGGTTAAAGAGCTATTCCCCCATGCGAGTATAGAATATTTAAGATAAGGCAAGATCAAGGTAGAATAAATAGGGAAAAAAGAGAAGAAAAACAATCATGATTGCTCGTGCATATACATTATTGTAACTGCTAATGAGGACGCAAGCGCAAATTAAGACATTGGTTTCGATTAGAACATCTGGGTGTTTCACAAAGATCCTAAGTTGAACTTTTCTCTAAGTTGGACTTAACAATTATGGAAAGCCGTTAGCATCTACCAAAATATTTAGTAAAAGTTATTTTAAATGGCACAAAATGATGATTCAAATCATTCATATTTTCTATTATCAAGGAGATGTCATGTTCTTGATGTGGAATTTATAAAAAGTCTAAAACACTTGAATTTTCACTTTTGAATTTTTTTGATCCTAAGTTGAACTTATCTCTAAGTTGGACTTAACAATTATGGAAAGCCGTTAGCATCTATGAAAATATTTAGTAAAAGTTATTTTAAATGGCACAAAATGATGATTCAAATCATTCATATTTTCTATTATCAAGGAGATGTCATGTTCTTGATGTGGAATTTATAAAAAGTCTAAAACACTTGAATTTTCGCTTTTGAATATTTTTTATTTTAAGGCTACCAATGGCTCTCCATAATTTTTAAGTCCAACTTAGAGTTAAGTTCGACTTAGGATCTTTGTGAAACACCCCCCCCCCAGTATCTTTTATTAGAATACCGTCAGGAACTGTCATTCCGGTCATTCCGTTGTTCCGTGAAAACTCTTTGCCTGCTTATATACTCAAAGGCCCGAATTCCCAACAAAACCCAGGATGTACTGGATATAAAGCGATTCTGACGCTCATCAGCAGTCAAATATATTGTCTTTTGGATTTACTTGAATTGGCTTAAATTGGCCACTAGATGGCGCTATGAACTTTGGAAGAAAAACTAAGAAACAGTTACTGGTACTTCCAGTTTTAACCAACTGAATGACAAGGGCAAATGTTCTTAGCAATTTAACATTTTCAATCAACATTCACAACATGGCTCCTTTTAATTAGATACACTAATTTACCCAATCAGAACGTTTGAAAATGAATGACGATCACACATAAAAATATTCAGGCAGTCACTTGACATTGTACAAATTTAGGTGCACCCGTTAATAAAATAAAGCACCATCATCTCTGCATGGTTCTTTTTGCCAAACAAACACATGTACTACAAACGGATGTACTACAGACTAAACCAGAAGTTGATCGATTTACAATATTTAACACAATTCTAGCACTTCCAACAAATTGCATGTTCTTTTTTCACCTATCCTAGCTGTACCTGCAGCAGTAAATGCAGGAATAGACAAAAAATGAACGTCATTAGCAACCCATTAAGTATTTACCTGCTGGAGTACACATGACTGTACTGTATAAAGACAAACGTCCAGAAGCAATGCAATTGCTTTGCTTCAAGTATCAAGCAATAAGGTTCTAATGAAGTATTCCAATAATCTTAACAGGAATAAAAAAGGTATTTTTCGGATAACCATTTTTTGTCCCCCCCCCAAAAAAAAAAATGCTGACGTAATACCTTTTTCACAATTAAACATGATTTTTCGTGAATTTCAATGAAATGAAATGGTCTTTTAAAAATTTTAAGCAGTTTTTCCTAACTACTCTCTAATTCAGATGTCAATTTCACCTTGTCTTAAATTCAGACTTCAATGCACATAGTCTTAAACTCAGACCTCAAAGTTCACCTAGTCTTAAATTCAGGCCTCAAATTTTACCCACATGCATAAAGGTAATTAAAAAAAAGATCACCGACTTATTGGATAGTCTTCATTCAGACCTACTCTCTCAATTGTTACACAAAATGCACTAGTCTTTTTCTCAGACCCTAGACAAAAAAGGTATTCAAAGGAAATAAAACGTAATCATTACTACAGAAGTCTCTCTGTCACGATTGTTCGCAGTCTCTCTTCAAGATCTGATTGCTGAATAAATAGTCTAATAAATGCATGTCTTATTAGTCTTAAATTCAGCCTGTAATATTAAGAATGCCCTATCCACCAAATATCTAGTACTTTGGCGATAAAGTTCCTTTGAGATGCACTAAAGTCTCTTTAGTAGCGATGAAGTTCTTTGAGTTGCAAATGCAGTCGTTTTAAACTCTAATGGCTCAAACGGTCCAATGCTCTTAAAGTACAAGTCCACTCCAAAAATAACTTGCCTTTAATAGAAGCAGAAAATCAGAAAAACCAATCAAAAAAGTTTGAGCAAAATCGGATAACTAATAAGAAAGTTATGAATTCTTGAAAAAGTATGTAAAACTAAAAAAAACATTGGAAATCACTACACAAATTGCCAATTTGGTTATCAGTTTGTGAGGTCATGTCCTTACTTTTGTCAATTGCTTTATATAGTTTAATCCCATTAATTTCCCTTTTTATCCCCCAAAACTCTTCGTCCTGTTGAAGTGAGATTAGAATCACCTACAACCAGTTGAACTTTGCGTACATGACCATCTTCTGAAGGGTAGGTGTCGCTTATTCTCGCGAGTGGCCAAAGGTTGCGGGGTGGATCTTCACCTATCTGAAGAACTAGATCCCCTACACGTGCGTTGCGCTGGGTAGACGTCCATTTCTGACGCGACTGGAGGTTTTGTAGATACTCCTTTCTCCAACGTGTCCAGAACATGTTTGCGAGATACTGAATCCTTCTCCATCGTTTCCTAGAATACAGATCTGCTTCATGGAAGTCTCCAGGCGGTGGTAGGAGCACCTTACTCTTCATCGCCAAGAGGTGGTTAGGTGTTAACGCTTCTGGATGAGTCGGATCGTTAATACTGTCAACCGTAAGTGGTCTGCTGTTGACAATTGCAGCTGCTTCTCTCAGCAAGGTGCGAAGAGAATCGTCATCTAGTTGCTGGCTGGAGTGAAGCATCAGAGATTCAAGAACACGACGTATACTGCGAATATGTCTCTCCCAGACGCCCCCCATGTGGCTCACTGAAGGTACGTTGAACTTAAATTCTCTGAAATCGCACCCTTCTCTGAGCAGAAACTCCTTCACATTGTCGTTTGATGTGAGCATCTGATTTCGCAGCTATCTGCTTCGGCGCCTACGAAATTGGTTCCCCTGTCTGAGCGCGTAGATGACGTACAGGACCTCTCGACATAAACCTTCTCAATCCATTGAGGAAGGAGCCCGTATAGTTAATGAATTCAAGGATTCGATGTGCGCCGCCCTAGATGCCATACAGCTAAAAAGTAGGCCATATCTCTTCATCTCCTTGCGACCCTCCTTAATCACGAAGGGACCAAAACAGTCCATACAGGTGTATGTAAAGGGCGGTGCTGGTTCCAGTCTATCTTTAGGCAAGTCCGCCATTTTCTGTCCCTGAGTCTTGCCTCGAAGTCTGCAGCATGCAACACACTTCCAGACTTCCTCATAAATTGAGAGATTAGATGGCTGGCTGCAAGAACATAGAATCCGTTGGACCTCAGCCGATTGATTGCCATACCACGACCTTGGTGGGATGTCTGTTGATGACAATGGCGTATGATCGATATAGATCGGTCACATGATTTCTTGGTGGCAGGATAGCAGGATGATTGACCTCAAATAACCACTCGGATCTGCTTAACCGCCCTCCCACTCTCAGGATGCTATTGTCATCTAGGAAAGGATCTAATCTATGCAGGGGACTGGACTGTTTCAAGTTTCCCTGGTAGATTCTAGGGTTTACATCTCCATCTGACGAGTTTCTTAGCATGTGCATTTCTTCTGAAAAAGACTGTTGTTGCACGTGTCTCAGAATCTCAATTTGTGCTCTTTTTATGTCATCAACAGAGACAGGAGATCCTCCGTCAGTGGTGATGCAAGATTTCCCCTTACATCGTTTTCTCAGTTGGGTCTTACATCGTTCATAATTGGCTACAGCTCTCTTTAGTTGATGCCATGACGAGAAATGACTAAAGCGTTCTAGTGCAAAATAATGAGGATGTTTTCGCACGAGTTGCGTTTACACTAGACTTCTTTACCTCTGGGTTTTCATTTGAGATCTCATGTGTCATCTCTTTCGGATTTGTGAGTTCAGTTTCTAACAGGAAAGAGGGACCTCTAAATCAGTCTGATGCCATCAGCTGATTGACGTTAGAACCTCTGGATGCGATGTCAGCTGGATTGTCCTTTGAATATACGTACTTCCACTGTAATGGGTCTGAATGATCTCTTTTCTCCAATTCTATTGGCCAAGAAGACACGGAATCTTCTTTCATCATTGTTTATGTACCCCAGTATTGCTGTCAGTCCAGGAGTAATTCTCGGCTCCAAGTTTGCTCAGTTCTTTGTCCAAAAGGTGCTGATTTTCGTAGATCCGACTGCTGCAGTCAGTTCTAGTCTGGGGTAGTGACTCTCTTGAGGGTGCAACTCGAGATTTACCCATCACCAGGCTGCAGTGCATGTACTGATCCGTTCACATCTACCAATCTGAGGTATATAAGTACAGTTGCCATACCCGGTAGTGCTGGCGTCTGAGAAGTGATGAAGTTGTGCGGACTTCACTTCTTCAAATCATTCTGGTTTGAAACATCTACTGATAGATACATTCCGAAGGCTGATAATGTCTTGACACCACCTTTCCCATCTCATTTGTAATTCATCCGTCAGTGGATCATCCCAGTCTCCTCCGTCTCTGCACAACTCTAGTATAATCTGCTTGCCCAGAAGAACCACTGGAGCGATGAGACTAAGTGGGTCGTACAAAGACGTCACTGTCGATAGCACACCTCGTCTAGAGCATGGTTTATTGGCGAACGTGCCGCGAAATCTACAAACGTCGGATTCGATACATCATTGCAAACTAGGCTCTCTTTATTGGCAGACCGTCATGCAGGAGATTCAGTTTTTTAACACCCTTGGTTCGATCAACTGTCGGCACGGCCCGCCTGACGTCTCTCGAGCTAAAGACAAAATTGTGGAGGTGAAGCCTTCCTTCACCACATAACTTCCTTGTCCGTGTAATCAGGTCAAGTGCCTCAGCTGAGGTAGGTAGTGAGATCAAATCCAATCCATCCAATCCAGGAATTTATAAAGCGCCAATATATAGTTGCCTAATCAAAGGCGCTGATGAGACTGAAAACTAGCAAAAATGTATGTTCATGATTACAACCGGGAAAGACAAAAAAGCAGTGACTAATTGTGAGCAATCTGAAATAGGTATGTCTTTAGTTGAGTTCTGAAAGTGGATAACTGGTGACAAGAGCGAAGGATTTGGGGAAGACCATTCCACAGTCTCGATGCACAGGCAGTAAATGATCGATCACCTAGAAGAGAGCGTGTTCGAGGACTCTCAAGCAGGTATTTACCTGCAGATCGCAAATTAGTTCGAGATTGATAAATGTTCAACAATTCTGAAATGTACACAGGGGCATATCCATGCATTGCCTTCCATGTCAATAAAATAATTTTGTAATAAATTCTCTGTTTTACAGGAAGCCAGTGTAGTGCAATAAGTGAAGGGGCAATGTGGTCAAACGTTCTACCTCTTGAAAGAATACGTTCAGCAGAATTCTGAGCATTAATGTAATTTCCTTAAATGCTGTTGAGTCATACCAAAGAGCAAAGAATTTCCACCATCTAACCGTGATGTTATTAATTCGTGAACGATTACAGCAGCTGCCTTATCTAAAAAAACTTCCTGATACTCCAGACATTTCTTATCTGGGAATACACACTTTGACAAATTCTGTTCACTTGCATATCCATTGTCTTCATGCTATCGAAGATGACACCCAAATTTCACACACAAAGAAGAGGAAATATTTGAATCAGCGACTTGTATTTAATCAACATGAACTTTTGATTGCTTGCTTTTATGCCTGAGTCCTGAGTCACACCTTTGCGTATTAGGCTTGCGTATTCCTGCGTATTTATGGCAAGCCGTTTTAAAATTTATTCCTGTTTCTTGATATCAAAAACTCATTTCTTGATATCAAGAAATCAGTTCTTGACATCAAGAAATACGCAGCAATACGCAAGCCAAATACGCAAAGGTGCGACTCAGGCATTAGAAATGTAAAAGTGATTAGTTCGGTCTTTGCATCATTCAGCTTTAAATTATTAATGTTTAACCACAATTTTAGTTCAGAAATACATGTTTCAATACGTGTTTTTGCAGATAACTTGTCAACCTGATTATTCACATCAAATGGAATGTATAACTGCAGATCGTCTGAATACATATGATATTGAATACCATGATCATGTACAATGCGACAAACTGGAGAAGCATATATTGAAAAAGTTGGGGCCGAGAACTGAGCCTTAGGGTATCCCAAATTAAAGTGAAGTGGAACAGTAGTCCGGGAGCCGGGGGAGGTCAACCTAGCTGGAAAGGAAACCAATTTTCATGTGCACAGATGTAAAGATCGCATAGCTCCATATAGCAAATTGACCGTCTGGCATGTTCTAAGTGGTGGGTGTGGCCAGGGGGCGGCCCCCTCCCCAAAAAGCGGCCCTTTTGACGACAAAATAGTATTTTGTAAATAATATTTTGAGGAAACCTTGAACCACCATGAGTTTAAATTAAGTTTTAAATTATCTACATTTTGATACCTATTTCAACGAAATTAGGATTAATTAACATCGCAAATTTAAGTAAAAAACATGATTTTGGGTGATTTTTTTCTCGAAATATTGAATTTTATCAAAAAAGATTATTTTCCATATATCAAAATCGGAGAAGTGCATTTTTTCATAACTTTCCAGGAATTTGCTTATGTACAAAGACAATATCCTGTGCACGGGAGAGGTTTATATATCTTTTTAATAAAAAGTTATAGCAATCCAAAGTTATTGATTTGATTTCCACAAAAACAACATTTTTGCCCACATGTGTATTAACTGTATGCATATACGTGCATTAGTGTATATATTAAGGACCTGTTTGGTGTGTTTACATCGAGTTTTAAAGATAACTTTTAACTAAAACCTCTAATCACCATGTATTTGGTGTCAAAAGATGGATAATTAAAATACCTTCATCCTGATATCAATTTCAATGAGTGACGTAGTGTGTGAAATATAATTTTGAGCAAAAAGGTGCTTTATTGTAGATATTCCTCTGATTTTGGCCAGTATCTCGGTATATTAACTGGACAAAAGTGATTAGACATTTAGTAGTGCAGAAAGTTCAGAGGATTTGGAGCGCTGAGTGCAATTGATAAGTTCTTCTTCTGTACTCTGGGATGTTTCAGAAAATGTGGACATTGGCAGTTGCCTCCCCACCACCCCGCCCCCTTCCAGCCGCTTGACATAATCTTGCCCATGACCAAGACAAGTTAGTGCATCGATCAACATGAATATAATATAATATCGCCATGTTTGGTTTAATGGTTTATTTTGCCTGACTACTAAGAAAACATGTGTATGCTTGTAAGCAACCAATACTCCGCATAATTCCTATTGTGATTAGATTAGAATGACATAAACTTTTCTCATAAAATAGTTTCGGCTAGGTATTTTGCTCATCTGACCATAATTAAATGCCTTAAATCCTGAGCTTCATGGGACACAGCCCCTGGACCCCACTTCAATTAGTGACCTGCCAGTGTCACATATAAGGTATCGAAATATGCTTATCTGACCGTAATTTAATGCCTAAAACCCCTGCAGCTTCCGGGGGCTTCGCCCCTTGACCCCGCCGGGGCAAAGACCCTGGACCCCACGCCAATTTACGCTCTACCTGATTGTTAATACTCCACTTTGAAAAACGTTCCGCCTGGCCTGCATGTAACATGTAAGAGTGGTGGTGATGCAGATTTTTCGTCTTTTAAAAGAGTATGGCCTTTGTAATGATTCATTGTAATTTTGAGTAGTATAAAAAAAATTGCTAAGTGTTGTTCCATTCTGATGAGATGAGAAAGGAGGGAAAAGAAAAGAGAGGCAAGATTCCACTGTGGTGTTCGAATTCTATGCGCATTGAAATTCATTTTATAAGACTGATTAAGGCACACACAGATTTGTATATTGTTTTTGTTTCTTATTTGTTTGTTGTTTTAGGAGATTGATGTTGTTTAGAGCGTATTGCGCTCTAGTCCAGAATCTGGCCTATTAAATGTTGATCTCCACCACACCAACGCTACCTTCCCCTACTTACTTACTACCAGCCGAAGATGGCGTTATCATTAAATTAGTCAGGCTGGGCTGGTGACAACGAAATACTTGTACATTGTATTTCGTTGGCTGGTGAGCATAATTATGAGTTTGTTGATAACGCCATCTTCGGCAGCTTGAATCAAGTGTGTAGGGAATATAAGAACCGGCAAGATTCTGGACTAATTGCGCTCATGTCCATGCAAGCATGGAGCAGTTGTGTTTTCTCCATGTTGCAAGTATGGACTCTTTAAGCCTCTATTGGAATGATCATAATTTAATGACTTTACAAGAGTACAAATATTTAGAGTTGGCCGTGATCGAACGGGTCTTTTGTTCTTAATTAATTATTAATTCTTCCAGCAACATTCTTTAATTTCTTCCTGATGAGGATGTTGTTTTATCTGTCAATGGAGTTTTATTTTTAATTATGTAAGCAGGCTTGGTGACTATATCGGATTTTTTTACATGATTGAATGACATTATGTAACAAGTTTAATTAAAACTTTAAAACGAGTGCAAATATTTTGTTCTTTGGTTCTTCATTTTTGTAACATCCTGACTGATATTGAATGGAATAAGAAACTTGGCCGAAATTATTTTGACAACATATTTGAATATCTTCTTTAAATGTTTTGGTTTAGAGGACAAAAAAAGGGAAATGGAAGGGGAAAAGAAAAAATACCTGGGTTGGTTTGAGACAGGTTGAAATAAGCTCATTTGGTTTTTCTTGCGCACCGTAGATTGACAACAAAGTAATTATTTGAAGAATTT
The DNA here is from genome assembly GCA_037976565.1 of Mesocentrotus franciscanus. Taxonomy (NCBI): domain Eukaryota; kingdom Metazoa; phylum Echinodermata; class Echinoidea; order Camarodonta; family Strongylocentrotidae; genus Mesocentrotus; species Mesocentrotus franciscanus. The sequence continues at coordinate 4,117,413 of CP137686.1, read as the reverse complement.
TTTTTTGTTTCAAAAAATTATTTGAAGAATTTAGGGCTTTTTGATTAAATGGAATTTTTCAGTAGTTTAAAGCGTTTCTGCCAAGTATTGTTCCATTCAGTTGAGAAAATAAAAAGCAAGAGTATTGTGATGTTCGAATACGAAGCGTAATTATAGAACTGGTTAGGTCACACAAAATTTTGTTTGATTGTTTTGAGGATTTTAGTTGATAAAGGAACTTTAATGCTTGTTTATAATTATGTTCATGAAAGTTTGTTTTAGCTAAGGTGTATATTGTGCGACCATGTGGCACAAGTATGGTGGGTGGGGCGGAGGGGAAGAGCGGACGGGAAATTGTTGAAACCTTTTTTTTAATTTTAAATTTCAGCAGGCACATCTTTTCTAGATCTGTTTTACTGTTTGTGTAGCATGTTAAATCATTTGTTTAGTGTATTCTTTTTGTCTTTGGGGATAGTCTGTAGCAGCCTTTTGATCTGGCAGGTGGTATATTATATAGCATCATAATTAACATGAAAGTAAACAGCGGCCCTTCCATTTCGTCCATCTATATTATCTCCTCTACACGCTTATGACGTGTGAGATTAAATCTTCAGTCTGTAATTTTATATCATTAAATGTAAAAGGTATTTGGGAGAAAAACAAAGGAAACATTTTTAGATGGTGCAAAGAGAAAGGTGGGAATATTGTTTTTCTACAGGAAACCTTCAGTATACAAGATATAGTTAATACTTGGAATTCGTTGTGGGACGGTGATTGTATATACAGCCATGGTACTAACCACAGTAAAGGGGTTATGATACTATTTGACAGTGGAGTAAATATTAAACTACGCCATACAATTATTGACGCAGAAGGCAGATACATTTTTTACAGTTGGTTTGTTGCAAAATAAAGAGGTAATACTCGGAAATGTTTACTTCCCAGTTGGGAGCAAAGAGTTTGAACAATTATAGAGTTATGTGGCACGTTTATAAATATCCTGGAAAAGGATGAACTTAAAAATAAGCCTTTCATAATAGGAGGGGATTTTAATATGGTTAGAAATGTACATCTCGACTGTATTGGACATAATATTAATAAAAAACAGTCTAAGCTTAGCTATGAATTCGATTTTTTTTTAAATGGACTATAATGCCATAGATATATGGAGATTAAAAAATAATGTAAGTAAACAATTTACATATCACCGAGAAAATCCTTCGATGCAAAGTAGATTAGATTATTGGGTTATTTCGAGAGCTTAGAAGATATGGTATTCAATTGCAAAATACTTCCTTCAATAACACCTGACCACTCAGCAATAAAACTGAATATCAAACTCCATTCTTCTACTAATCCGGTAATAAAGGCAGGATATTGGAAATTCAAAAATAGTTTATGTAATGATGCAGATTATGTTAAAAGTATGAAAGAAGAAAGAAGAAATAACAAGGTTAACTTAGGTTATCCAAAGAGATAACAGATAATAGAATATTATGGGATTATGTAAAAATGGAGATACGTAGCTTTACGAGAAAATATTGTAAGAACAAAGCCAAAGAAAGAAAGGACAAGATTCCTGGTTTGGAAAACTGCCAACAAAAGTTAGTGATAATAATAATAATAATAATAATAATAATAATAATAATAATACATAAGATTTGTAAGGCGCCAAATCCACTTGACAATCAAATGCTCAAGTCGCAGCTTGTGCAAAAGATGAAATACATGATAAATATATACAAAGTCAAAGAAAACTATCCAATTTGAATCAGTCTGTTCAAAGAATTTGTACAGGGCGTGCTTACAAAAAATGCCTGACCTCCCCGTTAGTTTTCATAAATTACATTCATCATATAATCTGTCGGTTAAAGAAATTGAAAAGGTTTTTGTCCGTCCGAGATCCAGCACATTAGATAATAAACTAAGAGAATTTCAGTTCAAACAGCTGTATAAAATTGTATATGTTAATCGCTATTTATACAGGTTTAAATTCACTTCAAGTGATAAATGCTCATTTTGTGCAAAACATGAGGAAACATATATGCACATATTTTTTGAATGCGTTGTAGGGAACAATTTAGTGATATTCTGGATCTTCCTATTTTTAAAGACATGAGCTGGAACGAAGTTCACATTGGATTGGATGAAGTAAATGAAGATAGGCAAATAATTAATCACGTTGTTTTATTAATCAAATATCTGTTATTTTTAAGAAGGGAGAAAAAAAGCCTCCAAGCATTGAGGAAATAAAAGAAAAATTATGTAAAAGCGAACAAGAAGAAAGAAAGACTGCTACTGAACGAAGAACATTGACACTCCATTATTAAAAATGGGATCATCTTAATGAACATTGACAATAAACACGAGAATTAAATGGATGAGGACCGGAAGGGTCCGCTCAGTGCGCATTTACGCGTGATTGATCGCTCTCGACTGCCATAGACTGCTCACGGTTTTTTTTTTTTTTTTTTTTTTTTTGGGGGGGGGGAATTTGTTTTGTTTTGTTTTTTGTTTTTTTTTGTTAGTGGTTGTTTGTTTTGTTTCTTGTTGTTTTGTTGTTGTTGTTGTTGGGCTTCGACAAATTGTTTTGTGTTTTTACTTGGGGAGGGGAGGTATTACGATAAGATTTATTTATTCAAAATAATTGAGTTGTGTAAATTGTGTACTGAAATAAGTTGTATGATGTACATGTATGGAATGAATACAATAAAGAATACTACAAAAAATCATGGGTGTAATTAGATGCTCAAGGTGTTTATTTTCTCATGTATATGCAATATGACAATTTGAAGTGATATCTTAAAATACATTAGGCTATAATTTTATTATGTAATTATCAATCTTTGTTGATATAAATTTTCTCTTCTCTCTCTCTCTCTTTTTTTTTGGCCGGCGTTTTTTTTTTTTTTTTTTTTTTTGGGGCGACCCCACCCCTGGCTACGCGCCTGTGGGCAAGAGGTGACTCGAATTGATTACTATTTGCTGAGGGGCGCAGCTCAGAAAATAGTGGGTGGGTGCAGGGAGGGGGAAGCTTTAACGTTTCATTAAATAGAGGCACAGTATCCTTATGGTTTGAAAACTACTTAAACAATCGAACTCAAATGACTTTTTACAGTGATGTTTTATAAGATCCAATGAGAGTAAAGTGTGGCGTACCACAGGGTTCAATCCTGGGGCCGCTTTTGTTTTTACTGTATATAAATGATAGGATTACTTGCTCTGATAAACTAAAATTAATTCTTTTTGCTGATGACACCAAAATCATTTATCGCCATGAAAATTTCTATGATTTATGTCAATTTCCAATGAGGAGTTATGCAATGTTTCAGAGTGGTTTAATTGTAATAAGTTATCTCTTAATACTTTCAAATCTAGCTTTATATACTTTCATCGTAAAAATACAATTACAGACAATTCTATTTACCAATCTTAATATTAGTATGAGTAATGTAATCACAAAACGTGTCCAATCTACAAATTTCTTAGGAGTCATTATCGATCAACATTTTTCATGGAGTGAACATATATCTACTATATCTATAAAAAAAAATATCAACGAATATTGGTGTCATCAGCAAACTGCGCCACTTCTTGCCAGAACATATTTTAATCTTACTGTATAATTCAATGAGTTTACCTTATTTAAAGGTACTATGTCCCATTTGCAGGCCCCAAAAAATGAAAAGTTTAAATTCCAATGGCATTTGAAAGACAATACTAATTTAGAAGTTTGAAAATGTCTTTAAGTGGGAAAATAACGACTATTAGTTGTCGAATCGACTTATGAGCTATAGAGCCAGGAAGTAATAGTCTGATTTTTCAGACCATTGTACTGAATGGTCGTACGTTTTATGCTGCGCAAAGAACAAGAAGTGGGTTATTGATGTAGACAAATGCTCATGTACCCTTTACAGCTCTTTTGATGTATGTTATTACCAAAGATGAAAAAAGCCAGTCAGTCACTCATTAGTGTCTGACAGTGAAGTCTAGAAGGTAAACGTGTTTCCTTGCATAATTTGAATATAAGGACACTGCTAACGTTTAAATTTCACAGATAGGACATACATGACATATTCATAATTCCTGCAAAGTTCTACAGAATTTGATGTTGGCTGCAAAAGGGACATAGTATCTTTAATGTATTGCAATGTTGTATGGGCCAATATATATCCCAGTATAGGCTCCTAGGAATATTGAAATTGCAAAAAAGATTGTAAGAATATTTCCAGGGGTAGTTGTCCTAGGGGGTAGTTGTCCGGGGGAAGTTTTCCGGGGGGTAGTTGTCCTAGGGGGTAGTTGTCTGGGGTAGTTGTCCGGGGGTAGTTGTCCCGGGGGTAGTCGTCCTAGAGGGTGGTTGCCCTAGGGGGTAGTTGTCCTAGGGGGTAGTTGACTGGGAGTGGTTATCCGGGGGCCTGATGTCCAGGGGGTATATGTCCTAGAACCGTGTATGGCAAATCCAAAATCTCACAAAATTACTGTTCAGTGTGAATTTCGGGCTATATTTTGCAGCGTATATAATTGCAAAGTTGGTGATAGCCAAATAAAAAGTAATTTGATAACATGTATATAGACAAACCACATTCTATTTATCTCGTTACTTTGACACTTGCCATTATTGTTTAACATTATACCTTTAGACTTAACATTACTTATATTTTGAAATATGTTTTGAATTGTGCAAAAATATATTAGTAACGTGTCAGTAAGTTTCAGTAAGTTTCAAGGAAAATGATAGTTGTTTTGTGTGTTAAAAGAAAAAGTATATCATTTGATTTTCAGTCCTTCCTTTCACATTCACAATATACAGAAAGCTCTGTGAAACTTCAAAAATTTCTTAAAGGCCAAGTCCACTCCAAAAATAACTTACTTTCAATAAAAGCAGAAAAATCAGACAAACCAATCAAAAAAAGTTTGAGCTAAATCGGATAACTAATAAGAAAGTTATGAATTTTTGAAAAAGTATGTAAAACTATGGAACAATGAGAATCACAACACAAATTGCCAAGATGTTATCAGTTTGTGATGTCATGTCCTCACAACTTATCAATTGCTTCATATAGTTCAATCCCATTAATTTCCTTTATCCCCAAAACTTGATTTCCCATGCCTTTGCCCAGGTTATATGATTTGTATCATATTGCGTGCATGACATTTCCCAAAATTGTTTATGAATTTTGAAGAATTGATACTATTTTCTAAATATTGTATTTCATAATTATTGATTTTTATATAAATAGTTTATCAAAAATTCACTTTTTCATGATTTAACTGGACAAAATTACTCTTTATTTGTGCATCCACACAAAAACATATTACTAACAATCTAACTTGGATGCTGGTGTGAAGAAATAAGATTCTTAGGGTGAAAATAGGAAATTTATATTATCAATATAAAGAAAATAATTAGTGGATAGTGAGGACCATACGTCACAGACTCATGAGTGAGTTGCCAATTTGTGTAGTGATTTTCAAAGTTTTTCATGTCATTAAAATTCATAACTTTCTTATTAGTTATCCGATTTTGCTCAAACTTTTTTGATTGGTTTGTCTGATTTTTCTGGTTTTATTGAAAGTAAGTTATTTTTGGAGTGGACTTGGGCTTTAAGGAATAGGGCATAATCACATGAAAATAGGAAATAAATAGTAAAAAATAGCAACAACAAATATTTTTCCAGAACCCATTTTGACTAGGGAAATGTTCTTTACACAGAGTTTTTGGATAATCTTATTACAAAAATAATGATAGCAATCAAGAGAGTGCGTTTCTATCTACTAGTAGGTGGTTTTAAACTTTTTCATTTAGGCACAGGCTTTGGACCAATATTTAAATGGATTTTGTCTGACATTTTCTTGGGTTATGTAAAATGGATTTCAAGTTTAATGATAATAGTCACGTTTGTATAGAACTCCTATGTTTCTAAGCGCCTTACATTGTAATAATTATAACCCCGGTCATTGGATTAAATTGCTAAAAATAAGTCGTGTATAGGTTATTTTTTTCTTATTTTGATAACGTTGATGATCGTTTTTTATTATTATTACAATATTAATATTATCATTACCATTATTATCAGGCCTACTATCAGTAATATCAACATTACAGCTATAGATTAAATGTTTTAATTGAAATAATCTGATAATAATTTAACAGTTTGATAGTTTTTTGGTCATTCATATGATTATATTCTCCAGAGCCTGGCACACAATGCACGATCTGAATACAATCCGATTTTTGAAGAATTTGTGATAGCATTTTATATGGACATCCAAAAATAATTACGTAAAATCTTAATTACCTAGGATCTTAATCGTCATATGATTATTTAAATCTAAATCTAAGACCAATATTGCGACTATCTACGATTGGGAGCCTATTCGGCTTTTTTCCGACTAGAAAAAAAAGATTACACTTATTTCGGTTATTAATATTAATATCATTATTTAGAACCTAAATCAGGAGGATAGCGGTTGTTTGGATTTCTATATCTTTTTCTAAAAATATCTCTATCTATTTCTAAAAAAAATCAGGTCGCAGGAGGATCGTGTAGTGTCGTGTAATTAACACAATGAATATAATCAGAACAAAATATGTATATTCAGTCCTCCTTCTAAACAATAGTCTCTCATTTTACGTATTTTACTTTGACTTATATTGTATTATACGTTTATATTTTGCACGACGACATCTCTCTCGTTCCACTGGAAGCCCCATAGGATTGTACAATCTCTCATGTTCTCAAAATGTTCGATCACTCAAAGCACCTTCTTCTTTCTTTTAGTATTGTTTTTCCAACATGTATATGCAGAAGAAATTGACAGTACATTTCAGAATCAATAGTAACGCATTATATAAGTCAAATCCTTTGTGAAATATTTAAGACTGTATTACAAAGGTGCCCGGTGAAAATGTGAGAGGTAAAAATGGCAGCGGTAAAAAAAAATGTCACTGGTAAAAATGCCAGGGGTACAAATGCCAGAGCTAAAAATGTCGGACGGAAAATGTCAGAGTAAACAAAAAATGTGCACTTAGAAATTAAAGTAATAATTATTGTTCTATAAATTTAGTACTTAAAAAAGACAATTGGAAATAAATGTTGATAATATTTTTCTATAACATCAGTATTGAGTCAATCGTCCTCCTTGTATGCTCAAAAGTTTTAACGGAAGAATGTATAATCTCATTCCATAATAATCAAAGTGTTGTTTCGCTGAATTTCGAAATGTATGATGGCTAATTTTCGTATAGCTTTACTGGCTGGTAAACCGCTGGTATGCACGCGTCAGGGGCGGCGGAGCGACTTCAAAGTGGGGGGCAAGTACAAAGGGTAATTATCAGAGGTGAAAATGGGGCACTTCTTACACCTCCAAAAAGAGGCACTCACCAGGGATGAAAAGGGCACTAATGAGAATGGGAAATGGGCATTTGTCGACGGAAAAGGGGCACCCATCAGATTTTGATAGGGGCATTTATAAGAAGTGAAAAGGGGCATTTATGAAAAGGTGATAGTTCCCTTATTAGAAAGGAAAAGGGGCACGTATCATTGTTAAAAGGGAAATTATGAGAGGTGAAAAGGGGCACTTATCGCACATGGAAAGGGGCACTGACCAGATATGAAAAGGGGCACTTATAATAATGGAAAATGTGCATTAGTTGAAAGAAAAGGGACACCGATCAGAGTTTAATAGGGGTATTTATCGGAGGTGAAAGAGGGCTTTTATGAGAAGGGGGAAGTGGCTCTTATTAAAAGAGAAATAGGCACATGTTAACATAAATGGGGCACTTATCAGAGATGAAAAGGGGTAATTATGAGAAGGGGAAGGGGCAATAATAAGAAGGGGAAAAAGAGCATTTATAAGGAAGGAAAAGGGGCACGTGTCAAAATGAAAGGGGAAGTTATAAGGGGTGAAAAGTGACACCATCAGAGATGAAAAGAGCACTTATCAGGAGGGGAAGGGGCATTAGTCAAAGTAAAACAAGTATATCTCAGATTTGAATAGGGACAATTATCGGAGGTGAAGGGGGCACTTATCTGAAGTGAAAATGAATAACTTCTCGTACCTGAAAAGGGTCATTTACCACAGATGAAAAGGGGCATTTATGAGAAGGGGAAGGGGCTCTTTTTTAATGGGGCACTTATCATTAGAAAAAGGGGCACATGTGAAAATAAGGTGCGTTTATCCGAGTTAAAAAGGGGTAGTTATTAAAAGGGGAAGCGGCACTTGTCAAGGTAAAAGGGGCACCTCGCAGATTTGAATAGGGCAATTATCAGAGATTAAAAGGGGCACATATGAGAATGGAAAATGGACACTTATTGCAAAGGAAAATGGGACCTTGTGGAAGGAAAAGGAGCACATGTAAAAATAAATGGGGCGTTTATCAGAGGTGAAAAGGGGAAGGGGTACTTTTACAATTTAATAATGGGGCACTTTCAATTGATATAAGAAAAGGAAATGTGGAGGCAACAATGGACATGCATCTATCGAAATCGATGGTATAGAATTGTCACTTCTGGCATTTTGTCTACACCTGACATTTTTAACTCTGGCATTTTTACCTCTGACATTTTTATACCGAACCTCAAACGCGTGTTTATCACTGACAAGGTCTTTCTCTCAAAAAATATGGATATTTCCTTGCCTCTCAGCCTACTTAAGAATGAAATACATGTATAACCCAATTGAGACAAATAAAAAATGCAAAGACATTTAGTTGCTTCCCTTTAATACCAGCTTTTTATTCAGAAGAATACAGCAAGTTGTATTCAAGTTGAGCTTATAAATAACTTTACCAAAAATACCTTCAAGAGAGGGTCGAATATTCAGGTCAAATGATAAACTTTATCGATTAAAATTGATTTGTTTAGTATCTAAGATTGAAAATTGATAGAACTTAGCCATTCAAACTATGTTGACGGATGTCTAAGGTGGGTTACTTGAACGATTTACAAAGGATTGACCTGATTCTTGAGGTCTACTCGTGATTTTGAATATTGCCTAAGGCGAGTTAATTTATACACCCCCCTTTCTGATGTTAATAATCCCGTTATTGCCTATTTTAAACCACAAGTTGCCTATTTATACCGGCCCCTCCCGGAAAGAAAAATTCCTCTCCAAAGTAGTAAAAATTTACCCTTCTATTACCGCCTAATGCGCGGCGTATATACAAGGGCACTTTTCTTGATTTAAGGAACGTCCCCCCTGAAATCCCTGAAATGTGACTTAACTAAGTTTACACAGTTAGGGCTTTCAAGATTTAAATAATGGTAAAAAAACAAAGAGCATCAAATAAAAACAAATAATGGTTACACAGACGTAAACGGTAAAGATTAAGAAAAGAAGACCAGAATTACCATGTCTGCAAACAGCACTGCAGTCTTCAAGACAATGTTAAATAGAATGCAGTTTACAATGCTTTAAAAGGATAGGTTTTACCAACACAGATTTCGCGATAAAAATTAAAAGAAGGCCTCTATATATATTAACTGAAGTAAACCACAACCAGCAGGTTTTACCCTTAAAAAACAGAAAAGCCCGGGTTTGTGCGGCGGTTTAACGCATTACCGCGATGTAAAGATGAGTAGAAGTAAAATTTAAAAATGTAATCAGGTCCTTTGGACGTGTTGGAGTTGGGTAGTTCAGTCCAATCTCGTTGTCATGTCAGCCTGGCAAAGCCATTAGCCCACTAACAAAAGAGAATAATAATGAGAAGATGTTAAACTTAAACTTATGTGTATTTAACTTTCTTTCTTGAATTACTTAATAGTCGTATGTCCACAGAAATTCAATTTTCTCACAACTGCGCCAGGAGTGTCAATTTTGACAGACATGGCGCATTATAAAATAATGTTCACTATTATTATTATTATAAATATAACGCATCGAATGCATCCACCACGTATTACAACAATTTGATTTAAAGGCATGCAAAGTTAACCTCGGTGGTAAGTTTAATGAAACGGAGCCCAGGTGTAAATGGATACCTGTATTTCCCTCTCCTGTTTTAAATAGAATCCACCACCGTACTCTCTTTCTTCCTCTATTCAGTATCTATTATATACCTCACTTTAGATATTTAGCCATCTGATTGGTCGAAATTGGAGTCGTGTTTTTAAGCCATGCCCCACTCACAGGGAATATCCATCAATTTGTGCCCTCGTAGCCCGCTCACAGGGAATATTCATTAATTTGTACCCTCATCCTCCTGCGATCCCCATTGGTTTACGTGTTAATTAACTTAGTTTGTGCGGAGCGCGGCATTCCATACATTTTTGTGCATTTAATTTGGTTGCTACAAACACAGCGCAGACGACCGCCGATCTCGATTGTAGCTAGGCCTAGATCTACATGTAATGACGAGATGACGCCCCTTTGGAAATATAGAGATAAACCTGCTCCTTCATATGACACCTCATTTTTTGAGTATCACCTTCAGGATCACAAGCGATAAAGGTTTGGATCTCGATTTAGAAATTATTAAATTGACCAATTTGGCATGATCGCGCAATGCACGTAGACTGCATAGGGATATATGCGTGCAATCTCAATGGCCAACTAAGCTACCTGCAACAGTGCAAGTTTATCAACACAGACCTCGATCGTGTAAACAAACTTGATTACCATGATTGACCAGTAAGTCGCACAAAATTATATTCTATGACACTGTTTTCAGTTTATAAAAGTTATAATGACTGCTTTAATATTCGAGGCATAGTTGTTTTTTGGGCTGTCGGGGAGGTTACATCGTGCTATCACCACTCGGCACGCCTCGGGGTGATAGCACGATGTAACCTCCCCTTGAGCAATATAAACAACTATGCCTCTCATAGCAGTCATTATCACTATATTATTAACCGTATCAGACATCTGAGCAGGGCAATTATTAAACTGTATTGCCCTCTAAGTTTAATTGATAAGCCAATAAAACTAAGCGGAAAAAAATATATTGACCGCTCAGAAAATTCAATGGGATTGTGTGTGTAATTTGCCGGTAAATATTATTACACAGTAAACCAATGAACAAATATTATTGCCCATTCTGGAGAGTCAATGGCAAAATGCGTGTTAAACTAGTGGGCAATAATGTAAAGCCAACATCCGGGTTTTTGTAATTTTCTTTGCGTATCTATTACGCGTATGAGAACCTGCGCACTTTGCGCGCACTCTATTGTGACGTAATAATCACACCAAAGGCACACTGTTTGCAGTGTATCGAAAATTTCGTCAAGCACTAGATGCACAGTGCTGGTTTGACGATGTTTTTGCAACTTTTCATGCTAGGAAACCCTGAGCACTGTAGGCTACTGTATTTTACATAATTTAAGAGTATAAGATAGTAAGAGTTTCTTGTTTGCTCTAGATGTCTGATGTGGTTAATAATAGTAATATTGACTGCCTAATTCAGGGCAATACGAATTGTCATATATCGCCCTCACCTTTGGTGCTGGGGATATATTTGTCGTATTGCCCTGAAGGCAGTCAATATTACTTAAATATCTCCCTTTATGTTGCTTGCAGTACTTATCTTTCCATAAAACACACCCTTCCTTTTCTTTGACCTGGTACTGTTTATTATCGTGCAATTTGTTTACACTGAGAGCAGTGAGGTAACTGGAAGCAATACTAATGCATTTTACAGTCATTTATAGGCTTTTGTTTTACAATTTTATTAATGTAATCTATTTCATGTACATTTTACTTTCTATTGTACACGTTTTCTTATTGCTGCTACTTGTATAAATATTCTATTTTACTTGCACTGTAGAAACATGTACGATTCAGTCTGTGACTACCAGTCATGTTTAAAGGGGTAATCTACCCTGATATTGAATTGGTTTTAATAGAAGCAGAAAAATGAAGAAAAAAACAGGTCAGTGAAAGTTTGAGCAAAAGCTGATTAAAAATAGCTTGGTTTTTAACTGTTGCAGGTGCGATCAATCATATACAAATCGGCAACTCTGTGACGTATCTTGCGAGGTCCCCCCCAATTTGCTATGTTTGTAGTAGGTCCAGGGTTGTACTAAAAAACTTCAACAAATTATATTTTCCCTTACAAAAATTTTCAATCATACATTCACCCTAAATATAATTATTGCAAATATTTCTTTTTACAACTCCCGTATGACACTTAATATTCTGTCATCATTAATTAAGAAACTGAAAGTTTATGACCTTTTTTTTGTACAGAGAGAGTTAGAGAGGAGCTCGCAAGATACGTCACAGTGTTCCAAATTTGTGTCCCACTGATGACAACTTCAAAATTTCGTAACTTTTCTAATTTTAATCGGATATTGCTCAAATTTTCACTAATTTATTTCTCTCATTTTTCTGCTTTTGTCAATATATACCAACTCAATACCAGGGTTGACTTCCCTTGTAAATAAACCTTGATTGAATTAAATTGAATTGAATACTTACAGGAGCAGAGACCCTTCTTGCACTGAAAGTCACTGTTAGGGCAACTAGAACATGGTTGACCTGATTCGTATGGGCGATTTGTCTCCACGTTTACGTTACCTCTGGAAGATAGTAAAGAACGATTCAATATCAAGACTTCATCTCATTAATAACAAGTTTAATTTAATAATCCCATCATTCTTCACTAGTTGTAATTGAAATTTGTTCAGCTGTGGTTGAAATTTATTCATAAAATGCATTGTACTTTTTCCTGGGGAAGGGGATCTTACCTTTTAGTTTCGTTTTCTGTTCTCAATTTGTAGAATTGTATATATAGCATCAAATGTTTTTATTTTATTATTTTGCACATCTTGATATATGTTTACTTTACATTAAGTATTTGGTTTTTCTTTCTGATGTGTTAACGAAAAAATTATCTTTCTATTCCTTAAAATATCTCCTGTTTCTCCGATATATATTTTCCACAAGTAGAGAAAGATAGATATTAGATAATTATGACTGTAATGTAACAATACATAATGTGCGATTTCAACGCAATGTACACAGTCACGTATTCATTTTTTTTTGTATACAGTTCGTTGCACTTCTCTGTAATGTTGAATTCACTATCTGACGAAATAAATTGAAACCGGTAATAGCGAATTGAAACTCACAAGGATATTTATTCATTTTTAAAAACTATTTCTATAACCACGACGGGCAAATTTCCATAATGAATTATTTGTATAAATACATATATTAGTATGTCTCTATATGGGTCCTGACAGCCCGCCCAACAGACAGATCGACCCTGGACAACTCGACCAAGTTTGTTTCTCATGATTTTTATGAACTAAAGTCAATTATTTTACTCTGAGTTGTCATCAAAGTGGTAAAGTACATTCACACGAATATCATTAAAGTTGCTTTAGGATGATGCAAAAAACATATAAAGAATAGTTTCTTACTTTAAATCTAATAACAACCTATTAAAAACTGTTGGATTTCATTACACACACACACACACACACATATATATATATATATATATATATGAATACAAGTACGCAATGATGAAGATAAATTCATCCGCCTTTAATCCACCATTTTTATTAGGCCACGTGACATAATACAACTGTTGGTTTTAAAGCATTAATCTTCTCTATCTTCATCATACATTGCGTACATGTATTTAAATATATATATACATTTAAAAACTAGAGCCTTGTTTAAAAGTGTATGTGTTTGTGTATGTGTTTGTGTATGTGTTTGTGTATGTGTTTGTGTATGTGTTTGTGTATGTGTTTGTAAATTTCCCCGGTAAAAATGTGAACAATGACCATGCCATGATGACAATATATTACCGGGGTCCGTAGTTACAGACTAATAAATTGAAAATTTTCGTTGTGCCTCCAGTCGTTGTCGGACATTCAGCCTTGCCACATCCAACGACATAGGTATTAGCCCAGGCGACCTGTATATACCAAAATGAAAAATATCATGGTAATGACAATAAAGGACAAAAATAACAACAACCACGACTACTACTACTACTACTACTACTACTACTATTAATATAATTATAATTTTAATAACAATAATAAGGATAATGATAATAATTTATAATATAATAATAATGATGATAATGATAACGATAATACAAATAATAATATTAATAACAATAATAATAATAATAATAATAATATTAATCATCATCATCATTACCATCATCGTCGTCGTACCCTTTTTGTAAAAAGGACACTTCCAACATATACAGTTGAATTATTCAAACCCCTGGTAAATTTAATGTCTTGTGTTTTTCGTAACTCAAGAATAAAAGGCGGACTGGTTGAATTAGGGCCTTTGTTGAATACTTTTTGATAGAAGCTGTAATGTGTCACATTTTCAAGAAAAATAAATAAGGAAAAATGATTTTTTCACATTCATAAAAATGACCAGACGTAGTAAGGGTTCGAATAATTTAGTTGTTAATTGTATGTATTGTCAATGGCTAGAAAAGGTTTTGAGCTTTGAAACTTACCTGAGTGTAATGGGCACAGGTTGTGGCAGCACAGGTGTTTTCTTCGAAGTTATAATCAGCCTTCTCATTATACCACGAATCCATCAAAGAAGAAATACTGTCGAGCCCAAAGGCGGTGTTAGTGCTTCCACCACTAAATTTTGTTGTAAAGTTGCCGTCAATGTCTCCGAAGTCGCATTGGTTAGCCCGCGACTGTGCCAAATCTGCAATCATATCCACCCATTTCTGTAACCAGAGAACGAGGATGTAATAGGATAATTTTTTTCTTCATTTATGTCGCTTCATTGAAAGTAAATTAGTTTAAAAAAAAAAGGTTCAAATATTGGTACATACAAAGATTACATAGTTGCATTGTTCAAAGTTATATGGAAGAATAAATTAACCCAAACTGACACATTAAGGAACGAACATGGGATAAGAAATGAAGCAGAATTGTTCAACGTATTGCACTTCAAAATGATAATAAACTTCTGACATCGAAACTGTTACAGGTAAATTTTGGCTTTTGGCTGAGATAAAAGAACTTTAAAATCATTATTACAACAATCCTGATGAAACGCTTGCATAATGATAATAATCATAAACAAATATTTTTCATAATAAAGTAAGAACAGAAACAAACTGGGAAGATCGTCAACAAAGAGAAGAAAGGATCTGTAGAGAAAAGGAAAATCATAAGAATGCCTTTTCATTTGCTCACAGTTTACATTTAAAACTTATTACAGGCAATTAAATATTTAGCATTGAATAATGATATTGGGCATTTATGATAATTACGATAATGGGTTCCCGTATAGCGCTAATGTCTAGCACTGCCACTTCTGGTGCTCGAATATTATCAACTTGGCTTTAGCACATTCAAATACATGGCACAAGATCGCAAAACAATAATCGTTGAACACGAGGCGCCATTTGCTTGACGCAGGGCTGCGTCAAAGACTGGCGCGGCCTTTGATGCGTCATGTGAGAGTGATATTTCATACAAATTATGAATACAAAGTTGAACAGCGCAAGCATATGAGTGTATGCATTATTTGCCTTCACGGTTTGATTAGCGCAAGCAATGATGCAAATGATTCCTCGTATGCGCAAATGGACGCTGAACACGTGTAATGCGCCATTCTGTTGCATTATTACTTGCGCTAATCAGCCTGTGGGGGTGGGGCCTGTCAAGAATACCCCCACGTATCCTCTGCGTATCGTAAGAGGCGACTAAAAGGGGGACCTTTCGGCATCAGGGGGCTGGAGGTGTTACTGGGTGGCACCAGTAGGACCATTAAAAACTGGCATATCTCCTAAGACGTTGAATTGGGAAGGCGAGTGTAGGCCGCCTTTAAATAAGCCTAGCTTGCTCTGCATTGGGCAGCAGCGATGCAGTAGGAGTGTTTCGGCGGAAGATCCTGCAATCTTTTAGGACAACGGTGAACCTCTGACAATGTCCGGCGTGCGGGATAATCCCAGATACGGCTACATACTGCGGTGAAGAAGGCCACGGAAAACCACTTCACTATTATTCCAAGAACAATCATGATGAACCACAACTCTAAAGCAAAAGCCAAAGGCGTGAAAGGGGCTCGTCTACCTCAAGGGACAAGCACCTCGCCCGGTAGGGTGTCCCATGGGCGACAGGTGGGCCCCGACCGTCAGCCAGCTACTGTTCGCAATAGGAATACCATCAGAGTTGGAACATGGAATGTGAGAACACTGTATCAGAACGGCAAGCTGGAAAATGTTAAACAAGAGATGATGAGGCTAAATGTCAACGTATTGGGAATAAGTGAAACAAGATGGCTGAATAACGGCGAGTTTGTGATAGATGACTACAGAATGATTTATGCAGGAGATAAAAAGCATGAAAGAGGTGTGGGGCTACTGCTGGATCCAGATATCTCAAAAAGTGTGTTGGGATACTGGTTTGTAAGTGAAAGGGTGCTCCTAGTGAAATTACAGGGACACCCTTTAACATCTCAATCATAGTGATTTATGCACCAACAGTAGATAGTGCTGACGAAGTTATTGACACCTTTATGATTCCTTAGATAAAGCTAAATCTCAGTGCAACTGATCGAATGACATTATCATTGTCCTGGGAGACCTGAACGCTAAAGTCGGTCATGGTACAGAGGGCAAAGCAGTAGGTCCGCATGGAATTGGAGAAAGGAATGCGCGAGGGGAAAGATGGGTTCAGTGGTGTGACGGGGAGAACATGGTCATCACTAATACTTGGTTCAAAGAACACCTAGACGAGTGTATACTTGGAAGAGTCCCGGCGACATCGTCAGAAACCAGATAGACTATATTGCCATAAATAGTAGATTTAAAAGAGCAGTGAAACAATCAAAAACATATCCAGGGGCTGACTGCGGGAGTGATCACGTGCCGGTGATATGTACACTTCAGTGCAAATTAAAGAAACTGACGAGACCAAAAGTTGTGAAAATATTAGATTTTAAACAGTTGAGTGAACCGGACATACGTCAAGAATATACTGTACAAGTAAAGAATAGGTTTTAGTTGCTTATAGATGAAGGTGAAGAAAACACGTGGGAGACGATGAGAAATAGTCTGGTAGAAACAGCGGAAAAGTGTGTGCCGATAAAAGAGAGAAGCAGAAGGAACAAATGGATGACAGAGGAGATTTTTTTAATGATGAAAGGTGGCAGAAAATTGGAAATAGACAAAGCAAGAAATATAGGGACCTATAGACAAACAAATTATATAGGCAAAAGGGTAATGATGCAAAAGAGAGCTGACTAAACGAACAATGTGCAGAAAAATCGAAACTCAATTGGATAAGAATATTAATGTTTACCAAAGAATAAATGAAATTTCAGGCAAAAAGTCTGGTTGCCCAAACCCTGGCTGTATCAAAGGAAAAGATGGGTCAATACTGTTTGAAAAGAAGGAAAAAATGAGTAGGTGGATGCAATATATTGGCGAACTTTTTGAGGATACTAGGGAATCAATGCCAGGTTTTGTAGATGTAGTTCAAGGGGAAAAAAATTCTCAAATCTGAAGTTCGTTGGGCAATTTCAAAGATGAAGAAGAACAAAGCAGCTGGACCAGATGGTGTGGTCACTGAAATGATAGAAGCATTAGAGGAATATGGTCTTGATAGATTAACAGAAATTATCAATAAAATATATGATGAAGGAACATTTCCAGATGAATTGGGCAGATCCATTTTCATTACTCTCTCACAGAAACCGGGAGCTGTGGATTGTGAGCAATATAGGACAATCAGCCTTATTTGCCATATTACTAAGATCATTTTGAGGATATTGCTTTCGAGAGCAAGAAGTAGAATAACTCCCATGGTCGGAAGGGAACAATTTGGTTTTGTAGAATACGCGGGCACAAGATAGAAATGCACTATTTGTGGTTAGAAATATAACGGAGAGAGTAGTCGAAATGCAGAAAGATGTGTACATGTGTTTTATCGATTATTCAAAGGCTTTTGATAAAGTAAAACATTCAGAGCTTATTGAAGAGCTGAAAAAGCTTGATATATATAGGAAAGATCTAATACTGTTACAAAGTCTATATTGGAATCAGTTTGCATGCATCAGGGTAGACGGAGAGTGCAGTGAATATATTAACATCAAACGGGGAGTCAGACAGGGTTGTGTTATGTCGCCGGACCTGTTCAATATGTATAGTGAAATCATTCTAAGAGAATTGGAGAATGAAAATGGGATACGAGTGGGTGGCCATTCAATCACAAATATTAGATCTGCTGATGACACTGTTTTATTATCTGAATCAGAGAAAGATCTCCAGAGACTCCTGGATGTAGTTGTAAAGGAAAGTGAGAGAATGGGACTAGATATCAACTATAAAAAGACGAAGTGCCTAGTAGTCTCCAAGAAGAGCAGTCCAAAATGTAACTTGAAACTGAAATAAAAGGTTATTAAACAAGTCTCCTCTTTTAACTATCTCGGCAGCATGATCTCCGATGATGCCAGATGTGAGACAGAAATCAAGAGAAGGATAGCTCTCGCTAAATCTGCATTTTCAAAGTTAGGCAAAATTCTGACAAATCGCAAATTGGGTACGAGGACCAGAATAAGAGTACTGAATTGTTACATCTACCCAGTACTTATGTATGGTAGTGAAACATGGACTTTAGCCTTTGATACTAAAAAGCGGTTGGAAAGTTGCGAAATGTGGTTTTTAAGAAGAATGATGAAAATCCCTTGGACTGATAAAGTTAGTAATGAGGAAGTTCTTAGAAGAGCTGGAGTGCAAAGGAAAATGGTACATGAGATGTTGATTAGGCAGTTGAAGTTCATGGGTCACATTACACGTAAAGAAGGCCTAGAGAATCTTGCCTTGACAGGGAAAATTGTGGGAAGGAGGAGTAGGGGAAGAAGAAGGATACTTTGGATGGACAGTCTGCAGAAATTGTTAGAAGAGAGAGGAGTAAAAGAACGGGGAGTGGTGCTAATAGAGAAGGCTAGGAGCCGAGGGTTGTGGAACAGCATGATCGCCAAAGTCAATCGATATGGCACTTAGAGAGAGAGAGAGAATCAGCCTGTGAACGCAATTAGCTTATACACCGTTGCCATGGTACAGTGGTTCATTCACTTGACTCTCAATTCAATTTTCGAGGGTTGTAATAACATTTTGGCGCCCTAACAATCTGGTTTCAGGCCGCGCCATTGTACCATCACTATACTCATGAAGGTGTAGCGACTCATACATTCGCACTACTTTTATTGTACATTCATGTTCACAGTAATTTTTCATCACGCTACTTATTTATATTCATTTATTCGGACCACGCGCGTTCATTCCTCCAATCGCGCATCGTGGTTCAGCGGACCGTTCACTCCGCGTATTTTCAACGCCACGAGCTTTTCTTCACTCCTGCTTACATCCTCAGTTGAGTCACACGTCTCCGTGATTTTCTCCGGGCTTTATATTCTTCCGTGCCTATCACCTTTTGCATGGCACACAGGGGCGGATCCAGCCGGCGGCAAGGGAGGGGGCCTAAAAAGGGGCCCACTTCGTGCGAAAATTTGAAAATCGTGCCGGTCGATTTTTCGCTCAGTGGGGTAGTGAGCAAAAAAAAAAAAAAGGGTAATTTTTTTCCACCGCCACCCCTTGGGCGCCAGGGTAGTGAGCACAATTTTTTTTTGGCACCCGAAATTTTTTTCCCTACGGGAAGGGTTTTTTTTTCCACCGCCACCCCTTGGGCGCCAGGGGAGGGGGCCCAACTTCTTTTTTTTTCAAAAAAAGGGTGTTTTACCTGTTTTTTTCTAGGGAGGGGCCCGGCCCCTCCCTGGATCCGCCACTCAACTCTTTCGCTGCCGTCTCCAGCGGGATGGCAGTCTCACAGTGGAACGATATAATCGGGACCGACATGGCGCTTGATTCTCCACTGGGAGCTGCCAGTCACTTCGCTCCGGTAGCTTCTTCACTCACACGAGCTCAACTCACCGCAGCTCATCTAAACATTCACCATCAAAGTTCGGCTCATCCATCGAGCGACTCACTGCTCTGATCTGCATCACCACCGGCTTTGATGTACTCTGCATTTCTTCTCTGGCCTCCCGACATCGAGCGACTCACTGCTTAGTCTTCGAGCGCCACTTTTCTTCTCTTCTCGCCTGAGAGTTTCATCATCATCATCATCATCATCACGAGCGTCAGCGTCGAGATCATTCTTCACGGCTCTTCAGCCAACGAAGCTACATCTCCGCCATCAAGCCTCCGCACCATCATCGCGACAGCCCCTTCCTTCGTTTCATCCGTCATCATCTTCACTGGACTTTCGACATCATTTCCACTCTGTCGTAAGCTCTATTTATTCATTGCATTTATTCTTGTTATTATTATTGTTATCATTGTTGTTGTTATTATTGTTATTATTTATATAAACGACCTAGTTAAATGTGTAAAATCATGCCAAGTACAATTACATGCCGATGACACGGTCCTTTATTTTTCTCACTTTTCAATCCATAAGAGTGAACTTGCACTTAATTCAGACCTAGAAAAAGTTTATAATTGCATGTTCCAAAATAAGCATTGGCGGATCCAGGGGGCACGTGCCCCCCGGCCAAAAAAAAGTGCTCACTACCCCACTGAGCGAATTTTCGGCCGACGCGATTTTCCAATTTTCTAATTTTCGGGTGCAAAAAAAAAAAAAATTGCTCACTAAAATAATGTGTAAATCATGCCAAAAAAAAAGAAAAGAAAAATGTGCTCACTACCCCCCATTGAGCGAATTTTCGACCGGCGCGATTTTCCAATTGTCCAATTGTCGGGTGCAAAAAAAAAAAAAAATGTGCTCCTTACTTTTAAAAATTTAAATAGGAAGTTGCATATTGAAAGTATTTTGAAAAAGATTGGGAAAATGGTAGGCTTTCTTGGAAGATTAAGACTTTCGTTAAGTTAATCTGTTTTTAAATTAATTTACAAAATACTAATTCTTCTTCAATTTGATTATGGTGATATTATTTCTAACTCAGCTTTCAAGAAATATACGGATAAACTACAAAAATTACAGAATATTAAGAATAAAACCTGAATCCCAATGTTTGGTTTTTGAGTTACATAACGCCGTAGACTGGCAATTCTTATTAAAAAGAAGACATGATCACTCCCTTGTAATTACATTTAAAATATTCAATGACTAAATCCCTGCCTATTTATAAATATGAATTTGAGCCTGTAACTCACCCTTATACACCCCCGCCCCCCGTTTCGGAAATAAATATACGATTACCAAAACCACGAACATAATCTTTAAAAAGGTCTTTCAAATATAAATAATTATGCAAAGGTGTTTAATGCACTTCCTATTGATGTTAATTCTTCTACCAGTGTTAATATATTTAAATCGAACATTTCTGCCCTATAGAGCCAGAGATTAAGAAGCACTTTCCTTTTTAATATTATAGTTATTTCGTACAACGACACCCACCCCTCCCCGATTATCTTTATTGCCTGTCTCCTTTTGTTTTTCTTTGAAATCGTTTAAATGTGTTCAATTATATTTTACTGTTCGTATATTGTATACTATGCGTTGCTTAATTTGGACCCCTCTGAAAACCAGCGATAGCATGTTGTTATTGCTGAGCAGGGCCATCCAACTGTATGTATTATAATGTAAATATTTCGCTTTGTATGTTTCATGCATGTTGTTTTGAAGCGGGAAATAAATACTACTACTACTGCAAGACGTTCATCCATATTGCCACTCTCAACCCGGGTGTAAAATGGGTACTTGGCAATTGCTGGGGTAATAATAACTATATAGGGTCATAGGGAACAACAGCATTCTTGCTGATAAGGCCTCTCTGGATAAACAAAATAATAATGATAGTGATAATAATAATAATAATGATAAAACATGTAATAGTTATACTACGATAAAAATAATAGTAATAGTACATGTATTTATTATTATTGTTATTGTTATTATTATTATTATTATTATTATTATTATTATTATTATTATTATTATTATCAATATTATCAATTATAACAATTTTGTTTATGCCTCTCTCCGCAAGTCTTGAAAATGATTAGGGTTAGGGTTAGGTATAATATTGGTCCAGTGTTGAAGTTAAGAATTCGGTTAGTGTAGGAAACTGACACGGAGCAAGTTTCGCAAGAGCAATTGGTCTCGTAAGATCAGCAAGTATCGTATATAACAAAACTTACCAGAGCTATCATGTTTGCAGGAGAAGGTTGTACTTCCCTACGGTACTTGTTATGTCGAGCCAGGATATTTGATTTCTCATTTTCGGTGAGTCCATTATCACCCTGTTCTGTCACATCTTCAACTTCGGGGAGGAATTCCATAGCACCCATCTCGGTCAGGTCGGTGACTTCGGCCATCTCTCCAAAGGAGACTGCCAAAACAAGCACAAGACTCAATGCGCAGATCATGATGATGTGGTATGTAGGTATAGGTAGGCACTGCTCAGATATGAAACAACTCTTGTGATACTGACGTTTATATTTGGGCTGGTACTGTCGGTCCCGGAGAAAGGTAATTTCACTTTCAAAATGATGGATTCACTGAGTCAGAATAGACTTTCATATGTCCTTCGGAATCCAATCTGAATATTTATTTTGTGACATTGAATACCATATGGTCCCTTTATTATTCCATAACCCTTTTTTTCAATTTCATTTCGAAATGTTGGATTCACTGAGTCAGTATAGACTTTCATAATTATTGTGAATGTATGCATACAGTTGTAACCACACAATCACAGCTTGAAATGTGGCTTAAAATCTAGATGTCTACAGAATTCATAAAATATATACCCCATTCAAAAATTGACAAGAAAGTATCCATCCTTTTCTGAAAACATCCTAGAAAGTTAACCTATATCAGTTTTTATGCGTCTTAAAAGCACATGTATCTATCATAATGAAAACTGTTCCATGTTTATCTGTTTATTTAAAAACATCCTAAAAGTCTACATATCATGAAGAAATAAGGAGATTTGATGAGCTTTAATTTATGCGTCTTTCCTGTCCTTTTCTCTCTTTTACGTTTTTTGTACCCTCTTTTTGTTATCTCTTCAAATGCGAGTGCCTCCTGCACCCATAGAGATGCCACTGTGTACCAAAGAGATGGGAATCTGTAGGTTTGCGATTAATTGGATGGATTTTGATTAAACTGGATTAATCGCAACTCTTAATAAAGACAATGTACTGGACTCTTGTATTTTTACTGATGATGAACATCGGTTTTTTTTGCAGAAAGCAATACTTGTAAAATTCAATTTGCGTCAGAGTTTATGGGAAGAGTGGAGGGACTCTGAGAAACACAAACAGGGTAGGGAATCGGCATATTTATATATATTTCCTTTTAAAGATTTAAATAATTGACAAGAGCCCTTTTTCCCCTTTATGATGTACATGTATTTTTTTACGTTTCTAATCTTTAGAGAGTACACTTTGTTATGGCAAAAATGTTATTTCGTCATGAAAAATACACCAGATAAGAAGTATTCAAGTATTTCGAATTGAAAGCTGTTCGGGAAGCCGGTTGTCTATGACTTTCGGTAACGTCAGCTTTCTAATGTAAAAACACATAAAGAAGCCCCTATACTTCGCGTACCATCATGTAAATTGCTTTGTTACGACCGGGGTTTATGACGACGACGTCGGAAATTTTCAAAGAAAGGACATATGATGGCTGTTCATTAAACCCATTTGGAAGTGTACAGGTTGATGTTATTGCTTCTCTACTGATTGAAAAAAAATGTTTACATTGTGAATTTTACATCAGAAGCGCAATTTGATTTATTTTACATTGTCAACAACTTAAATGGTAATCCCTTTCGCGCTTCAAAATGCTCAAGGGGTTACAATATTTTACAATACTTGTTACAGGAGTACACTTTTGTGAAATACCCGTTTAGGGTGTGAATTCGGAGAAAAACACGCGAAATCCTCATATAGGGTGTATTTTGGCGTCAGAAGAAATCCTCGTTTAGGGGTGTCTGGAAAACCTGTGGTCACGCATGCTTATAGTATTTCTACATGACCGAGACCCCTGGGGTCCACCATGAAATTGTTCAGGAGATGTCCTGAACACGTCGATACCCAACCACCTTTTACAACATTCCATGTCTAACAATCATGCTTTGCCCCTAGGTAAGAGCGCAATTATGAATGTATATTTCGATTGGTTTTTATCTCCATTCTTACAAGGTTATATGCTGCACCACGAACACAAACTTGTTTCAACAACAGATTTTAAAACCAAAAGGTGGTCATTTTCGTTACAGTGTTAATATTAAATGATCATTTGGTCTCTCAAAAAAATACAAATTTTATTAAAAATCAAATCTTCAAAATAGTTGACAGTTTACTAAATTTCAAGAACTTAAAGTCACTGATAAGGTTTCCTTAGTAAACTGTTCTGAAGTGATTCATACAATTTAGAACTGATTGTTAATTATAGAAAATTTTAGATTGCATGGGCCAAATATATGAATTTCTAAATGTTCTGCTTGTGGACAAAAAAATGTCCAACTATCTGACTCACCCATTAGGGCTATTTTCCAAGTGTACTTACCCATTGGAGACCAGCTTCCACCATATAGACTGGCAAATACAATGAAGCAATGACATAAAAAAGGTAATGGAAATGGAGTTCGTGAGAAAACGAAACAGCTAGAGGTTAGCCCAGTCAATATTTTTAGCAAGATATCCACTAGTTTACTTCTGTATGTACTTGTATACATTATTGTACTTTCCGTTATCTTTCTAACCCTTGTCTAGATACTCGATAGCTTTCAAGGAGATGTATCACAATGGCTTTTTATAATTGATCGCATTTTATTTGTTGTCTGAGAGGGGCAGGGGCAGGGTACCCGAATAGGGTGTTACACAGTGGCATAGCAATAAGGAGCCCTCCCCCATAACATTGGTAAGAGGGGGAAGATAGAAAGAGAAAGGAGAGGGGAAATAGAACATGAAAATATGTTATGAACCCTCTCCCTCATCCTCCCCTCACTCTACATCTTTCATGTGTGTTTCATTATTTACTGCATTTCAAGGCAAAATAATTGATGCCAGTGAATTATTTTCATATTTTTACTCGTTACTTGATTGGTTCTTGTAAATTTGATACATTAAATCATTGCACAAAATCACCACGTAAGTACCTGCTCGTCCTGCTGAACTTAGAGAATATAATGCATGTTTGTATGAAATTTATAACTTGTAAATCTCTTTAAAACTATCTTCCATAAAAATGCACCACATTCATGTTCATTTTTATGCCTCCGCTACAAAGTAGCCGGAGGCATTATGTTTTCTGGTTGTCCGTCCGTCCGTCCGTACGTACGTCCCGTTCTCGTGATCGCGTTATCTCAAGAACCGATTGATGGATTACCGCCAAACTTGGGTCATGTATGTATCTTGCAGAGCTAATGAACTGATTAGATTTTGGGGTCACGAGGTCAAAGGTCAAAGGTCACAGGGCTCATTATGTATGCAAAAATAGCTCGTGATCGCGTTATCTCAAGAACCGATTGATGGATTACCGCCAAACTTGGGTCATGTATGTATCTTGCAGAGCTAATGAACTGATTAGATTTTGGGGTCACGAGGTCAAAGGTCAAAGGTCACAGGGCTCATTATGTATGCAAAAATAGCTCGTGATCGTGTTATCTCAAGAACCGATTGATGGATTACCGCCAAACTTGGGTCATGTATGTATCTTGCAGAGCTAATGAACTGATTAGATTTTGGGGTCACGAGGTCAAAGGTCACAGGGCTCGTTATGTATGCAAAATAGCTTGTGATCACGTTATCTCAAGAACCGATTGATGGATTACCGCCAAACTTGGGTCATGTATGTATCTTGCAGAGCCAATGAACTGATTAGATTTGGGGTCACGAGGTCAAAGGTCACAGGGCTCATTATGTATCCTAAAATAGCTCGTGATCGCGTTATCATTAGAACCAACAGATGGATTACAATCAAACTTGAATTTTAAAAATTGCTTCCATTTTGGTTTGTAAAATTGCTCTATGGCGGAGGCATCATTTTCGACTGCGCGCAGTTGAAGTTCCATCTAGTTCTTTCTACATACATGTACATTGGTTACACGCTTTAGCCTTTAGCTTGGTTACTGTCAGACGCGGATCCAGGATTTCTTAGACGGGGCACAAGGGGGCACAATTTTTTCTCCCGCAAATTTGAAAATCGCGCTGGCCGAAAATTTGCTCAGTGGGGGTAGTGAGCACTTTATTTTTTTTTGCACCCGAAAATTGGAAAATTGTAAATTCGCGCCGGCCGAAAATTCGCTCAGTGGGGGGTAGTGAGCATTATTTTTTGGGGGCGGGGCACATGCCCCCTGTGCCCCCCTGGATCCGCCAATGACTGTCATATTCAAAACATGTTTATTCAAACTTTTGAATTCAAAGCAGAAAGCAGGTGGAATGGTAAACTGCACATTATACAACGAAACACAATACATTCATCAGTTTTTAGTCAGTGTCCCTCAAAACACTTTGGTACGGTGAGTACATACATATTTTACTACCGTGACCTTGTTTGCTGTTATGTGAGATTCTTGTCTGTTTGATATTCACCTGAAAATCACAGAATTTGTGATATCCCAAATTTTTATTCCCATTGGTTTATCACATATAAACCCAATTTTTGAAATTGGGTTTATGTGATAAACATATGGGAATTTGTGATATCACTAATTCACAGGTTATTCGAGCACTAGTTTTGTGCAGAAAACACCCAAGGGTCTCAGTCATGTAGAAATACTGTAAGCATGCGTGACCACAGGTTTTCCAGACACCCCCTATACGAGGATTTCTTCTGAAGCCAAAATACACCCTAAATGAGGATTTTGCTTGTTTTTTCCCCGAATTCACACGCTAAACGGGTATTTCACAAAACTGTACTCCTAAACAAGTATTATTTAATTATAACCCCTTAATCATTTTGAGGTGCGATAGGGATTACCATTTAAGTTGTTGACAATGTACAAAGTATCAAATTGCACTTCAGATGTAAAATTCACAATGTTAACATTTATTTCTCAATTAGTGGAGAAGCAATTACATCAACCTGTACACTTCCAAATGGGATGATTGCACAGGCACCATATGTCCTTTCTTCGAAAAAAATGATTAAATTTCGTCGTCGTCGTAAACCCCAATCGTAAACAAGTAATTCACAAGCTGGTACGCAAATTATAGTGGCTTCTTTATCATATGTGTTTTTATATTAGCAAGTTGACGTGACCGAAAGTTATAGATAACCAGCTTCCCGACCAGCTTTCAATTCGGAGTCGGGATCTAGAAAAATACCCCTAAACGCGTACAGCAGGAATTTCCTAAAATACCCCTTTTCCTGAATATTGACGTTTTTAAACCCCTTAACGCGGCACAGCGCGGACCGTGTCCAATCTAAAAAAAACGCCCCGCCCCCTTTATATGCGTTTTCTTGGTCACGCACGTCGTACAGTTTTGTAGTTGTTCGTATTTGTTCGTATTTCTATTTACTTGAAAATAAAACTCAACGACATAACATATTTACAATAATATCATATCAATAAAGTAAATGAATGTATATATATACAGAACACGGTACAACACGGGACAACACAACACAAAAAAGCACAACCCAGAAAGACAATGCCTCACTCTAGTCATCAAGGTTATACAATAAAATTTGAGGCACAGGAATACAAAACTAATACATACATCATGTCTGCCACCGATATCAATACCAAATATATGAGCGAACTGAAAGTACAATGTTGCCTCCTTTGTCATATTATCAATATAATCTGCAAGCCTTTTCTACATTGGAGCAACAACTGTGCATTTACAAAATATATGAATTAAGGTTTCAGGAAACTCTTGACAGAAATAACACAAAAGATGAAAGGACTATCCCTTCTTCCAATTTTATATAAAAATGAGTTAAGGGCTATGGCATTATGAAACATTTTAAAATAAAAAGACCTTAACTGAGTTTCTATAGTGCATTTGAAATTATTTTGTGTATACAGACCATTCAATTTCATCTCTATCCAAACCAAGCCATTCTTCCCACTTATTACCGATCTTGGCCTGTAATGATTTTCTTTGTTACGTAGTACCGAATAAGCATAGCCGGGCACTTTCAACTTCCAACTCAAAAACAATCTTGTCAAAAATATTCTCATGAACATCTTGATGATCAATAAACCAATCTAAATATAAAGCATTCATCAGGGAATCATACTTGCGACGGTCAGTTATTGGGATATCAAATTCTACAACCAAGTCTTCAAAAGTTTTCACCATATTAAGACCCCTATACAAATGAGAGACAAATACAATCCCTCTCTCATACCATACATGATAATAAAAATAAGGTCTATGCCTCAAACTCACATTTTTGTTATACCAAATATAATCCTGCATGTGATAAGTATCTAAGTTCAATTCTTTTACAATTAAAAATCCATATTCATACCAGACTTTCAAAGTTTCAACCAATTGACAATTTTTGCAGAATATACTTAGAGGAGCTTCTGCTTTCCAGAGCATATGGATCATCATGAAACAATTTAAGCATTTCTATTTCTATGGATTTCCAAGTACTCACATAATTATCATCCAAAATATTTTTTTACCCAAACCATTTTCTGTGATTGTGCAAATGTGCTAGATCGATCATTTTAAGGCCACGTACCTTCTTCGCACAAATTACAGAGTAAAACTCGTTTCACCCTATCTTTACCGTTACTCCATATAAATTTATAAAGTAAACTATTCAACTTAAAAAAAAAAGATTTAGGAACATCAATACATATGACACAGAGAACAAATACAATAGCTGGGGCAATAAAAGAGATTTGACAACTGATATCTTTCCAATTAGAGATAAACTTCTCTGTCTCCAGCAATTCAAAACTTGTTCTTTCTTTTTCAGTTTCGTGGGATAGTCAAAGTACAAGTCCACTCCAAAAATAACTTACTTTCAATAGAAGCAGAAAAATCAGACAAACCGATAAAAAAAACTTGAGCAAAATCGGATAACTAATAAGAAAGTTATGAATTTTTGAAAAAGTATGTAAAACTATGGAACAATGGAAATCACTACACAAATTGCCAATTTGGTTATCAGTTTGTGACGTCATGTCCTCACTATTTATCAATTGCTTTATATAGTTTAATCCCATTAATTTCCCTTTTATCCCCAAAACTTGATTTCCCCATGCCTTTGCCCAGGTTATATGATTTGTATCATATTGCGTGCATGACATTTCACAAAATCTTTTATGAACTTTGAAGAATTGATACTATTTTCTGAATATTGTATATTCATAATTATTGATTTTTATATAAATAGTTTATCAAAATTCACATTTTCATGATTTAACTGGAAAAAATTACTATATATTAGTGCATCCACACAAAAACATATTACTATCAATCTAACTTGGATGCTGGTGTGAAGAAATAAGATTCTTAGGGAAAATAGGAAATTTATATTATCAATATAAAGAAAATAATTAGTGGATAGTGAGGACATGACGTCACAGACTCATGAGTGAGTTGCCAATTTGTCTAGTGATTTTCAAAGTTTTTTCATGTCATTAAAATATTCATAACTTTCTTATTAGTTGTCCGATTTTGCTCAAACTTTTTTTGAATGCTTTGTCTGATTTTTCTGCTTCTATTAAGAGTAAGTTATTTTTTGGTGTGGACTTGCCCTTTAAGTTCATACAAAGATTTAGTTGATAACGAGAATGTTACTCCCAATGATTTAAAGGTCTTACTTCTCCAGGTAAGTCCTTTCTCTTCAAAAGGTTTTTCTTCACTATTAGTATAATGGCCTCAGACTTATAGACATATTGATCCGGCATCCTGAAAAACTTTCAAAATAATGTAACAATTCAAACAAATTAACAAAATAATCTATTTAACATTTTAACCATTCAAAAACAAATGTCTACTTTACCTATCTTAATTTCTTTAATATTAGGACTAATTTCAATTGCCCTAACAAGCAAATAAGGTGAAATAGGGCACCCTTGAAAAATATCACGGCTCATAGGGAATCGCTTTGTTTAAAAAAATATTATTTATAACATAACTGAATTTGTGATTATAAAGGTTTTTACAAAAAAAACTGTTCTAAAGACTTAAACAAATATGCATGCTCGATCCTTTACCTATCAAAAGCTTTTTTCAAAATGCCGTACTGTATATTTGACTGAGACCCCTGGGAGAAAACACAGGGATTTCGAGCATTAGTTTTGTGCAGAAATTCAGCTGGGTATTCGAGCCTTAGTTGTGTGCTCAAATTCACTAGGTATTCGAGCAGAAATTCAACGCTGAATTCAATTTCGCTCTTTTTGCGCAGAAATTCACAGTGAATTCGAACATTAGTTTTGTGCAGAAATTCAGCTGGGTATTCGAGCGTTAGTTGTGTGCTTTTGAAAATTCACGGGGTATTCGAGCGTCATGCAATAAGTGAAGGAATTGAGATGGGAATTCGAATATTTACTTTGTACAGAATGTAGTATAAGTTAAATAAAAATAGCAAGAGACTTTATAATACGCATCCGTATCATTCACTGGGAACGATTACAAAATAAATTTAGACGAATTGATAGAAGTAAATTGATTGGCAACATATAGATTTCAATTAATGATCATGTTGTCAATTTATATGAAACCTATAATTCTCTTCCATACTTTTTCGAGGTTTCATTATATACATTTGCTTATATTTGGACATGTCGCATAAAAGAATTTATGATTTCACTTTCATCCTTCAAATTTATATTTTATGCAAGAAAATAGTCTCAAAATCAACTGTTTTTACATAGATTGGCAACATATCAGTAATTAATTTCGTGATATATGTTGCCAATTTCCGGCATGTATCAGCGCAGCGTGCACGCCTATTCTGCACCGAAAAGAAAACAGGCGTGAGTTTAAACTCCCTGATCACACATTGGAATTATCACGAATTCCAATTTGCGATATCACAAATTTCAATTTGCGATATCACAAATTTCAATTCGTGATATCACAAATTCGAATCCGTGATATAACGAAATGGAATTAATGATATTAAAAAAAAAAACATTTTAAATAGCAAAACGGCTTGCCTGAGACCGACATTTTATACATCTCACCGAGTTCAAACTTAATTCTGCATTGATATAGTACACGAGGATCGAGCGAGAATCATACCCACACTGGCTGACCCGACACAGCAACATATCTTTGCGTACGTATCTTTCTAGCTCCCTCGACGAGACGACTCCGGCCTACCAACTCCCCTCTCTCTCCTCTCTCTCAGGCGCTCTAATAATTACCCCCCTCCCCACCCACTCTCTTCATTCCCCCGTTTCTTTTGTTTCGTTTTCTCATTTTTTCTTCTTCTATATTTTCCTTTTCTTTCTTTCCTTTCTTTTCCTTTTCTTCCTCTCCTTCCTCTTGTTCTTTTTTCTCTGTCTTTCCTTTTTTTTTCTTTTTCTTTTCTCATTTTGTTGGCCCCCTTTCCCTTTCATTTTTCCTTCGCCCTTTTCTCATTTTCCCCGGCGGCAGCGCAATTTTACCGACAATATCCCGAAAGTTTTTTTTTTTTTTTTTGGGGGGGGGGGGGGTGTCCACACACCCCCGTTAGCGACGCCCCTGAACGAGATCTACAGCCAGTATTCATTAAATCTTCTTTACACTAGTTCAGGAACCCCAACAAAAATTAAGGGTCTACGTATATTTATGAAGTGCGAAGTGTCAAACTCTCAATCCTATACAAATTATAATTTCTGTCAAATGTACAAACAAAAATAAGGTCATCACAAGTTAATTTTTCATTCTTATGAATCATCTCACAACTTTATGTATTTATACATATTACCGGTAAAGCATCTAAGGAACAGAGAGGTTGACACTTGGTAACCCATACAACCGTCGACTCTGTGGCACAGGGTTCAGCTCAGTCCACTTTGATGAATACAGGCCCAGGTCTTCACCTCAAAGGGATCTGAAATTACCTTACACACATCCAAGCAGTCAAACGAGTCAAGCCCATCAAAGTCTGTACAATCAAATTGTGGAAGAATTTGCACCATCATTAGAAATGTAGGATTCCTTCTAGTCGTTTGCACAGTAAAATCATAAAAATCGTTATTTGATGTCGGGTTATTGTGGGCATTAATTCCTGTCATAGAAAAGGCTTAGTTGCCTGCCTGCAAATGGTAGTGATGCCAGACCAGTGACTCTGACTCGATTTCAAATTAGCTTTTCTTGGACTGGAAGACTTGGCAATTTTAATTTCATCATTATTAGTGACCATTAGCAGCCTCGATCACAAACATTTCAGATATTACAATTTTCTATGCTGATGATATTGCATGCTTTTCAAAATTTGATCACAGTCAGCACGTACAGTTTGCGATGGGCATCAAACACTATACCTCCCTTAATTTTACTCAGTAGCTGTGCAAAGATTTAAAAAACTAACTTTATTTTCATTATTGCAAAGGTGAAACTTAATTTGATTGGACAATTTTATCAAAATTCAATGCTTGGAAACATTTTGAAGTAATGATTATTATCAATTACAAAACGCTTAAATACAGCCCCGGTAAGGCCGGCATAGCACCTATAGAGCTCTCCGAACGCTGCTGAAATGTGTGACATCACAGGTTAGACATGATTTGCACAAGCAGACGATGTCCCATGACATCTCACACATTTTCAGTGCCTGTTTTGTCATCTTCTCTTCAGTGATTTCTCTTACTTCACTACCGTCAGGCTTAATGTTTAATCTATTGCCTCACTCTAAACCCCGCGCATGGTATTATTTTGATGAAAAATGCAGCGATGAAAAAATAATGGAATCCGTCGCTTGTAAACAAAATAAGACGCCATTGTATTTTCAGCTGCATGCACCGCTGTACATGTGTATGTTCGGCGTTTCAAGAGGGAACAAATGCCGTCCATGCTATCATTCCGGGTTTTTTCAATTTGAAAGTGTGGTTCCTCTAATTGTTCATTAACCCCTAGCTATCCTGTGTATTTATAAACAAAAGATTTTAGTTATCAGAATCGGTTTCATATCCCTTTTTGAATGGTGTGAAATGCCATCACATTTATATACACTTAACTCATTATAATTTGAGAAACAATAGCATTGCAAGTATGTTCATTCTTTATGGGGTGTTGTCTGCTGGTGTAATTGATAATCATTACTTCGAATGTTTCCAAGCATTGAA
The DNA here is from genome assembly GCA_037976565.1 of Mesocentrotus franciscanus. Taxonomy (NCBI): domain Eukaryota; kingdom Metazoa; phylum Echinodermata; class Echinoidea; order Camarodonta; family Strongylocentrotidae; genus Mesocentrotus; species Mesocentrotus franciscanus. The sequence continues at coordinate 4,084,263 of CP137686.1, read as the reverse complement.
TTTTGATAAAATTGTCCCATCAAATTTTCACCTTTGCAATAATGAAAATAAAATTAGTTTTTAAAATCTTCGCACAACTACTTCATTATTAAATCAAGCAACTTACTCCGTAATGACAAAGCACAATCAGACGTCAATATCAAATCAAGTAAGCAACACAATATACAGTTAACAACTAAATTAATCATACCCTCACCAATTTTTCAAATATGTGAAAATTTAACCCTATTCCAACTGGGCTATTTCAGACCAGGTTTTTACTAGGGGGGGGTCAATTGACCCCAAGATCTCGGCCGTTTCACAGCCGATCGCCGCGAAAATTTGCATGCATGTCAAGTGAAGTGTATAGAATACTTTTGTAATTACTATATTTTGAAAAAAATTCACTCATTTGCATATGGTAATTTATGCAAATAAGGTCATAAAATTCACATTTTTACCCACAAATCATATTCTCTTTATATCTAAGCATTCTTTTTCGCTACATATACTGTCTTGTTAGACCATTTGGAATAATAATACGAAAAAATAAATTGGAAGAGCCAGGTTATTCCTTATGTTATCTCTCGTTTTGATAATTTCTTATGTATTTCATTGTTTTTTTAACTTATGTATTTTATTGTTTTTGTTGTTTTATTTCATTTCTAACTACAATTCAACTATATTGACCCCAAAACAAACACCTAAACTTTAAACAAGACCAAATAACCAATGTTTTATCTCTTTTAGGAAAAATGATATCTCCATATGTTTTGTACACAAATCACAAAAATGAGCGATTTTTCGGGCTGACATGCAAAGACAAAAGGTCACGTTACTTTGTAACTATACGTCCGATTTTCAAAAAAATTGTTTTAAAAGATGCGTAAGACTCGAAAGAAAAAAAGCCATGAAAGGAAAACTTTATATCTGCCGTGGTTCCGGAGTAGTCGCTAAATAAGTACAGGGGGGTCAAATTGACCCCCCAGTTGGAATAGGGTTGAAGTATCAAAATATTAAAGGGATTGGGTAACTTTGTCTCAGATTCTGAAACAAAATCCTGGATTTAGCTCATGTTGCAATAATTATAAACCTTTAGGTCAGTAAGGAACCCCATGACTTTTACAAGCCGATCGCCTGTCTGATTATCGAGATATTTATGATTGGAAATCGAAATCAAATTTCGCGTTTTCCTAACGATTTCCATAACACTACAGTCTATTGGGGGACATGAGTATGGTAAAACCGGTCACTCAAAGATTTTTACTTTTCTGAGGCACTTCATGATCATTTTGAGGCGCAATTTTTTCAGGGCTTCATTATTACACCATATCACAGACACTGATAACACGAAGGGCAATGCATCTCAGATTTAACATTGTTAAACGATGCCTTTAAAGCTTACATCTGAAAGTATTCCACAAAGGCCCTAATTCAACCAGTCTACCTTTCATTCTTGAGTAATGTAAAACACAAACACATGATACACATATTTACTAGGGGTATGAATAATTAATTTAGTTGCTAATTGTATACCTCAGCAACAGCAATAAAACAATCATGCTCGAGATTTAAAATTCAGTTTCGTTTATTTCATTTGAATTAATACAAGAAAATAATGCAACTGAGTATAGTTTGCTGTTTCTGTACAATTCTTCATGAAAGCTTTCCTTCCTTGTTAGGAACATTCATTTATTAAGAAATAAAGTATGTACACAAACATTTTAATCATTTTGTTTCAATGCTCTATAAACCATTCTATTTTTTAAAAATACTGGAAAAATAGTTTTTAAGATTCATTCAGTGTGTGCTGTTGTATCATGATGCTTGCTGATGTTTCAATCTGCAGAGAAATGATGGATTTAACAGGAGAAAATTTGAATTTCAAGTCCTTGAATTTGAAAGCTCCAATCAAAGTTAAGATTATCGTCACAAAGGGAAGGAAATGTGCAACGTGTATATTAAATTACTCAAAATTAGTAGAACTTACATCTGAGCATCTGATCCATACAAAGTGAATTGAAAGAAAAGGAAAAAAATGTATAAGAAACAAATGCTGGTTCTGAAATAGTCTGTACTGAAATATCTGTCATACACAAATTTTGAGTACAAGCAATTAGTCTAACAGAGATCATTTATACAATAAAACAAATGACAGTTGTGCAGCCCAACATTGTTGTCGTAGTCATCCTACTATTAGACATAATCAATCCCAACTATAATTACTTTGCTGAGATCATAGAGGTTAATAAAGATTGGGCAAGAACACCAAGCAATTATAACTTATAAGGGCAGTCTTTAAAAAAAAAATTATTATTCTTTTTTTGCAATACTTAATCAAACCCTTTCAGATCAATAATCAGACAAATCCATGAATTCAATCAACAATTGTAAATTTATGCATACAGTTGTAACCACACAATCACAGCTTGAAATGTGGCTTGAAATAGATGTCTACAGAATTTATAAAATATATACCCCATTCAAAACTTGACAGGAAAGTATCCATCCTTTTCTGGAAACATCCCCAAAAGTCTACATATATCATAAAGAAATGAGGAGCTTTAATTTATGCGTCTTGATAAGTACATGTATCTATAATAATGAGAACTGTTCCATGCAATAAACTGCCACATAGAGCTAAAACTGCTTGGAGAACAAGAGTTATACCACTGTACAGACTACATGAACATCAGCATATCCTTTTGTTTTTAAAGCTCTTAAGATTTTTGTCAGTCTTCCTAATTTTTCCTGGCTTTGTTTTTAAGTCCAACCCCTCCCCCCCCCGAAAAAAATAAATAGAAAGTTATACTCCAAGAAGGTAAAATACAAATTGAAATGTAAATACACAATGAAATGTACAACATATTCTTCTTTTAACTGCAATACAGAGTAAGGTGTTGTGAACTGATTGTATACAAAGAGTTCTAATACAAAACTGACATGTGTGAGTCAACGTCTCCTCTGTCGTGCAAAAGTTTGTTAGTAACTCTTAGGCATAAACAACATGGATATTTTGTTTGTCATAAAGAATAAGTTGACAATACAGGCATTCTAGGTTTTCCTCAATATTTCATGCACATCATTTTATTTTTTTGTTAAAACCATGATTTTCATCAATCACACATGCATACAATATGCTTATCCTCAACTACTTGCATACTAGATTTCCATCAAAATTAGTTTATGACATTATGAATAAGGGAAATAGCAATTACTGACCTTCCTAACATTTCTCAGCATCGTGACAATAGCAAAGAGCACACACCTGATCAAATATAAAACTTGATTCTTCACAGTATAACCTCTTTATAAAGAGAAAATTCAAAAGAATAAGTATTGAACAACAGCATTAAGCACAGTAAAGTTGAGTTTGCTTTAACTCTTATGCCAACAACAACAGAGAATTATAGTCAAACTCTTGGCACAAGGATATTCGTTAAAGATGCACAAACCTATTAGCATTGTCCATTTTCAAGCATAGGGCGAGAGATCCAAAGGCAACGTGTGTATCGGACACTGGACTGCTCTGTCATGCAGCAAAGCATGTAGGAGGTTGTGACCAAGTCTAATCTTCATCATCGTCATCCATGCCTGGGCTTGTAGGACTATAGGATGGAGAAGTGGGTGAGTAGCTGGGACTGGTAGGGGAGTAGGTGGGGGAGCTAGGACTGTACTTGGGGCTGGTAGGAGAGTATGTGGGTGATGCCGGGCTGTATTTGGGTGATGTCGGTGAGTACGTGGGGCTGGTGGGAGAGTATTTGGGGCTTGAGGGCGAGTACTTGGGACTCGTTGGAGAGTAGCTAGGGCTAGCAGGGGAATATGTTGGGCTGCTTGGACTGAAGTTTGGCGATGTGGGGCTGTAGCTGGGAGAAGTGGGGCTGTAGGAAGGACTAGTAGGTGAGTACTTGGGACTGGATGGGGAGTAGCTCGGTGATCCAGGGCTGTAACTTGGTGACTGAGGCGAGTAGCTGGGAGAGGTTGGACTGTACGAGGGGCTAGTCGGAGAGTACTTGGGAGAACTAGGAGAGTAGCTAGGACTAGTTGGTGAATAGCTAGGGCTTGTTGGCGAATAGCTAGGTGATGTAGGGCTATAACGTGGCGATGTTGGAGAGTATGACGGGCTGGTTGGAGAATAGCTGGGCGAAGTTGGACTGTAACTTGGTGACGTAAGCGAGTAAGATGGACTAGTTGGCGAATAGCTAGGACTTGTAGGACTGTAGCGTGAACTAGTCGGATAATAACTAGGAGAAGTTGGGCTATAACTGGGACTCGTCGGCGAGTAGCTTGGAGACGTTGGTGAATAGCTCGGGCTACAAGGACGATAGCTAGGACTAGTTGGACTATAGCTTCGTGATTTGGGAGAGGAACTTGGTGATGTTGGTGAGTAACTTGGACTAGTTGGTGAATGGGTGATTCGGGTTGTGGTATTGGGTCGGGTCGTCGTGTGACCCGAACTTTTGTGGAAACGTGCACCTGTATTTGCGAAATGTTGGGGATGTTTGTGAAATAAACCCCTCTCATCTTCAAATGGTCTGGTCCAATTTACCCGACACAAATCTACGAAATGTCGCCTCATCTTCCGCTTTCGTTTCTTGAAAGGTCGTATAACGAGACCACCCGACCAGACACGAAGACCCGATAATTCGAAGTAACCTCTGGGGGAAAGCAGGATGTAGGAGGGACTATAGCTAGTAGGCGAGTACATTGGACTGGATGGGTAGTAGCTTTGTGACCCAGGTCTATGCCTTGGTGACCCATGGCTGTAACTAGGTGAGGTTGGACTAGAGAATGGAGAAGTGGGTGAGTAGCTTGTTATGGAGGGAGAGTATTTGGGGCTTGAGGGCGAGTACTTGGGACTCACTGGAGTGTAGGTGAGGGAGCTAGGACTGTACTTTGGGCTGGTAGGAGAGTATCTGGGTGATGTGGGTGAGTAGGAGGGGCTGGTGGGAGAGTATGTGGGGCTTGAGGGCGAGTACTTGGGACTCGCTGAAGAGTAGGTGGGGGAGCAAGAACTGTATTTGATGGGACTGGTCGGAGAGTATGTTGGCGATGCATGGCTATAACTTGGAAATGTCGGAAAGTTGGGAGAGGTTGGACTGTACGAGGGGCTAGTCTGAGAGTACTTGGGAGAACTAGGAATGTTGCTAGGACTATTTGGTGAATAGGTAGGGGTTGTTGGGGAATAGCTAGGTGATGTAGGCCAATAACTTAGGGATGTTGGAGAGTATGGTGGGCTGGTTGACGAATGGCTAGGCGATGTTCTGTAACTTGGTGAAGTAGGCAAGTAAGGTGGAATAGACGGTAAATAGTACGGGGTTGGAGGATAGCTTGGACTAGTCAGACTAGCACGGGAATATGTTGGGCCGGTTTGACTGTAGTTGGGCGATGAGGGGCTGTAGCTAGGAGAAGTTGGGCTGTAAGAAGGACTAGTAGGTGAGTACTTGGGACTAGATGGGGAGAAGTTTGGTGATCCAGGGCTGTAACTTGGTGACTGTGGCGAGTAGCTGGGAGAGGTTTGACTGTATGAAGGGGTGGTCGGAGTGTACTTGGGAGAACTAGGAGTGTTGCTCGGACTAGTTGTTGAATAAGTAGGGGTCGTTGGGGAATAGCTAGGTGATGTAGGCCAATAACTTGGCGACGTAGGCGAGTAAGATCGACTAGTTGGCGAATAGCTAGGACTTGTAGGACTGTAGCTTGGACTAGTCTGAGAATAACTAGGAGACGTTGGTAAATAGTCCGGGCTAGTAGGACTATAGCTAGGACTAGTTGGACTATAGCGTGGTGATGTTGGCCAGCAACTTGGCGATGTCGGCGAGTAACTTGGACTGGTCGGTGAATGGGTGGTCCAATTTTCCAGACACAAATTTATGAAATGTTGTGTCATCTTCCCCTTTTGTCTCACGAAAGGTCGAGGAACGCGACACCCTGACAGGACACGATGACCCGATGATTCGAAGTAAGCACTGGGAGAAGTGAGCCTATAAGAGGGACTAGTAGGCGAGTATAAGTGGGACTGGATGGGTAGTAGTTTGATGACCCAGGGCTATGACTAGGCAAGGTAGAACTCGTATTCAGGAGAACTTGGAGAGTAGCTGGCACTAGTTGGTGAATAGCTAGGGGCTTGTTGACGAATAGCTAGGCGATATTCTGTCTCTTGGCAAAGTAGGCAAGTAAGGTGGACTAGACAGTGAATAGTATGGAGTTTGAGGATATATAGGACTAGTCGGACTATAGCTTGGTGACATTAGGGAATTAACTTGGTGATGTCAGCGAGTAACTTGGACTGGTTGGTGAATGGCCTGGACTAGCTGGTGAACCAGGTCTGGTCGATAAGTAGGACAAAGATGAAGTGGAATACTCAGGACTCTGAGGTGCGGCTGGTGATGCTTGGAGGTAAGGTAAGAAGGCGAAGCTGGAGAGTAGCTTGGTGACATAGGTCCAGCGGGGGATGGAATGTATGGACATCTGAGCTTGCAGGACTGAACCCGGGTCCTCCTGGAGTCATGCCACTCCCTATAGGTCAAACAAATGAAGAAATAAAATGCATCAAAAAAAAATGTACGTTGATTTTCTGAATTTCAATTCAATGTGACAGATACCTAGGGGGCAAAACCCTGATTTGGTTTTTTTTTTAAATGGTATGTTGTAAAAGGTAATTGTTGGGTATCAAATTGTTTAGGGCACCTCCCTGCAAAACTTCTATGTGGACTACCTTGAAAGTATGCTGCTAAAAACAAATGGCGGCCATTTTTCGAAATGGCCGCAATATATACTATCGTTGTACAATTCTTAAGATTACTTTTTTTAACAGAACCTCATTTTACCATGTAAGAAGTGTCATTTGAAAGAGAATTAAATTTTCTACAAGATGATATCACATTCAATAGGTTTGGGGATGATTATCACAACAATTTTGAGCCAAATTGTGATTTTTTACACTTTTTCCCCCAAAATATGAATTGCTCCAAAATACTTATTTCTCCATAATTAAAAAAATTCATGAAGAATACTGACTTGGAACTTGGTAAAAAACCGTCCTGAAATATGGTTAATATCATATCCCAATTTCAAGTTCATTGCTTTGCTAACCCAAAAGTTATAGCGCTCTAAAGTTGACCGTTTGATATGAGCTAATATGGCAATTTTGGTTGATAAGGGCTGTCTTCTCCTTAGCAACAGTAACATAGTAAGATGAAATATAGAATATATCGCAAGTAGATGCTATCAGCAAGCAGATGACTACTTTTATAGGAGGTGTGATGTCAGATGATGCAGTTTCATCATATTTTAATGTTATATCTCTCTTAATTCGCATAAATATGGTAATAATATGCCTAGTAACCGATATACAATGTGTTTTTAGAAACCAAATTGTGCAATCAGTTGAATAATAATATACAAATGATGCATGCGCATGAGTTCATTATACGATCTATCCGCACTCGAGTTGAGGCTGTGTGTATCTATTGCTGAGTGCAATAGATACACGCAGCATCAACGAGGGCGGATAGATCGTATAATGAACGAATGGAAACATGCATCATTTGTTTTATACAACGAAACTCCTAGATCCTTGTTATTTGATGTAAAAAAAGGTCATTCAAGATTGTTTCGTGACAGTATGGCTGACAAATAAATCTCAAGTTTAAGGCTTAATTTAGCGCATACATAGATAAAGCAAGCGCACTTGCCTCTAAACCTATTTACGCATAGTGCTGCGCAAGAATAGGCCCATGCCTCTGGGCCCATGCACACACAGTATTAAGCGCTAACCTCTACGCGCACTACTGCGCATCATGTACATGCGCTTAAAAAGCGTGCAATAGGACTGGAAAATATTGCACGCTCTTTCATGAAAAAGCGTGCAATAGGCTCAGTAAATGAATCACACGTGACCGCGCATGACCAATCATTTGATTAGGATATGGGAATGAGTTGTATAAATAAAAATAAAACCTGATTCCAAGTGATATACATGATTTTGCAGTCAGAAACATGTTCATAGTGTATGGTGTGGTTCAGAACTTCTACCCTACCCCCTCCCTCCTTTGAATGCTCCCCCTATTAAAATCAAGATAAATTTTGCAATGGGGGCATTATGTAGTGTTAGGGCATGGTATGTGTTCAGAAATGATGCAGGCTATCGGTCGTGTGATAAATAAAGTAAGATCTGACCGCTAGTGATAGTCATGATTTTCAGTCTGAATCATGAAGATAAAGGATGAGCTTCAGAATTTGCACTATACTCCCCCTACCGTGACCTGCAAATTCCCACTCCTCCTACGTGCATTGCGTGGACTGTGACAGATAATATAGGCGACACAGTTCTCAAACTCCATCATCTCACCAAAAACTTTCGCTCGGCAAAGATGTGATGGTCTTACATCTCGGAGACGCGGGGGTTAACATTGAGTCATTGACCAATCAAAACGAGTCTTATATGGTTGGAAAGATAAAACTACATAGAAAAATGCATTTCTCAAACTAAAATTAGAAGAGGGCGGTATGCCAAATTGTGACATGGTAATAAAGCTCTGTCGCCCGACCCGTTAATTTTACACAGAAAACGAGCTGAAAATAACAGTAAATTGACTACTTTAAACAATAAAAGTTAAAACGCGATAGTAAATCAAAATGAAATTGTAATCTGTTTGCTTTTATAATGCGACGAAGACTATGATCTTTCTAGTAAATTACTAGAAAGATCATAGTCTTCGTCGCATTATACTATAGTCAAAATAGGCAAAATATTTGGTACTTTTAGCAGAATGGAGATGGATGTAAAAGAAGACGTGTTTTTCACGTCATTCTCCATAGAACATTTTTTGCTAAGAAAACAAGCACTGTTCAGTGACCCAAACGTTTTGTTATGTGTACGCCTGCTACAATTTTATTTTGGTAAATTTAAAGACATTGGTGAAAGTCATCAGAACCTGTTACCCAAACGTCACTACCGCTTCTGTTACATGCCAATGCCCCCCCCCCCTCCGACACGCATACACAAAATATCAAATAAATGAGAAAAACTGGTGCAAGATTAACATCATTAATTTCAAAAGTACATTGAATTTGTAAAATAGATCCCAAAGAATTTACAAAATCATTTAAAATCAAGTGATACTGAGAAATTCTGTCATTACCCGCTTTCCCCCTCTAAAATTCTAAACAAATCCAGATAAATAAATCATAAATAAAGATCTAATCTACAGTTATGTGAAAGAAACGATTATCAGGACATCACCGAATAATATGAGACCTATATTAAAATAATAGGAATTACACTGAAACATTTACATGTACATACTTGGTAATGTGATTCGTAACTTGCACCCCCCCTTCCATGTGACATGCCAATTCACCCTCCCCTATATAGTTAAAAACAAGAGAAAATGGTGCCTATTACAATATAATTTTGAAAATGAGTCTTAATCATTTATGCTTAAATGGTTCAGGGAAAGCGTGTATGCCAATACCATACCCTTTTTGCTTCTTTCCCCTCTTTCTCTAAAGTTTGACAAAAGTAGATTTCTACCAGTTTTTATCATACTTTGTCATGATTAATTGATTATTATTACTATTATTTTTATTATTTTTTATTTTTTTCGGGGGGGGGGCAGGGACAAGAAGCCAGTTAAAGTCACTAGTGAAATAACATGAGATTTGGGGTCATAAGACAGATATGTTGTTTAGACTAACTTAGTAAGTTTAAAATATTGTATCTAATGATGTACGTAACTAGTTTATGCATCCTTTATGAACAACCTAAAGTACAAGTCCACTCCAAAAATCACTTAGATTTCCCCATGCCTTTGCCCAGGTTATATGATTTGTATCATATTGCGTGCATGACATTTCACAAAATCTTTTATGAACTTTGAAGAATTGATACTTTTTTCTGAATATTGTATATTCATAATTACTGATTTGTATATAAATAGTTTATCAAAATTCATATTTTTCATGATTTAACGGGAAAAAATTACTCTATATTAGTGCATCCACACAAAAAAAAATATTATACTATCAATCTGACTTGGATGCTGGTGGGAAAGAAATAACATTCTTAGGGGGAAAATAGGAAATTTATATTATCAATATAAAGAAAATAATCAGTGGATAGTGAAGACATGACGTCACAGACTCATGAGTGAGTTGCCAATTTGTCTAGTGATTTTCAAAGTTTTTCATGTCATTGAAAATTCATAATTTTCTTATTAGTTATCCGATTTTGCTCAAAACTTGGCAAGACCTAACAAAAATTGCATGAATCCAGAGATAAAATTGGCCTAAATCCCACGGTGCACTGCGTTTCGGGCAAACGGAGCTGCCGTGGCCGCCGGGAACATATAGTGTAAAGGCCTGTCACATTTGCCCATTCCGTCCCCCCGCGTTTTCTCACGACCATCCCGTTTTGTCCAAGGTGGCCTAAATCGTGATTGCCGTGGCCACCGGGAACATAGTGTAAACGTAGCATATACAGTGCATGATAACGTCTTTTTAAATCAAGTAACAGTTTAATACACAGTTATATCCAGAGTTAGCTGTGTTTGGTAAATTAAGTTACCAGATGAGTTGAATATCTAATTCTCACAATATTTGCACTTGAAAGTACGTTGCACTGTCTTGAAAAAAAGGGGGGGGGGGTTGACCAAATGACGATGCGGATACTGTGTGGGTCTGGACACAGTCATGATGGCGTTTTTCTATGCACATCACATTTTCACTTGGCAGCCAAAGGGGGTTAAACCCCTAACCCCCGTAGATCCGCCACTGATGATGTTGCATTCAGTCGACTTTTGGACGAGCAGGAAGCTGCTCTCATTTATGACCTGCTAGCTAGATGACAGGTACCAAGAAATTGTTAAAGGTATTACAAAGTTTTGGTATGGGGTCATGAATTAGGTTCAAATGAATATATTGGAAGCATATATATGCGATTTTACAATATTTAATGATCGTTATCGCGGTTGAAATAGAGTCTAAAGTGATGAAAGTGTAAATAATAAACTCTTTATGTTGTATAGCGCCCTCTCAAGACTGATATTACTTTAGCTTAAAACAATGTTTCTTGACTACAATCGACCGATTTGCTATTCCCGTTTGGAAATTATATATCAGAACTGCATATTATGAAAATGTCATGGTCGCAGCTACCATGGAATGGCCTTAGGCGCTGTTTGAAATATTTGAAATTTACCGGGAGCACCGGTAAATTTTGATTATTCAATTTGCTCGAAAGCAGAAGTGTTTTAGGGGCTAAATTTGTTAGTGCTCATAATACATCCACAGGGACATCCAAATATATATCCAAAATTTAAAGAATTACTATCCATCCAATTTCAGAATATCCCAAAACTTTGCATTACCTTTAAGGAACTTAGTGTAGAAATGACAGATCAATACTGCATGACTATAAAATTATAAACTATAAAAGGGGAGTTCCAGATTATTTCAGTTCTAGATCAGAGACGAAGTGATTCAGAACTTATATATGATTCTGCACCGATTGCACGCACAGTAACAGTGATGCCATGGAGAAGCTGAAGCGCCTTATAGGGGAGATAATAACAAACTCCACACATTCTTGCAGGCACCAAAGATTCTTCAAGCACATTATGAAAAGTGGAAGAGGGAAATTAATGAGAAAATATCAAATCGGACCTCCTTCACAACTGCCTACGACAAGCTGCTAAATGACTAGAAACCACAATGAAGTGAAGGTGTATGGAAGAGACCAAACGTCTGTTATGTTCCAATTAAGGCAGAGCAGCGTGTGAGAACTTTCTTGCACATCTGAATGCCCTCCACCCGTCTCTCAAATACACAATCGAGATTGAATGTGATGGCGCGCTTCCGTTTCTTGATCGATGTACTGCAATATAAAAAAGTACCATGGTAACCATGGTTCTTTGTCCAAATTACCATCCACCATTCGAACCATGGTAACCATGGTATCAAAAAATGGATGATACCATGGTTACCATGGTTCGAATGGTGGATGGTAATTTGGACAAAGAATCATGGTAACCATGGTACTTTTCGCGCGCGCGCATTGTAGAAAGAAAGGCGCACGGCTTCACTACTTCCGTCTATCGGAAACCTACATTAACAGGTCAGTATTATACACGCGCTGGGACTCTTTCAGTCTAGCTACCCGGTATTTGGTATTTGGTATTGGTCTCATCAATATCCTCATTGATAAAGCACAGAGAATTTGCTCTACGTACGTGCAAACTCGCCGCGGAAATCAATCAATTCAAGGATATTCTGCACGAAAACGGCTATCCTGACCATGTGATTGATTGATATGTCACCCGTAAACTGAACAAACAAACAAAGACACCGGCCTTTGGGCCTACAAATGCCCTGTGTATCTCAAACTACCGTGGCGAGGGAAAGCTTCCCAAAAGCTTGAGAAACAGGTCAAGCAAGCGCGTGTGCGTTGCATTTCCGACCGTTGAGCCGCGCGTGGTATTTACTGCACACATAGAATCTCAGATAGCAAAATATCTGGGGCCCATCTGGGTTTTGTATGGGCTGACTAGAGCCCAAGTGGCCCATACAAAAACCAGATGTATACCAGATGGGCCTTCCCACCCAGAACCCACAAGTAACAACACATATGGGCCCATGTGGGCCCCATGTGGGTTTTTGGAGGTGAAAATCGCACGTCGAGCATCGGCTGGGCCCAGCTAAAACCCAGGTGTAAACGTACCACATGGGCCTTCCCACCCAGAACCCACAAGTACCAACACATATGAGCTCCATGTGCGTTTTTGGTGGTGAAAATCGCATGTCGAGCATCTTCTGGGCCCAGCTAAAAACCAGATGTATACCAGATGAGCCTTCCCACCAAGAACCCACAAGTATATGGAGCCCACGTGGCCCATATGAAAACCAGATGTAAACCAGATGGGCCTTCCCACCCAGAACCCACAAGTATATGGAGCCCACGTGGCCCATATAAAACCAGATGTATACCAGATGGGCCTTCCCACCCAGAACCCACAAGTACCAACCCATGTGGGTCCCATGTGGGTTTTTGGTGGTGAAAAGCGCACATCAAGCATCGGCTGGGCCCAGCTAAAAAAAAAAGATTTATACCAGATGGGCCTTCCCACCCAGAACCCACAAGTATATATGGAGCCCACGTGTCCCATACAAAAAACCAGTTTGGCATTCCAACCCAGAACCCACAGTATACCAACACAAGTCATGTGGGCCCCATGTGGGCCCCATGTATAGGCCCCATGTGGGTTTTTTGGTGGTGAAAATAGCACATCGAGCATCGGCCGGGCCCAGCTAAAAACCAGATGTATACCAGATCGGCCTTCCCATCCCAAACCCACAAATATACCCAGAATTTGCATAATGAATATGGGGTGCGTGCACATCTATGTTTTTATACAATTTATCTGAATTTACAGAATATTTCTTAATTACTGATGATTTAGTGATATGCAATTCATTTCGAAAATACTACAAAATGTAAATTGCTATTTATTAGGACATTTCACTACTTTGTATATATTACATTTAATTAAACATTAATTAGGAAAAACACTAACTATGAACTAAAACAAATTCAATAAAATACAAGTATATGGAAAAATCTCATTAACAGCAAATTATACCACAACTTACTATAAGTCTTTTAACTGGAGTTTTCAACTGGTTGGTCCAGTTAGACCAGTTAAATCCAACTGGTAACCCTGGAAATTGAAATAGTGTAACTGGTCCAGTTGTACTTGACCAGTTAAAGGCTATAGCTGAACCCATTTAAACAATATGAAGCCCATTTAGAACCACATTGGCCCATATGTGGCCCATATCAAACCCACTTGGCCCATATTGATCCCATATATAGAACCCGCTTGGCCCATATAGAACCCACTTGACCCATATGGAGCCCACTTAAAACCCACTTAGCCCATATAGAGCCCATATACAACCCTCTTGGCCCATATGGGGTCATATATAACCCATTTGAAATTATGAAGCCCATTTAGAACCCTCGTGGCCCATATGGGCCCTATATAAAACCCACTTGGCCCATATAGAACCCTGGGTTTTATGTGGTAAATCTCATCTGGGGCCCATCTGGCCCAGTTGTAACCAGATAAAACCCAGATGGGCCCCACAACATTTTGCTATTAATGATTTCGTCACGGTCCGTAAAGATTACTCCTAGCTATTACGCAAACTACCAATGTGATTCATGAATTCAAGTGGCAATGTGAAGCTCGGTACATTATAGGGCGTACAACTCTGAGACTGGCAGATCGAGTAAAACAGCATGTTCCTTCCTTCATTCGGAACCGCCATGCAGCTAGACCGCGAGCGTTTACAACCGCCGCGGCTCATGCAAACTAGGAATCTTCCGTATGGCAGACAACGCCAACTCTGCCATCGCTCAGCTAGCACTTGCTGAACAATTAACCAAGATTGCGCTGAACAATACTGTACTTTACTCATCTGCGCATGCTCGAAGCCACACACATTCAGTTGCATGACCGACCCTCTTCTATATGCAGACAAAAATAGTTTGTTCGGACGCTTGTATTATTTTAGCGATTAATTATCCTGTTATAACCGGCTGGCAATAAGCCTAATTTACCGTTACCTTAATTAGACAGCCAATCAAGTTCAAGTGAACATTTATTTTCTTCCATTCAATTTGACAACATATTTGATATCTGTTCAAACAATACAATTTATACTTAGGAACATAAATATAATTTAAGAACTTGTATTACACGGAAGAAGGCGCGAATCCCGGTAAGCAAAGCAAAGCAGAGCTCGTTATATTTCGCGCCTTGATTGTTCCTTTTAGTTTCCGTTTATAGAGCCTGTAGCATGACGAGACTATATGACTTTGTACGTGTCTTTCCCAGCTGACTCGGGGCCAATCGGGTATAATACGACTACGGACGACTAGACCGCAGCATTCACGTGCGTGCAACATACGCGAAACCGAAGCGTGAGGAGAAGTACAGTACTTCGATCTGTTTCGCGAACGCTAGTGCGCTGACAATGTAGAGAAGTCGCTGACTACTCCGGCCGTTGATCAAGTCCATTCGTTGGCGTGCATTTGTCCAAGAGAAGACGTAGTTGGCGTTATACCAGTATTGCCATATGCTACACTCCCTTTAAGTATGGCTCTTTTCAACGCGATTCTCCGGAAGAGACATAATTGTAGACCAGCTGCATGGCAGCAGGGGATGCTATCATCAAGTATCAGCAATGTCGTTCTTTTTAAAGAAGAACAAAGAGGAACAGCTAGGGTACAAATTCTGAAACCAAACCGTGCAGTATCTCCTATATGATTTGGTACTGTGTTTAAATCACATAAATCTTTTGAATTCTGGGCCCGTCTTATAAATAGGTGCGATTTATCAAAACTAAGGAGCCCAATCCTCCTTGTCCAAACTAACATTAATTTGAATATCTTGAAATAAATTCACAGCTCTGTATAAACAGTGGTGTATATAATTATATGCATTATGGTGCCCAGAGCAATCAATGAAACTGCAAGTCCCCCACTGCTCGAAGTAATATCTACTAACCGTAAAAGGGAGTGAGTAAGCTAGGCGACCGGCTTTGGAATTTCGCAAGGTAGCACAGCGGTCTAATTGTAGGCCTATGTCAGGGGCGGATCCAGCCGGCGGCAATTAAGGAAGGGGCCAAAGTAGGGGCCCACTTCGTGAGAAATTTGAAAAATCATGCCGGCCGATTTTTCGCTCATTGGGGAGTAGTGAACACCAAGGTGAGGGGCCCGGTCTCCCCTGGATTCGCCACTGGTCTATGTATAGTTTCGCATTTTGATCAAAGGTATATAAAGTGGTTTTCTATTCATTTCTCCTTAAATTCTGAACAAAATTGAACAAAACTGTGCAGAAAAACAGTCGAGGAATATAAAAATTAAGGTAACCCAAAGATAATTGTTTAATAGTTTTTAAAGTTGTTTTCAAAAGTTGAAAGTTGATTTTGGTTTTATCCCATTTTAAACATTCAATCATTGAGGGTCAATACTAAAAGTATTTCACAAGAGGCTGGTGAAATTTATAATAGGCAGCAAAGCAATGGGAATTACATTTTTGAAGTCATATTTGGAACCATTAAAAAAATGCTATTTATAAACTATATATCTAAATTGGGGCGCAAATTACAAAATCCTTTACAACCTATTTATGCGAGCCTAGCTGACTGAGCTTTAGAAAATGTTCTATTTTTAATGCATTTTGCCTTACATATTGGGGCGCATGCATTCCTAAGGATCACATTTGTTCTTCTTCTCTGTCCTTTCCTTTTCTCTCTTTTACATGTTTTGTGCCCTCTTTTTGTGATCTCTTAAAATTTATGCAAGTGCCCCAGGCTCCTGCACCCAGATGCCACTGTGTACCGAAGAGATAGGAATCTGTAGGTTTGCGATTGATTAATTGGAGGGATTTCGATTAAACTGGATTAATCGCAACTCTTAATAAAGACGATGTACTGGACTCTTGTATTTTCACTGATGATGTACATGGTTTTATGGCAGAAAGCAATACTTGTAAAATTCAATTTGTGTCAGAATTTATAGGAAGAGTGGAGGCACAAAGGGTAGGGAATTGGCATAATTTCCTTTTAAAGATTTAAATTGAAAAGAGTCCTTTTCCCCTTTATGATGTACATGTATTTTTAAGTTTTTAACGTTTAGAAAGTACACCTTGTTATGGTAAAAATGTTATTTCGTCATGGAAAATACACCACATAAGAAGTATTCAAGCAACTATAGCCGCACACTCGGATATGACCTTATTCTAGCACCTTGCTGCCTGGATATGACGTTGCCCTATCTATATCGATAAGTTCAAAATAATCAGGGGAGCTGTACTAGGCGTTGTGGCGTGCGCCTGTAATCCAGCTAACAGTGGAAGTTACAAACTGATACCTCCGAGGACGCAGGTTCGAAGCCGAGTCACGTCTTTCGGATGGTGACGTTTAAAGGTCGGTCCCCAGACGTAAATAATTAAATCTGATTAAATCTGATTGATACACGTCTGTAAAAATCCAATACACACACACAAACACCCCGCCCCCACCCCGCCTCATCGTATGGCTTTGGGTGCGGGGAAGCTGTGCAATTAGTTCTAATTCCAACCTTCAAGTATCTAGTTTTTAGGAAGTGAACCCAGGTCTATTATATTCTTATACTTGGCTGGTTAATAAATTTATTATACAAAATAAATAATTGGGGTCCATTTTCGAGGAAGGGGGAGGAGAAAGGAAAGACATTGACAAATTTATCCATGCAATTTGAACCATTAGATTTTAAATGTATTGTGAACATTCCTTCGAAAAAAATACTGGACAAATCTTTCGACCATTTTGAAAAATGGACGCCATTTGTTTTCAGCAGTATAGTTTCAAGGTAGTCCACCTAGAAATTGTGCAGGACGTGCCCTGAACACGTCGATACCCAACCACCTTTTACAACAGTCCATATGTCTCTATATAAAACCATTCTTGCAAGGTTATATGCTGCACCACGAACACAAAACTTGATTCAACAACAGATTTTAAAATCCTCCAAATCTTTGTACAAGGATGACCTTCCGGCAAGACTCATCTGAGAATTCGCACCTGAACTAGATGATCCTCTTGCTTGTTTATTTAATGAGTGCCTATATATACAATCCGGCGTTTTCCCCGACCAGTGGAAGCTATCCCCCATAGTGCCCATCCCCAAGGTGAAACCATGCCAGTCTCTTGACCAATTACGACCGATTTCTCTAACACCTATTTTTTGCTAAGATCTTTGAAACCTTCATATCAAGTTGGATTACCCGCGACAACAGCCACAAGTTAGACAGTCAACAATATGGAAATATTAGGAACTCACCGACCACTACTACCAGTGTGAGTCTTGTGGACACTATCTTAATAGGAAATGTTGATTAAGCCTGGTCATATGTTGCATCACTATGTGCCATTGATTACGCCAGCTTTCGATCATATTGATCACAATATATGTTGTTGTTAGGAAACTTTTCCAACTTGGTGTAGACTTATCACTTAATCCTGTCATTTGTAGTTACCTTGAATGTAGATCACACTGTGTTCGTATCGGTCCGAGCTGTCTCTAAATTCTCTAATGTGACATGTGGAGCCTCGGCCCGGTTTTTTCTTAGACATGACTTAATGATGCTGCCTCTGCAGATACACAACTAAGATGGAAATATGTAGATGATCTCACAATTGCAGAAGTTAGGAAACATTCCCAACCTTCAAACATTCAATCATGCAGTAATCAACAACCTCTCTATATACTTGGTCTACTGATAATAGCTTATTATGATCCCCGGCCAAACCTGAGAAATGTAAGATAATGAATGTCTCATTCTTGCAAAAGACGCTATTGTATTTCTGAACTTTCACCTTGGTACAAGTACTCTTGAATGTGTTGATACTCTCAAACTGTTGGGTGTTATTAATTGTTCAATCTAACATGAAATGGGACAAGCGAACTTCTCACATGCCTAGCCTAGCTTGCTGCTAAACGACTGTGCTATGCATACTCAAAAAGTACAAAGCCCCTGTCAGCTTTGCTATCGGTCTACCTCATATATCAGCTACCAATACTGGAGTATGCCTCCCCGGTACGTGTTGTCTCTCTCCTGCTCTCACCGTTCAGCAATCTCATCAAATTGAGCGCATACAGTACAAAAACGTGCGTGTAGAATAATTATTGGATGTACTTAACCACAATAACTCTGACTATAGTACTACCAAAGAGATATCACAACAATGTTGTGATATCTCTTTGGTACTACACAAATGCTCTCGAGGTTCTCAACATATCCTATCACTTGAGCAACGTCGAAAACAATTATTTGAGAAGTTTGCTAATTAAGTCCATCACCTGTTCTAGGCACAGTTCAATCCTCCCACCTCTCCGAATTAGTACCCTACCTAATATATCGCCCCTAGCTAAGATCAATGGGTTTCTGGAACCGAGGTGTCGTACCTCTACCCCAACTTATTAAGATTGAATAACTTTATGTGAATTCCATAATTATTGAATTGTATTTTATTTACTCTTTAGATCTGATACAATGTGCAATACTTTATTAGCTGCATTTTCTGATTCATAATAATGAAGATATGCGGATTTTTCCATTAATAGAACTAGGTGTCGACTTTTTAGTAATAATTAGCTTCACATGTTGTGCACAACATTGTCGGGAAGGGTATTGATTATCTTTCGTCATTTGCTGCCGAATTGCCTGTACATTATTTATATAGCATACTCTGAACTTCTTGAAATATGCTGAAAATGTTGCCCATCATAAATGTTGCCCATCATGTGCAGGCGCGCCGGTGCACGGTGGGTTGCAGACCAGGCCGGCCGGGCCTGTCAATCCATTTGCAGTCTTTTCTGAACGCACCGGCGCGCCTGCTCCTGCATGTGTAGATATAATATATATGTATGAGAAATGTTTCTTAATTATTCGCCTTTTAAAGATCTCTCTCCACCTCTCTCTTCCAGCTATCTCCCTCCCTCTTTCTCTCTCTCGCTTTTCTCTCTTTCTAGCTTCCCTCTCTCTCTCTCTCTCTCTCCTTCCCTCTCTTTCTCCCTCTCCCGGGCCCACCCCTCTCTCTCTCTCCTTCTATCTTCATCTCTCGATCTTCCTCACTCCCTCTCCCTCTGTATCTCCCCCTCAATCTTTCTCTTTCCCTCTCCCCTCTCTCTCTCTTTCTTTCTCCCCTCCCTTTTTCTACCCCCCCCCCTCTATCTCTCCCTCGTCATTTTTCTCCTTCTCGATTTCCTCGTCATCTCTCGCCTTGGTCTTGCTTCATGTAGCTAGCCAGCCTGCATGGCTTCACTCGTTGAATATTGTATTGCAACCACATTTTCATGTGCGGACGTAAAACAACATGTTTTTCTTATATTTTGTATATATTTTGGTTCAATTTTGTTTACACTATTCAATTTCATTGTAAATCAACCATTTATATGAGTACGTGTACGTGTACGTGTTGATGTTTTCAAACCGAACAAATAAATAAATAAAATAAATAAATAAAAAGGTGGTAATTTCATAACCGTGTTAATATTATATGATCATTAGAAAAATACTCATTTCATAAAAACATATCTTCAAAATACTTGGAACAGTTTACTTCACTTTCAAGAACTTAAGGTCACTGATAAGGTTTCCTTAGTAAACTGTTCTGAAGTGATTTTTTACAATTCAATACCGACTCGTTACTGATATAAAACTATAGATTGGGCAAAAAATATGAATTTCAACATTTTCTGTTTCTGGACAAAGCAAGTGTACTTACCCATGTGTGTGTATTGGGTTTTTACAGACGTGTATCAATCAGATATGATTATTTACGTCTGGGGACCGACCTTTAACGTCACCATCCGAAAGACGTGACTCAGTTTCGAACCTGCGTCCTCGGCTGAATCAGTTTGTAACTTCCACTGTTAGCTGGATTACAGGCGCACGCCACAACGCCTATTGGAGATGAGGTTCCATCATATAGACTGGCAAATACAATGAAGAAGCAATTACACAAAAAAATGTAATGGAAATGAAGTTCGTGGGAAAACGAATAAACAGCTAGAGGTATAGGCCAGTCAATATTTTTAGCAAGATACCCGCTAGTTTACTTCTGTATGTACTTGTATTTATCTTAGTCAAATAGGGAAAGAAAGAGAAGAATAACAACCATATAATTGCTCGTGCATATATTATTGTACGTTTTGTTATCTTTGTAACCCTTGTCTACATATTCGATAGATTTCAAGGACATGTATTACAACAGCTGTTTAGAATTGGTCACATTTTATTTGTTGTCTGAGAAAACAAAGAAAAATTTGTGATTCCTGCACAGGTGCAGGGGACCAATAGGGCGTTACACAGTGGCATAGCATTAGGGAGCCCCCTGCCCCATAAAATGGGTAAGAGGGGGAGGGGGATGATAGAAAGAGAAAGGAGAGGGGAAATAGAAAATGAAAATATGTTATGAACCCTCTCCCTCATCCTTCCCTCACTCTACAGCTTTCGATTTGCATTCATCTACCGAATATTTCACGTTCCCCATCCCCATCCGTGTGACACCACTGCCCCAAAGTGTCTACACCATTGCATGGTGCCGCACCTTATTTATTCAGGCACAACACACGCGTACGTTGACCCTGCCTCCTCCCTGCCTCCTCCCTACATGCTCCCCCCCCCCATTAGAATTTTGCCCTCCTTTCAATTTTCTATATTTAATTTTATTGCTTTGAAAATAGTACATGAACATTGTATAACTTTACGATCATACCATTGTAAAGGGGATTGCCTATATTCCACAATTACACGATTGACTGCTACACTTGTACATGCATCAGTGTGTCCCAAGACGAAAATCCAATTGAATCCCCATTGAATGTCCCCATATTGAATCCCAATTGAATACCAATTGGCAATTTGGAGTACATGAAAAGTGAAACAATGGGTACCTATTGAAACCAATTGGCAATTGGTCCCGTACGTAGCATGAGCTTTCCTCTCACACACATAGTGCACTTACAGGGGAAGTCCACCCTGGTTTTAATAGAAGCAGAAAAATAAGAGGATCAGGTCAGTAAAAGTTTGAGCAAAATCTGATTAAAAATAGTAAAAGTCATGAATTTCTGAAGTTGCGATCAAACACAAATTGGCAACTCTGTGATGTAATTTGCAAGGTTCCCTCTCATTTGCTTTTTTCCAAAAACAAATAAGGAATGTCTATTTACCCTTAAAGGAAATTTTCAATCATACATGCACCCTAAATATATTTATTGCAAATATTTTTTCTATACAACCCCTGTATGATACCAATGTATTCCATCATCAATAACTAAGAAAATGATAGTTTATAAAATTGCTGTACTGAGCAAATTGGAGAGGACCTCACAAGACGACAGTGTTACCAATTCATGTTTCACTCATGACAACTTTGAAAGATTCATATCTTTCTTATCTTTAATTAGATTTTGCTCAAAAATTTCACTGACCTGTCCCTCTTCTTTTGCTGCTTCTATGAAAACCAAGTGAATATCAGGGTGGACTTCCCCTTTAACTCTAACAGTACGAGATCTACAGCCAGTATTCATTAAATCTTCTTTACACTAGTGCAGGAACCCCAACAAAATGGGTCTACTTATTTATGAAGTGCCAAGTGTCAAACTCTCAATCCGATACAAATTATAATTCCCGTCAAATGTACATACAAGAATTAGGTCATCACAAGTTGATTTCTTATTCTTATGAATCATTTCACAGCTTTATTTGTTTGTACATATTACCGGTAAAGCATCTAAGGAATAGAGAGGTTGACACTTGGTAACCTATAAAACAGTGGACTCCGTGGCACAGGCTTCAGCTCGATCCACTTTTATGAATACAGGCCTACATCCAGGGGTGTCGATTTGTATCCGTGGTTGGGGGGATGATAGGTGCCAAAAGCACTATTTTGAGCACTATTTTTTTTCAAAAACTATAACCAGTCTTAGAAGGTGCATTATTATTGGAAGGGTGTTATAAACAAAAAGTCCCAAATTTCATTCAATCTTTTTGTTTCTTGTTTTTCTTTTCACTTTCCTTTTAAGCCCTGTCAATAATGTAACATTGATTATTTACTCGATTTTAATTAGTTTTTGAAGAACTCCTAGGTGAAAGAAATCATAACTATTCTTGAATATTATTACTTGTTTTAGAACATGTTGGGCCTGTCTCACATTGCCTTCCATCATTCCATGGCAATTTTCCATGTTTCTTTCAGCTTATTTCTCACTTCTTTTCCATCCACTCAACTAATTCCTGATCATGCATTAACCTCATACCTACCATCACCCATGCCTAAGCTTTTTAGGGAGGGGGATCCCGTAAAGTAATTTTGACATTGTAAGAAATAAACATGAGCAATATTTCATCGCAGGTTACTTTAAAGTCAACCTCTTTTTCATTGCCCATTCACATCAGTTCCCTGAAAGAAATGATGGAATATATATGTCCCTCTTTCTCTTGTCTTTCTTCCTTTTCTCTTCCCCTTCCTTTTTCTTCTGCCCGTTTCTTCCCCTTTTCCCTTTTTCCCAGGTAGCAAGCCCATATGGGGATGATCTGGGTCACTTGTGCCATCTGGGCTATTAAATGGAACCCATATATGTATCCCATATGGGGCCAATATTTAGTAACCCATATGGGATCTATCGAGCCAGCCCTTATGGGTTCCAGATGGGAATGAGCTGGGCGTACACATATTGGTAGAATATGAATATGCCCATATGGGTAACACATGGGGAAAATCTGGGTTAACCCACATGGGATATATCTGGGTTAACCAATATGGGTACCAGATGGGATTAAGCTGGGCATACCCATTTGGGCCCAGTTTGGTATGGGTCCCATCTGGGTCCCATCTGTCTTATATGGGTCCCATATGCTTCTTGGGTGCAGATGCCTTAGGGCCCCAGATGGTTTTCCATATGGGGCCCATGTTTCAAGAATATGGGATCCATGTGGGTCCCACATGGGCTTGCTACCTGGGTTATTATCCTCTCTGTCTCTCATTATCTCTCTCCCACTCTCTACTTCTTTTTGCACTTTTGCGCTTCGCGCTTAACATTTAGCTCGTTGCTTTTTAACGCTGCGGCTTTGCATTTGGCGCACTGCATTTCTATGATGCTGTTGATTGAATAAATTGAATAAATTCATCAATTCCTGATGAAGCCATATGAGCGAGAATTCAATTTATTCTTGTCTCATATACGGTTGTCTCATTTACTTCGTTTTCTATTTATATATGTATGTATTATGAAAATGAGATAGCAAAATGTGTATATTGATGGTCATCTTGCGAGTAATAACCATTAACTATCGGGCTCTCATCGTTAATTTTCTCTTCATTTTTTTGTTTTTGATGGTGAATTATTGGGGGATGATTGTACAGGCCACCCCCACCTGAAATATTGGGGGATATATCATCCCCATCCCCCCGTGATCGACACCCCTGCCTACATCTTCACCTCAAAGGGATCTTGAATTACCCAACACACATCCAAGCAGTCAAACAATTCAAGCCCATCAAAGTATGTACTATCAAATTTTTAAAAACTTGCACCATCATTAGAAATGTAGGATTCCTTCTAGTCGTATGCATAGTAAAATCATAAAAATCGTTATTTGTTGTTGGGTTATTATTGTGGGCATTCCTTTCATAGAAAAGACTCAGATGCCTGCCTACAAATGGTGGTGATGTCAGACCAGTGACTCTGACTCGATTTCAAATTAGCTTTTCTTGGACTGGAAGACTTGGCAATTTTAATTTCATCATTATTAGTGACCATTATATAGCAGCCTCGATCACAAACATTTCAGATATTACAATTTTCTATGCTGATGATATTGCATGCTTTTCAAAATTTGATCACAGTCAGCACGTACAGTTTGCGATGGGCATCAAACACTATACTTTCCTTAATTTTACTCAGTAGCTGTGCAAAGATTTTAAAAACTAACTTTATTTTCATTATTGCAAAGGTGAAACTTAATTTGATTGGACACTTTTATCAAAATTCAATGCTTGGAAACATTTTGAAGTAATGATTATTATCAATTACAAAACGCTTAAATACAGCCCCGGTAAGGCCGGCATAGCACCTATAGAGCTCTCCGAACGCTGCTGAAATGTGTGACATCACAGGTTAGACATGATTTGCACAAGCAGACGATGTCCCATGACATCTCACACATTTTCAGTGCCTGTTTTGTCATCTTCTCTTCAGTGATTTCTCTTACTTCACTACCGTCAGGTTAAATGTCTAATCTATTGCCTCACTCTAAACCCCGCGCATGGTATTATTTTGATGAAAAATGCAGCGATGAAAAAATAAAGGAATCCGTCGCTTGTAAACAAACCAAGACGCCATTGTATTTTCAGCTGCATGCACCGCTGTACATGTGTATGTTCGGCGTTTCAAGAGGGAACAAATGCCGTCCATGCTATCATTCCGGGGTTTTTCAATTTGAAAGTGTGGTTCCTCTGATTGTTCATTAACCCCTAGCTATCCTGTGTATTTATAAACAAAAGATTTTAGTTATCAGAATCGGTTTCATATCCCTTTTTGAATGGTGTGAAATGCCATCACATTTATATACACTTAACTCATTATAATTTGAGAAAAAATAGCATTGTAAATATGTTCATTCTTTATGGGGTGGTGTCTGCTGGTGTAATTGATAATCATTACTTCGAAT
This sequence comes from Mesocentrotus franciscanus, assembly GCA_037976565.1. NCBI lineage: Eukaryota > Metazoa > Echinodermata > Echinoidea > Camarodonta > Strongylocentrotidae > Mesocentrotus > Mesocentrotus franciscanus. The sequence continues at coordinate 4,059,001 of CP137686.1, read as the reverse complement.
GTTTCCAAGCATTGAATTTTGATAAAATTGTCCCATCAAATTTTCACCTTTGCAATAATGAAAATAAAATTAGTTTTTAAAATCTTCGCACAGCTACTTCATTATTAAATCAAGCAACTTACTCCGTTCTCTCCACAATAATGAAAAAGCACAATCAGACGTCAATATCAAATCAAGTAAGCAACACAATATACAGTTAACAACTAAATTAATCATATCCTCACCAATTTTTCAAATATGTGAAAATTTAACCCTATTCCAACTGGGCTATTTCAGACCAGGTTTTTACTGGGGGAGGGGGGAGGGGGGGGGTCAATTTGACCCCCAAGATCTCGGCCGTTTCACAGCCGATCGCCGCGAAAATTTGCATGCATGTCAAGTGAAGTGTATAGAATACTTTTGTAATTACTATTTTTTGAAAAAAATTAACTCATTTGCATAGGGTAATTTATGCAAATAAGGTCTTAAAATTCACATTTTTACCCACAAATCATATTCTCTTCATATCTAAGCATTCTTTTTCGCTACATATACTTGTTAGACCATTTGGAATAATAATACGAAAAAAAAAAATTGGAAGAGCCAGGTTATTCCTTATGTTATCTCTCGTTTTGATAATTTCTTATGTATTTCATTGTTTTTTTAACTTATGTATTTTATTGTTTTTGTTGTTTTATTTCATTTCTAACTACAATTCAACTATATTGACCCCAAAACAAACACCTAAACTTTAAACAAGACCAAATAACCAATGTTTTATCTCTTTTTAGGAAAAATGATATCTCCATATGTTTTGTACACAAATCACAAAAATGAGCGATTTTCGGGCTGACATGCAAAGACAAAAGGTCACGTTACTTTGTAACTATACGTCCGATTTTCAAAAAAATTGTTTTAAAAGATGCGTAAGACTCGAAAGAAAAAAGCCATGAAAGGAAAAATTTATATCTGCCGCGGTTCCGGAGAAGTCGCTAAATTACTACAGGGGTCAAATTGACCCCCCAGTTGGAATAGGGTTAAAGTATCAAAATATTAAAGCTTACATCTAAAAGGGTTCAACAAAGGCCCTAATTCAACCAGTCTACCTTTCATTCTTGAGTAATGTAAAACACAAACACGTACACATCAAATTTACTAGGGGTATGAATAATTAATTTAGTTGTTAAATGTATACCTCAGCAACAACAATAAAACAATCATGCTCGAGATTTAAAATTCAGTTTTGTTTATTTCATTAGAATTAATACAAGAAAATAATGCAACTGAGTATAGTTTGCTGTTTCTGTACAATTCTTCATGAAAGCTTTCCTTCCTTGTTAGGAATATTCATTTATTAAGAAATAAAGTACGTACACAAACATTTTCATCATTTTGTTTCAATGCTCTATAAACCATTCTATTTTTTTTTTAATACTGGAAAAATAGTTTTTAAGATTCATTCAGTGTGTGCTGTTGTATCATGATGCTTGCTGATGTTTCAATCTGCAGAGAAATGATGGATTTAACAGGAGAAAATTTGAATTTCGAGTACTGGAATCATTGACTAGATGCCAATGTTTTTTTTTCCTGAAAGGGGGGTATCTTATGTTACTATTACAAAGACTCGGAGACATAATTATTTGCTATACAATTTTTACTCATAAATTATATTTACGATAAAGAAAAAACATCTTCAGTTTACACATCTTCACTTGAAATAGAGATATAGAGTAGGCCTATACATATCTCCTGATTAGTGAATCCAAAATTTCAGTAAGTCGAAATGTTAAAACTCGACAGGTACCCGTCTTACAAAGAGTTACGATTGATCCAAATCAATTGCAAGTCCTCCAATCAATCGCAAGTTTCAGTCTCCTATCTCTTATGTACATAGTTGATTGATTGATATCAACTCTTAATTTGTAAGACGGGGCCCTGATGAAATATAAAACTTAATTTTTCACAAATACCTCTTTATCTAGGCCTATAGAGAAAATTTAAAAGAATAAGCATTTCAAAACAATATTAAGCACGTACACTGACCTTAATTCGCTATCTCAAAAATCTGATACCATCAATGGAAAGAGGAACCTAAAATTACACAGGGAAGATTTTTTTTTTATGGAATTGGGTGGGAAATCATGATAAATCATCTGTTAGCCCCCATGCGCGAACTAGGGTCTCATATATATATATATAGCGATCCGACATCGCGATATCTCCGGAATTCTTTGACGATAAATTTTGTAGTTGAACCAATTCATAGTCAAAAACTTTGCAGTCCATTTGGTTATAATTAAACTAAATAAATTGGTGTAAAATATGAGAAATCAAGGATCGAATATCACATTTCCTAACATTTAAAAAATTTCCGCGAACTTAATTGGTCACCCTATACTAGTTGAATTTGCTCTTACTTTTGTCATGCCACCCATGCGCACTGGCGACAGAGATAGTCAAAATGTCAATTGGCTCAAGAATATTTGCTTGTAAGACTTCATCGGGTCAAATAAGATAAAATAAAAGACAGAATCCATTTCGATAGCTATAGGGGACTGTGGTCGACTGTAAGGCCATTAAAAAAAAAACATGTTTATTTATATAGCGTCCTGCCTTTTTGAAAAATAGGAAGGATCGAGGAGGCCCTTTTTTCTTCTTTTTTTTCTTCAAAATGGCCGCTCCGTTCATTTTCCCCGACTGGCTGGACAGTTTATAGTCGGGTTATTTTTCAAGATGGCCCCAGCATTTATGTTTGTTTCTTTTTTATTTAGAAAAAGACCATTTTAGCAGTATGTTTTTCATGTTTTTTTTATTAAGATTTAAAAAAAAAAAAAAAATTGAAAAAAAAGGGCAGGCGGCCCCAAAAAAGGAAGCGGGCGGGGACGCTAAACATGAATATTTTTGTTTAATGGCCTAATGTGAGAAAGATAGACTACCCGGCAAATAAATAGGAGACTGAGTTGAATTATAAATTGGACTCGTCGGCGAATACCTTGGAGCGTTTGTAAATAGTAAGGACTTGCGTGTAGTTGTAGGAATTAAATAAGATCAGGCTATTTGTGTCGGTCGATCAGTAGACTTCAACAATGATCACGGTCTATAAACAAATAAGATAAAAGAAGATACCCTTAATTAAGATCAAAATATAACATAATCCTCTATCTCCCCCAAAGTCTTTGGTGCAAAAAGAAACGAAAGTCTAACAGTGCGACAAAGACTTAAAATATGATCCATTGATCAACGACAAGCTACAAATGTAAGAACAATAAACGTGAACGCGAACCAGGCTAAACGAAACCTTACACGTACATGACGGAATGTCATCAAAAACTACCAAAACGATAAATGCAATAGCCAAATATCATTTGAAAGATTGAAGACATAAGGCAAATTGTTCGAGTGTCAATGTCACATGTCATAGTCTGAGTGCCAGGCGGGTTTGGCTGGGCGACGGGTAGATCGCCTAGAAGGAGCACTGGCCCGTCTGGGGGCTGGGAAGGCGACAACTGGGGGGCGACACTGACGGGCGTGAGCGGCCGCAACTGCGGCTGCCCGGGGCCTGGAGCCGTCGACGCGGATCACGTATTGGTCGAACTGGCGAACCTCGACCACGACCCCAGTCTTGTCCGTGGCGTGTGGCGGATGCCGAATGTGACAAAGATGCGTCGCAGGCAAGTGGTGAGGCCATCTGCGCCGTGGGTGGACCTCTCAACTATTGGCCAGTTGGAGTATCGGTCGACGACAACCAAGTAATTGCAGCCTTTGTATAATTAATGGAAGAAGTCGGCACAAATATATTGGAATGGGTAGACCGTTTAAGTCAGCGGACAGCGAACTAGGGTTGGACGGCGCAATCCGATTACAATGGTCGCACCTAGCACGAAGGGTGGAGATGGCAGGGGTGATGCCGGGCCAGAAGACAGATGCCTCTGCCCTGGTGGGCAGCATGGAGGTGGGTCAGAACTTCCTCCCTGAGAGAGGGGGGGATAGCGACGCGGTCCTTGTAAAGCACAACGCCGTCAACTGTATAAAGATCGTCCCGAAACTGGAAGTATATAGTCATGCACGGAGGGGACCCGGGAGTTCATGACGTCATGTAGCGGTATCTGCCCCAGGGGGTAATGAAGGTGGTCAGGTGACGGTCCTCTCTGCAGAGTGGCACGCTATGGTAACCATTCCATGTATCAAAGACAGTTTTCTTCCTCCTGTGTGGGACAGACCGACCGAGCCTGGTGGAATAGTGTTGGTGTGTGGTGTACGTGTCTCGCGTGTAGCGTGGGCGTTGAGTGCCTGGAAATCGACAGTCCGTCTTGGGGTGCCATTCTTCTTTGCGCAAGCTACCATCCGATGACACAGCAGGCAACAGGCTCGCCAATGGGGACCGGTTCCAGCACACCCAACTGCACGTCATGATCCAATCCAGCTTTCACAGCATCCCGCCAGTGGAGTGGAACGGGTATTGGTGTGTGATGCGCAACTGGCTCAGCATCAGGATTGACCATCAGTTTCAAGGGAGGGCTGTCCATGAGGGTCAAGGGTTGATGTTCACACGTGTTGAATGTGCTCGATTGGTAGTACTTGAGGAGGTACTGTTGTAGCTTCATACGGTTGTCACCAGTGGCAGGAAATGGCAGCTTTGTCGGAGGTTGGGGGGTCGTTGACACCTAGGGCAGTTACAAGTTCCTCCAGAGCCGTCTTGGAGGGCTGCTTGCGTCCCCACCTGGTGTGCCGGCTGAGTCGTACCCAACGTAGGGAAGGTATCAGGAATGATCTCTAGGGTGATGCATGCGTCCTTGCTGAGGAAGAGTCTGTCAGAGCCGTCCGTGACGTAGGTCATTTGCCGAGTTTCAATAACCTGCCCTTGAGCACCTCTGACAGAGAAACGGATGATGGCGGCCCCAAGGATCCAGATGCCGCCTTTTGTAGCGGTGCGCATCTTCATGTCGACTGGTAGGAGATCCGATTGGCGTAACCCAAGGCGGCGGATGACCTTCATACCAGCAAGGCAGCTCTGGCACCCTGTGTCTGCCATAGCAGAAACAGAGCAAGACACTGTAGGGGTAGATATAGGTCGAAACCAAGGGCATTGTAGTCATCGGGCACGATCCTGACGGTCATGTCAATGAACGGCTGGGGCGCTGACTGTTTCTTGAGCCACGTATTGGAGAGGTCGTCGTACACGTGGTGGTCCAGTGGGACGGCTGATCCACAATGAGGCCTTTCCGTAGTTGCCAAGGAGGTCAAGCTGGATTTCGGGGTCGCTGATGCCCCGAGTGAGGACGTCCAGCATGATGGCGTCAGTGTAGTTAACGTCAGCGTCACAGCCAGGGCACCTGATGAGGAACTTGCAGATGTCTGCCTGGCCACGTATAGGCGGGCCCCATAAGTGCGTACTGTTTCATCTCGGTCCTGGCGCATGTTATGAAGCGCAACACAGGCCACCATGGAGTTCTCCTCACGGACTGCCAGCTTCTTGATGGCTGCCAGAACATCTTCCACGTGTTTGCCGGTCAGACTCCCACCAGCTGATCTTGTGATGTCTCTATGTATAGGGTTTGTCGAGCATTCGAGCAGCTGGATAACCTTGTCCCTGCTGGCCGGTGACCTTTGTGGCCGCGACATAATCGGTCCATCGAGACAAGAAGTATGCCCATTCTTCACTTGAGCCAGCCGCAGCAACTGTAGGGCATTTAACCTTCTCCACCTTGGCGGAAGGTCCAGCGGTGTGGAAAGCGCTGTGGGCAGTAATCAAGGCAGCTACGATGGCAGTCTCAAGGTCCGGGGTAGTGTATAGTCACACCCAGGGATGGGGCAAGCGACGACAGGCATGGTTGATAGTCACCGTGATCATAAATAAGATCTGGCTATTTGTGTCGGTCAGTAGACTTCAACAATGATCACGGTCTATAAACAAATAAGATAAAAGAAGATACCCTTAATTAAGATAAAATTATAACATAATCCTCTAGGAATGGAGCTTGGACTATTCGGATAATAATCAGGACTTGTAATTGTGGACTTGTATTGTAGCCTGGACTAGTCGGAAGAATAACTAGAGTAAGGACTAGTAGGAGAAGTTGGGTTATATTTTGGACTCGTCGGTGAATACCTTGGACTCTTTGGAGATGTTGGTGCATCGCTAGGCGACTTTGGACTGTAACTTGGCGACAAATGTGAGAAAGATATACTCGGCAAATAAGTAGGAGTTGGGTTTAATAAAATTGGCCTCGTCGGCGAATACCTTGGAGATGTTTGTGAATAGTAAGGACTTGTAGGAATGGAGCTTGGACTATTCGGTTAATAATCAGGACTTGTATTGTAGCATGGACTAGTCGAAGAATACCTAGGAGAAGTTGGGTTATATTTTGGACTCGTAGGCGAATACCGTGGACTCTTTGGAGATGTTGGTGCATCGCTAGGCGACTGTGGACTGTAACTTGGCGACAAATGTGAGAAAGATATACTCGGCAAATAAGTAGAAGTTGGGTTTAATAAAATTGGGCTCGTCGGCGAATACCTTGGAGATGTTTGTGAATAGTAAGGACTTGTAGGAATGGAGCTTGGACTATTCGGATAATAATCAGGATTTGTATTGTAGCCTGGACTAGTCGAAGAATAACTAGGAGAAGTTGGGTTATATTTTGGACTCGTCGGTGAATACCTTGGACTCTTTGGAGATGTTGGTGCATCGCTAGGCGACTTTGTACTGTAACTTGGCGACAGATGTGAGAAAGATATACTCGGCAAATAAGTAGGAGTTGGGTTTAATAAAATTGGCCTCGTCGGCGAATACCTTGGAGATGTTTGTGAATAGTAAGGACTTGTAGGAATGGAGCTTGGACTATTCGGATAATAATCAGGACTTGTATTGTAGCATGGACTAGTCGAAGAATACCTAGGAGAAGTTGGGTTATATTTTGGACTCGTCGGCGAATACCGTGGACTCTTTGGAGATGTTGGTGCATCGCTAGGCGACTGTGGACTGTAACTTGGCGACAAATGTGAGAAAGATATACTCGGCAAATAAGTAGAAGTTGGGTTTAATAAAATTGGGCTCGTCGGCGAATACCTTGGAGATGTTTGTGAATAGTAAGGACTTGTAGGAATGGAGCTTGGACTATTCGGATAATAATCAGGATTTGTATTGTAGCCTGGACTAGTCGAAGAATAACTAGGAGAAGTTGGGTTATATTTTGGACTCGTCGGTGAATACCTTGGACTCTTTGGAGATGTTGGTGCATCGCTAGGCGACTGTGGACTGTAACTTGGCGACAAATGTGAGAAAGATATACTCGACAAATAAGTAGGAGTTGGGTTTAATAAAATTGGGCTCGTCGGCGAATACCTTGGAGATGTTTGTGAATAGTAAGGACTTGTAGGAATGGAGCTTGGACTATTCGGATAATAATCAGGACTTGTATTGTAGCATGGACTAGTCGAAGAATGCCTAGGAGAAGTTGGGTTATATTTTGGACTCGTCGGCGAATACCGTGGACTCTTTGGAGATGTTGGTGCATCGCTAGGCGACTTTGGACTGTAACTTGGCGACAAATGTGAGAAAGATATACTCGGCAAATAAGTAGGAGTTGGGTTTAATAAAATTGGGCTCGTCGGCGAATACCTTGGAGATGTTTGTGAATAGTAAGGACTTGTAGGAATGGAGCTTGGACTATTCGGATAATAATCAGGACTTGTATTGTAGCATGGACTAGTCGAAGAATGCCTAGGAGAAGTTGGGTTATATTTTGGACTCGTCGGCGAATACCGTGGACTCTTTGGAGATGTTGGTGCATCGCTAGGCGACTGTGGACTGTAACTTGGCGACAAATGTGAGAAAGATATACTCGGCAAATAAGTAGAAGTTGGGTTTAATAAAATTGGGCTCGTCGGCGAATACCTTGGAGATGTTTGTGAATAGTAAGGACTTGTAGGAATGGAGCTTGGACTATTTGGATAATAATCAGGATTTGTATTGTAGCCTGGACTAGTCGAAGAATAACTAGGAGAAGTTGGGTTATAAATTGGACTCGTCGGCGAATACCTTGGAGATGTTTGTGAATAGTAAGGAGTTGGAGGATAGATAGGTCTAGATCTAGTCGGTGACATTGGCGGGTAACCTGGTGATGTCGGCGAGTAACTTGAACTGGTTGGTGATGAACAGCCCGGACTAGCTGGTGAACCAGGGCTGGTTGATGAGTACGACGAAGACGTACATATAGGGAAATACCCAAGACTCTGATGTGTGGCTGGTGATGTTAGGTAAGGAGGTGAGGCTAGAGAGTAGCTGGGTGATGACAAAGGTCCAACTGGGGATGGAATGTATGGACTGGCTGCTGGGGAGCCTGGAGATTGAGGTTGGGGTGACCAGGCTGGACTGTCAGCTGGACTGAAACCAGGAACATCTGAGCTTGCGGGACTGCGCCCGGGTTGTACCGGAGTCATGCCACTCCCTAAAAGCCCAAATGAAGAAAAATGCATCAAAAATTGTATATTGATTTACTGAATTTCAATTCAATATGACACTTTGACAGATCGAGCAAAATTATGAATGTATATTTCGATTGGTTTTATCGCCATTCTTACAAGTTTATATGCAGCACCATAAGAGCTTTTAAATTAAAAAAGAGGTAATTCATATCCTTGTTCGCATTCTATGACCATTTAGTCTCTACGAAATTACCCATTTTATATTAAAGACAAATCTTCACACTTACTTGAACAATTCGATCACTTCAACTTCAAGACTGAACTTACGGTCACTGATGCGGCTTTATTAGTAAACTGTTCGGATATTTTGAAGTGATATTCACAATTTAATACAGACTTGTTACTGATATAAAACTATAGATTAGGCCAAACATATGCATTTTATTTCTAAACTTTCTACTTCTGGACAAAGCAATGTCCAACTATCTGACACCCATTAGGGCTAGTGTCCAAGTGTACTTACCCATTGGAGACCAGCTTCCACCATATATACTGGCAAATACAATGAAGAAGCATGCAATGCTGCACAGAAAGAGAAGAATAACAACAATGATTGCTCGTGTTATATAGAATTGTACTTTCCATTATCTTTGTAACCCTTGTCTACATATTCGATAGATTTCAAGGACATGTATTTCAACAGCTGTTAAGAATTGGTCACATTTAATTTTTTGCCTGAGAAAACAAAGAAAAATTTGTGATTCCTGCACAGGTGCAGGGGACCAATACAGTGGCATAGCAATAGGGAGCCCCATAAAATGGGTAAGAGGGGAGGGGGGGGGGGTGATAGAAAGAGAAAGGAGAGGAAAAGAGAACATTAAAATATGATATCAACCCTCTCCCTCACCCTACATCTTTCATTTTTGCATTCATTTACCGAATATTTCACGTTCTGCATGCCTTTCCCCATCTGTGCGACACCAGTGCCCCCAAAGTGGCTACACCATTGCATGGTGTCACACCTTATTTATTCATACACAACACATGCATTGACCCCCCACTGGAAGTTTGCTCTCCTTTTAATTTTCTGTATTTCATTTTATTGCTTTGAAAATACTTTATGATCATACCACTGTAAAGGGGGTTGCCTATTCCACATTTACACGATTGACTGCTACACTTGTACATGCATCAGTGTGTATCATGAGTTTTCCTCTCACAAACCATATACTAGTATTGCACTTTAACATGGGAAGTCCACCCTGATATCAAGTTGGTTTTAAATAGAAGCAGAAAATGATAGGTCATAGAAAAGGCTCAGTTGCCTGCCTGCAAATGGTAGAGACGTCAGACCAGTGGCAAGAGTCTCTGACTCGATTCCAAATTAGCTTTTCTTGGACTAGAAGACTTGGCAATTTTAATTTCATCATTATTAATGATCATTAGCAGCGTCAATCACAAACATTTCAGATATTACAATTTTCTATTCTGATGATATTGCATGCTTTTCCAAAATTTGATCACAGTCAACATGTACAGTTTATGATGGGCTTCAAACACTATACTTTCCGAACTTTTACTTAATAGTCAATCAAGCAACATACTCCGTTCTCCACAATAACATAAAGCACAATCAGACGTCAATATCAAATTAAGCAAGTAAGCAACAAAATATACAGTTAACAACTAAATCATTCATACCCTCACCAATTTTTCAAATATGTGGAAATTTCAAGAATTAAATTATTAAAGCTTACATCTTGAAGTATTCAACAAAGGCCCTAATTCAACCAGTTCACCTCCATTCTTGAGTAATGTAAAACACATACACATCAAATTTACTAGGGGTATGAATAATTGATTTAGTTGTTAACTGTATATCTCTGCAACAATAACAAAACAATCGTCCTCAAGATTTAAAATTCAGTTTTGTTTATTCATTAGAATTAATACAAGAAAATAATGCAACTGAGTATAGTTTGCTGTTTCTGTACAATTCTTCATGAAAGCTTTCCTTCCTTGTTAGGAATATTCATTTATTAAGAAATAAAGTATGTACACAAACATTTTCATCATTTGTTTCAATGCTCTATAAACCATTCTATTTTTTAAAAATACTGGAAAAACAGTTTTTAAGAGTCATTCAGTGTGTGCTGTTGTATCATGATGCTTAGGACCTACTGATGTTTTAATCTGCAGAGAAATGATGGATTTAACAGGAGAAAATTTTAATTTCAAGTACTGGAATTCGAAAGCTCCATTTAAAGTTAAGAGTATTTTCACAAAGGGAAAGAAATGTGCAACATGTTTGTCAAATTACTAAAAATTAGTAGAACTTATATCTGAGCATCTGATGATCTAATCCATACAAAGTGAATTGAAAGAAAAGGAAAACAATGTATAAGAAACAAATACTGGTTCTGAAATAGTCTGTACTGAAATATCTGTCATACACAAATTTGAGTACAAGTAATTAGTTTAACAGAGGTCATTTATACAATAAAACCAATGAGAGTTGTGCAACCAAACATTGTTGTCGTAGTCATCCTACTATTAGACACAATCAATCCCAACTATAATTACTTTACTGACATCATAGAGGTTAATAAAGATTGGGCAAAATCACCAAGCAATTATAACTTATAAGGGCAGTCTTTAAAAAAAAACAACATCCTATCACTTGATGAGCAACGTCGAAAACAGTTATTTGAGAAGTTTGCTAAGTCCATCACCTGTTCTAGGCACAGTTCAATCCTCCCACCTCTCCGAAGTACCCTACGCCTACCTAATTATCGCCCCTAGCTAAGATCAACGGGTAATTTCTGGAACCGAGGTGTCGTACCTATACCGCTATGAAAAGTCTCCTCTACCCCAACTTATTAAGACTGAATAACTTAATGTGAATTCCATAATTATTGAATTGTATTTTATTTACTGTTTAGATCTGATACAATGTGCAATACTTTATTAGCTGTATTTTCTGATTCATAATATTTAAGATATGCGGATTTTTCCATTAATAGAGGTGTCGACTTTTTAGTAATAATTAGCTTCACATGTTGTGCACAACATTGTCGGGAAGGGTATTGATTATCTTTCGTCATTTGCTGCCGAATTGCCTGTACATTATTTATATAGCATACTCTGAACTTCTTGAAATATGCTGAAAATGTTGCCCATCATGTGCAGGCGCGCCGGTACACGGTGGATTGCAGGCTTAATTGGTCTTGCTTCATGTAGCCAGCCTGGCTTTACTCGTTGAATATTGTATTGCAACCACATTTTTTCATGTGCGGACGTAAAACAACATGTTTTTCTTAAGTGTATATATTTTGGTTCAATTTTGTTTACACTATTCAATTTCATTGTAAATCAACCATTATTAGTTCCTGAACTGTACGTGTTGATGTTTTCAAACCGAACAAATAAATAAATAAATAAAATAAATAAAAAGGTGGTAATTTCATAACCGTGTTAATATTATATGATCATTAAAAAGAAATACTCATTTCATAAAAACATATCTTCAAAATACTTGGAACAGTTTACTTCACTTTCAAGAACTTAAGGTCACTGATAAGGTCTCCTTAGTAAACTGTTCTGAAGTGATTTTTTACAATTTAGAACTGATTTGTTAATTATATAAAAAATTTAAGTGATATATAAAATTCTGAAGTGATTTTCACAATTCAATACCGACTTGTTACTGATATAAAACTATAGATTGGGCAAAAAATATGAATTTCAACATTGTCTGTTTCTGGACAAAGCAATGTCCAACTATCTGACACCCACAAAGTGTACTTACCCGGCATTGGAGATGAGGTTCCACCACATAGACTGGCAAATACAATGAAGAAGCATTATAATGACACAAAAAATGTAATGGAAATGAAGTTCGTGGGAAAACGAATAAACAGCTAAAGGTATAGGCCAGTCAATATGTTTTGCAAGATACCCGCTAGTTTACTTCTGTATGTACTTGTATTTATCTTAGTCAAATAGGGAAAGAAAGAGAAGAATAACAACCATGATTGCTCGTGCATATACTATTGTACTTTCTGTTATCTTTGTAACCCTTGTCTACATATTCGATAGATTTCAAGGACATGTATTACAACAGCTGTTTAGAATTGGTCACATTTTATTTGTTGTCTGAGAAAACAAAGAAAAATTTGTGATTCCTGCACAGGTGCAGGGGACCAATAGGGCGTTACACCAAGGAGATGTGATATCTCTTTGGTTACACAGTGGATAGCAATAGGGAGCCCCCTGCCCCATAAAATGGGTAAGAGGGGGAGGGGGATGATAGAAAGAGAAAGGAGAGGGGAAAACAGAACATGAAAATATGTTATGAACCCTCTCCCTCATCCTTCCCTCACTCTACATCTTTCGATTTGCATTCATCTACCGAATATTTCACGTTCCCCGTCCGTGTGACGTACAGTACGTGCCCCAAAGTGTGTACCCCATTGCATGGTGTCGCACCTTATTTATTCACACACAACACATGCGTACGTTGACCCTGCCTCCTCCCTGCCTCCTCCCTATATTTCATTTTATTGCTTTGAAAATAGCACATGTACATTGTATAACTTTACGATCATGCCATTGTAAAGGGGATTTCCTATTCCACAATTACACAATTGACTGATACACTTGTACATGCATCAGTGCATGTGTATCATCATGAGTTTTCCTCTCACACACCAGGGCCCGTATTCAATTCAATACTTAAGTACAAAATTTAAGCTTTTTACTTAGTATTTGGCTTAGATAAAATACTTATAGCCAATTTTGGTATTCAATTCAAACTTTTGGCTAAGTATTTTACCCTAAATTTAAGACAGCTCCCTACCAGACTTAAGCCAATTATTTGGAGGCCTTGATTGGCAGGCATATGGTTTTCTTACGCAGTATTATAACCTGCGCACAATTATATTAGCGCGCATTTATTGCGACGCGTTAATTGCGCATTTCTTTTGATTGACCGTGTGATGTCACAATGCTTATCAGAAAGTATTTTACTTAGATTTTGTCTAAGGTAAGTAAAAGACTAAAATGCGATTTGAATACGAGATAAGTAAACTTCTTAGCTTAGCCATTTACTTAATTAGTAAATTTCTTACTTATTCTGAGTATTGAATTGAATACCGGCCCAGTGCACTTACAGGGGAAGTCCACCCTGATAAGTTGGTATTAATAGAGAATGAGAGGATCAGGTCAGTGAAAGTTTGAGCAAAATCTGATTAAAAATAGTAAAAGTCATGAATTTCTGAAGTTGCGATCAAACACAAATTGGCAACTCTGTGATGTATCTTGCAAGGTTCCCTCTCATTTGCTTTTTCCCAAAAACAAATAAGGAATGTCTATTTACCCTGAAAGTAAATTTTCAATCATACATGCACCTTAAATATATTTATTGCAAATATTTTTTTCTATACAACCCCTGTATGATACCAATTAATGTATTCCATCATCAATAACTATAAGAAACTGATAGTTTATAAAATTGCTGTACTGAGCAAATTGGAGAGGACCTCACAAGACGACAGTGTTGCCAATTCATGTTTCACTCATGACAACTTTGAAAGATTCATATCTTTCTTATCTTTAATTAGATTTTGCTCAAAAATTTCACTGACCTGTCCCTCTTCTTTTGCTGCTTCTATGAAAACCAAGTGAATATCAGGGTGGACTTCTTTTCAAAATTTGATCACAGTCAGCACGTACAGTTTGCGATGGGCATCAAACACTATACTTTCCTAACTTTTAATTAACTATATAGTAGCTGTGCAAAGATTTTAAAAACTAACTTTATTTTCATTATTGCAAAGGTGAAACTTTGATTGGACAATTTTATCAAAATTCAATGCTTGGAAACATTTGAAGTAATGATTATTATCAATTACAAAACGCTTAAATACAGCCCCGGTAAGGCCGGCATATAGCACCTATAGAGCTCTCCGAACGCTGCTGAAATGTGTGACATCACAGGTTAGGCATGATTTGCACAAGCAGACGATGTCCCATGACATCTCACACATTCTCAGTGCCTGTTTTGTCATCTTCTCTTCAGTGATTCTTCTTACTTCAAGTATAAGTCTTGATTTCCCCATGCCTTTGCCCAGGTTATATGATCTGTATCATATTGCTTGCATGAAATTTCACAAAATTTGTTATGAACTTTGAAGAATAAATTATTGATACTATTTTCTGAATATTGTATATTCATAATTATTGATTTTTATATAAATAGTTTATCAAAATTCACATTTTTCATGATTTAACTGGAAAATTACTCTATATTAGTGCATCCACACAAAAACATATTACTATCAATCTAACTTGGATGCTGGTGTGAAGAAATAAGATTCTTAGGGGGGAAATAGGTTATCAATAGTGAGGACCATACGTCACAGACTCATGAGTGAGTTGCCAATTTGTGAAGTGATTTTCAAAGTTTTTCATGTCATTAAAAATTCATAACTTTCTTATTTTAATATTAGTTATCCGATTTTGCTCAAACTTTTTTTGATTGGTTTGTCTGGTTTTTCTGGTTCTATTGAAAGTAAGTTATTTTTGGAGTTGACTTGGCCTTTCACTACCGTCAGGCTAAATGTTTAATCTATTGCCTCCATAGAGATATATATCTCTATGATTGCCTCACTCTAAATCCCGCGCATGGTATTATTTTAATGAAAATGCAGCGATGAAAAAATAAAGGAATCCGTCGCTTGTAAACAAAATAAGGCGCCATTGTATTTTCAGCTGCATACACCGCTATATGTTCGGCGTTTCAAGAGGGAACAAATGCCGTCCATGCTATCATTCCGGGGTTTTTCAATTTGAAAGTGTGGTTTCTTTGATTGTTCATTAACACCTTTCCTGTGTATTTATAAACAAAAGATTTTAGTTATCTGAATCGCTTTCATATCCCTTTTTTAATGGTGTGAAATGCCATCACATTTATATACACTTAACTCATTATAATTTGAGAAATAATAGCATTGCAAATATGTTCATTCTTTAAGGGGCGTTGTCTGCTTGTGCAAATCATGCCCAACCTGTGATGTCACACATCTCAGCAGCGTTCGGAGAGCTCTTCAGGTGCTATGCCGGGGCTGTATTTAAGCGTTTTGTAATTGATAATCATTACTTCGAATGTTCCCAAGCATTGAATTTTGATAAAATTGTCCAATCAAAGTTTCACCTTTGCAATAATGAAAACTAGAAAAGTCAACGCAAAGCGTAGCATCCCCTCGCAGGGTACAAATGGCCTACATATGTATATACGTCAGAACAAGTTACCTCTTTTAGACTATACTATTATATTACTAGGCAAGGAAGTTAACCACATTTTCACATATATAATTAGGTGTTTTTGCATATTTAATGAGCTATGACCTTTCACCTTTGACATACTCCGTATTCGAACTTAGGCTGTGTTTTGATACCATGTAGGCCTACCTTCATTTCATTAAAATCCGTCGAACATTAAAGTTATCGAACGGAAACCAGATTTGCATATTTAATGAGCTATGACCTTTGACCTACATAATTCGAAATCAAACTTAGGCTGTGTTTTGATTCCATATACCTTCATATAAAATTTTATTAAAATCCGTCAAACATTACTACAGTTGTCGATCGGAAACCAGATTCGCATATTTAATGAGCTATGACCTTTGACCTACATAATCCGAAATCAAACTTAGGCTGTGTTTTGATTCCATGTACCTTCATAAAAAATGTTATTAAAATCCGTCAAACATTACTAAAGTTATCGATCGGAAACCAGATTCACATATTTAATGAGCTATGACCTTTGACCTACATACTCCGAAATCGAACTTAGCCTGTATTTTGATACCATGAACCTTCATATCAAACTTCATTAAAATCTGTCAAACATTACTGAAGTTATCGATCGGAAACCAGATGTGTATTTTTTCGCATATTTAATGAGCTATGACCTTTGACCTACATACTCCGAAATCGAACTTAGCCTGTATTTTGATAATTTGATACCATGTACCTTCATATCAAACTTCATTAAAATCCGTCAAACATTACTGAAGTTATTGATCGGAAACCAAATTTGTTACGGACGGACGGACGGACGCACGGAAGGAAGGACGGACGGACGGACAGCGGCGTTTCTATATCCCCTCCGACTTCGTCGGCGAGGGGATGATAAAATTAGTTTTTAAAATCCTTGCACAGCTAACTTCATTATTAAATCAAGCAACATACTCCGTTCTCTCCACAATACTAGGGCGCTTTCGCAAACACGACGGAAGCAAAGACGACGGGAGAATTCACTCAACCGAGATCGTCCTGTACTATTGTCCCGTCTTCATTTGTAACCTGTATGTATAGCGCTTTCTCAAACGCGACGGAAGCGAAGGCAAAAACGAGGGTAACTGAGCGAAACAATCAATCTGCGCATGCGGGAACCAGAATCGTTTCCGTCTAGTTAATTTTCACGACCGTTCTCGGCCTTAATAGCGTTCGTTCCCTAAACACGACTTAAGAGATGTATCGACGTACAATAGGCCATTTTCGTAATGTAACCAAATGTAATGCATAAGTCTCTGTGAAGAGTCTCCATACAAGTTATTTCATTCACCTGATAAGAATAATAGTATTTCAATAGACAGAATCTGAACTGCATACATTAATTGATCTCGGTTGAGTGAATTCTCCCGGCGTCTTTGCTTCCGTCGTCTTTGCGAAAGCGCCCTAATGACAAAGCACAATCAGACGGTAATATCAAGCAAGTAAGCAACACAATATACAGTAACAACTAAATTATTCATACCCTCACCAATTTTTCAAATATGTGAAAATTTAAAGTATCAAAATATGAAAGCTTACATCTAAAAGTATTCAACAAAGGCCCTAATTCAACCAGTCTACCTTTCATTCTTGAGTAATGCAAAACACAAACACATGATACACATATTTACTAGGGGTATGAATAATTAATTTAGTTGCTAACTGTATACCTCAGCAACAACAATAAAACAATCATGCTCGAGATTTAAAATTCAGTTTTGTTTATTCATTAGAATTAATACAAGAAAATAATGCAACTGAGTATAGTTTGCTGTTTCTGTACAATTCTTCATGAAAGCTTTCCTTCCTTGTTAGGAATATTCATTTATTAAGAAATAAAGTATGTACACAAACATTTTCATCATTTTGTTTCAATGCTCTATAAATCATTCTATTTTTTAAAAATACTGGAAAAATAGTTTTTAAGATTCATTCAGTGTGTGCTGTTGTATCATGATGCTTACTGATGTTCTAATCTGCAGAGAAATGATGGATTTAACAGGAGAAAATTTTAATTTCAAGTACTGGAATTCGAATGCTCCATTCAAACTTATGATTATCGTCACAAAGGGAAGGAAATGTGCAACGTGTATGTCAAATTACTCAAAATTAGTAGAACTTATATCTGAGCATCTGATGATCTAATCCATACAAAGTGAATTGAAAGAAAAGGAAAACAATGTATAAGAAACAAATACTGGTTCTGAAATAGTCTGTACTGAAATATCTGTCATACACAAATTTTGAGTACAAGCAATTAGTTTAACAGAGGTCATTTATACAATAAAAAAAATGACAGTTGTGCAACCCAACATTGTTGTCGTAGTCATCGTACTATTAGACATAATCAATCCCAACTATAATTACTTTGCTGAGATCTTAGAGGTTAATAAAGATTGGGCAAGAACACCAAGCAATAATAACTTATAAGGGCAGTCTTTAAAAACAAAATTATTATTCTTTTTTTGTAATACTTAATCTAACCCTTTCAGATCAATAATCAGACAAATCCATGAATTCAATCAACAATTGTAAATTTATGCATACAGTTGTAACCACACAATCACAGCTTGAGATGTGGCTTGAATCTACAGAATTTATAAAATATATATACCCCATTCAAAACTTGACATGAAAGTATCCATCCTTTTCTGAAAACAATCTTAAAAAGTCTACATATATCATGAAGAAATGAGGAGCTTTAATTTATGCGTCTTGAGAAGTACATGCATCTATAATAATGAAAACTGTTCCATGCAATAAACTGTCACATAGAGCTATAACACTGCTTGGAGAACAAGAGTTATACCACTGTACAGACTACATGAACATCAGCATATCCTTTCGTTTTTAAAGCTCTTTAAGATTTTTGTTAGTCTTCCTAATTTCCCCCTATTTTTAAGCTTTGTTTTAAAGTCCAACCCCAGAAAAAAAAGAATAAAGTTTTACTCCAAAAAGGTAAATACAAATTGAAATGTAAATACACAATGAAATGTACAACAAGAGTTATGACATTTTCTTCCTTTAACTGTAAAACAGGTTAAATTGTTGTGAACTGATTTTATACAAAGAGTTCAAATACAAAAGTGACATGTGTGAGTCAACGTCTCCTCTGTCGTGCATATGTATGTAGTCACATTGATACAGATACGTGTATTGAATAAGCTCCTCACATAAATGAACTTTCATTGAAAAGTTTGTTAGTAACTCTTAGGCATAAACAACATGGATATTTTGTTTGTCATAAAGAATAAGTTGACAATACAGGCATTCTAGGTTTTCCTCAATATTTCATGCATATCATTTTATTTTTGTGTTAAAACCATGATTTTCATCAATCACACATGCATACAATATGCTTATCTTCAACTACTTGCATACTAGATTTCCATCAATATTAGTTTATGACATTATGAATAAGGGAAATAGCAATTACTGACCTTCCTAACATTTCTCAGCATCGTGACAATAGCAAAGAGCACACACCTGATCAAATATAAAACTTGATTCTTCACAGTATAACCTCTTTATAAAGAGAAAATTCAAAAGAATAAGCATTGAACAACAGCATTAAGCACAGTAAAGTTGAGTTTGCTTTAACTCTTATGCCAACAACAACAGAGAATTATAGTCAAACTCTTGGCACAAGGATATTCGTTGAAGATGCACAAACCTATTAGCATTGTCCATTTTCAAGCATAGGGCAAGACATCCAAAGGCAACGTGTGTATCGAACACTGGACTGCTCCGTCATGCAGGAAAGCATGTAGGAGGATTAGGAGTGTTGTGACCAAGTCTAATCTTCATCATCGTCATCCATGCCTGGGCTTGTAGGACTATAAGATGGAGAAGTGGGTGAGTAGCTGGGACTGGTAGGGGAGTAGGTGGAGCCCTTTGGACTGGTAGGGGAGTAGGTGGGGGAGCTAGGACTGTACTTGGGGCTGGTAGGAGAGTATGTGGGCGATGCCGGGCTGTATTTGGGTGATGTCGGTGAGTAGGTGGGGCTGGTAGGAGAGTATTTGGGGCTTGAGGGCGAGTACTTGGGACTCGTTGGAGAGTAGCTAGGGCTAGCAGGGGAATATGTTGGGCTGCTTGGACTGAAGTTTGGCGATGTGGGGCTGTAGCTGGGAGAAGTGGGGCTGTAGGAAGGACTAGTAGGCGAGTACTTGGGACTGGATGGGGAGTAGCTCGGTGATCCAGGGCTGTAACTTGGTGACTGAGGCGAGTAGCTGGGAGAGGTTGGACTGTACGAGGGGCTAGTCGGAGAGTACTTGGGAGAACTAGGAGAGTAGCTAGGACTAGTTGGTGAATAGCTAGGGCTTGTTGGCGAATAGCTAGGTGATGTAGGGCTATAACTTGGGGATGTTGGAGAGTATGACGGGCTGGTTGGAGAATAGCTGGGCGAAGTTGGACTGTAACTTGGCGACGTAGGCGAGTAAGATGGACTAGTTGGCGAATAGCTAGGACTTGTAGGACTGTAGCTTGGACTAGTCGGAGAATAACTAGGAGAAGTTGGGCTATAACTTGGACTCGTCGGCGAGTAGCTTGGAGACGTTGGTGAATAGCTCGGGCTAGTAGGACTATAGCTAGGACTAGTCGGACTATAGCTTGGTGACGTTGGTGAGTAACTCGGTGATGTCGGTGAGTAACTTGGACTGGTTGGTGAATAGCTCGGACTAGCCGGTGAGTAACCAGGGCTGGTCGGTGAGTACGACGGAGACGTAGGGGAATACCCAGGACTCTGAGGTGTGGCTGGTGATGCTGGGAGGTAAGAAGGTGAGGCTGGAGAGTAGCTGGGCGACATAGGTCCAGCTGGGGATGGAATGTATGGACTGGCTGCTGGGGAGCCTGGAGATTGAGGTTGGGGTGACCAGGCTGGACTGTAAGCTGGACTGAAACCAGTACTCTCTGAGTTTGCAGGACTGAACCCGGGTCCTCCTGGAGTCATGCCACTCCCTAATGGCCGAACAAATAAAATAAATAAAGCAATACAAATGTATATTGATTTGCATGTCAATTCAATGACAGAGTAAAATTATGATTGTATATTTCAATTGGTCTATCTCCACTCTTACAATGTTCTAAGCAGCACAAGGAACACAGAACTTGTTGATTCTACGAGAGATTTTCAACCCAAAAGGAGGTAATTTTCATAACCTTGTTCACATTCTAGGATCATTTAGTTTACAAGAATTACTCAAATCTTCAAAATACTTTTACAGTTCACTTAAACTTTAAGAACTCAAAGCCCCTCTAAACTGTTGGGAGCCCCACAAATTTGATGGCAAAATTTCACTTAAATTTTGTCATAATGTGAAAGAGGATGTCATCTAAGACACTTTTCTGCAAGGATTTTCAAAACGAATGTGTTTGAAGTCGAATATTGATGAAAGAATAAAAAATTATGATACAATTTAAGTGAAATTTTGGGCAAATTTGCAGCTCCCAACATGACGCTTCCTTGGTAAACTGTTCTGACATTTTGAAGTGATATATAAATTGTAATGTGATTTTCACAATTTAATACTGATTTTTTAATTATATAAAACTACAGATTGGGCCAAAAATATGAATTTCTAAATTTTCTGCTTCTGGACAAAGCAATGTCCAACTATCTGACAACCATTAGGGCTAGTGTCCAAGTGTACTTACCCATTGGAGACCAGCTTGCACCGTGCATTGGGGTAGCTCCTTGGTTCCATGGTGTCATCTGAGGTGACATACTCTGTGACGGCGAACCCATAGCACCAAACAACATACCAGGCATTCCAACTGAAAGAAACAAAATACGTAACAGAGTTTAAAGCCTTGGTTCTAAGGTGTCATATGAGGTGATATACTCTGTGATGGCGAGCCTATAGCACCAAACAACATACCAGGCATACCAACTGAAAAACATTATATATTCACATTGAATGAGATTTACAGCATATTAACACTCGATGAATATAGGATTGTGTTGTTCAAATATGAATCATAAGATAGCTGTGTGAGACATTTCAGTCATCTAAGTGTGGTGGTCCATGTGTGGTGTTTACATGTAACAGTGACAGGCTTGAATTTTGAAAGTACAGATTTGAATATCAGCAGCAAGTTTAAATTTCATGGTGACAAACTGAACCAAAATTGTTTATGAAATGTTAGTCATAAAATGTGATTGGAAATGCTTCAAAATATGGCTCACTAAGCACCAAAGCACCAGTATGCAAGAGCTTGACACAGGCTGCAATGGACTCCATGCTCATTGGATCATAATCCTTCCCACTCGTAAGTTTACATGTTTTAGTTTGTGTTCGTGGACTACCCCGATATTTTGTACATGATTTCTGAGGAGCTTTTTGAGTCCAAACATCTGTACGGTTGTGAAGGCTATAATGCTCAGTGAATTATGCCTACCCTGCACCGATGCAGTCTCTCCAAGGTTTATAGAAGACTGTGAGCACACAGCCATCTTTTTTTTTTATATCAATTTTTTTTCACACATGTTTTACATGGTTGTTAGAAAAAATGCTCTCGTGACTATTGCTGTGTGGTCAACTCTTTACACTTACTGAATTCTTAATTTAAATCCTGAAACCTATACTCTATGTAACCCTACCCCAACTCTAAACCTAAATCCCTATTTGAACTCTAACCTTATCTCTAATCGTAACCAAATGCCTATTGTAACCCTAACCCTATACTTTTGACACAATAAAGCCTGGATCAATTGTTGCTGGAGTAAACATCAGATCAATGCTTTAAATAAATGAAAATTTGCATCAGATGCAAATAATTTTTCACCTCACATCTGTTCAATTGTCCACTCTCAGAGGTAAAAAAAAGAACTCAATGTTTTGGTTAGTTGTTAGTTTTCAATGCAAAACAAAGAAATTCAATAATTACTTAATTAGGAAGCTTACCAAAACTACGCTTGCACTTGACACTACTTGTCAAGTTAGACCATCTCTAAATCTATGGCTGGCATGGAGACGAAGGTGAGGGTGATCCCTTAGCACTAAACTGCATACAAACTTAACATATCAGTTCAGAATTGTCTGTCTTACTACATTAATCAGTTTTCCCTCCTCAAATTGGCAACAATTTATCTTATATTCCACTCCTTCCAAGTTAGGAAGAAAAAAAAATGTTTATTAAATGAACCAATGTGACAGGAAATTACTAAGTGAAAAATTGCCAATTTGTACAAGAAAATGGTGATTTCATATTTTACACCACATTGCCAATTTAGAGACTTTAATGATTAGTTACAATTAAATCGCTTTCATTCAAGAAACGGCATAACTGTGATTTTAGCTCTTTCTGCTCATGGTAATTCCTAGCATTCTGGATCAAAAGATAATGCAAAAATGTCACTAAAAGGTGACACTGTACTGTTCTAGGTTAAAGTACATAGATCAGTGTTGATACAATGTGGAAGGTCAGAATATATCTACTGTATAAATTAATGATCACAATCTGAAAAGGAAGATTTTTAAAGAATTCCTAGTAATATGTATAATTCCACATAAGGTATTGTATGTTAAGCTTCACGAAGTACCAATATGAGGAATAAAGTGGTGAGGAAGACAATGAACTCAGTATATCTGAACTTCTAAAAGAGGGTGCAACAATCTTATGTTGCAATAGGAAAACCAAACTGTGCTGACAGTAGTAAAATGTACTTATTTGACCGTTTGGGCAACTGTTTTGAAGGTCAATGCAGTTGTATACACATACAATAGAGCAATTATAACTTGGTAGCATTTTGTGGTTAGATTCAAATTATGTTTTTATGCAGAATATGTGGAGCATCATTTGCGTGTTGAAGAAAAATAAGGATCACATTTCAGGGTAACCCTGTTATAACAAACGCTTTTATAATTTACTGTTGTCATGATAAGGTAAACTTGCTGGTCCCACTACTTTGTATTTTTCGTATTTTTATTTTTGATGTGATGGTTTCAATATAACAAGGAAATTCATTGGTCCAAAAGAATTTGTTATAACGAGGTTCAACTGTATTAAGTTGATCAATGCCAGCATTCGGAGACTAATTTCAACAAGAGAATGATAGTTTCTTACCTAGTCCTGCTCCCATGCCCATGGGGATCTCCATGCCGTGTTTGCACTTCTCGGCATCGAGTAGCAGATCAAAGGAACCCGTGCCAAGACCAGCTAGCTTGCCAAGCATGATGTTCTCACTCACACCCTTCAGGTAATCCGTCTCTCCGTGAGCACCAGCATCATTCAGAATATCAACCTGTGTCCAGTAAAAAAAGTGGCGATGAAAATATGCATCACTGAATTTACGACACCTGCTTTTTGGTCAGTGTATTACATTACCTAAATACCAAACTTCATCCCCAGACCTACAACTATCATACACCAAAACCTGATTGTTAAAGAAGCAAATGTGGCCAAAGGAAATATCTGATCAATGTCTGACTGCCTCTTCTAAGGATGGGAGTAAATTTATGTACGATTTCCAACCCTCTAGTTAGTTTATTTTGCAAACAGCCTGGATAGAAAAAGGGCTACAAAAAGAAAGGTTTCTGTAGCATTAGCTTTCAGTGGAGTTATGAAAA
This sequence comes from Mesocentrotus franciscanus, assembly GCA_037976565.1. Lineage (NCBI taxonomy): Eukaryota > Metazoa > Echinodermata > Echinoidea > Camarodonta > Strongylocentrotidae > Mesocentrotus > Mesocentrotus franciscanus. Next base: position 4,034,687 of record CP137686.1, on the reverse strand, counting down.
TGTTGCCAATGTACTCTTTGGGCACCATTAATAACACCAGATCATTCACATGTATTGAAAATTAAAGTGCCTAAAAGCAGTGTCCCTATATTTCATAACCCCTCTGGCTATACATTTCAGAAAACACAAGGGCAAGTTGTCTCCTTGATGAACATACCGTCTCTTCAAAGGAACACCTCATGAGGGCGCCGACATCCTGCCTGTTGATTCCATGACGGGTGATGGCCATGAGATGACCTCTGGCAGTCATCACATCACATAGCAAGGCCAAGTGACGATAGTTCACATAGGAACCGTCAAAAGAGATCACATGGTTCATCTCGGTCTCTACTGACTTACGCACAGCTTCGATACCTAATACCTGATGGAAACATAGAATAAAAACATAAAGAATAACAATAATGATAATGAGATAACCCCTGGTCGTGATTACATCACAAAGCAGAGCCAAGTGATGATAGTTCATGTAGAAACCGTCGAATGAGATCACATGGTTCATCTCAGTCTCAACAAGCTTCTATACCCAATACCTGATGGAAACAATTGATTTTTCTTTTTAAAAACTGCTGTTCCATATACACTATAGAAATAAGTACACTGGCTTTAGCTCCGTAGTGAGAGTTTATCACTCTATAAAGTGTAAGCAATATTCTCATAGGTCCTATTGGGCAATTCCGCTAAAGTCAAGAGTGGCCAACCTTTTAAAGCTCGCGGGCCACAGCTAACAATTAGCATAACTTGGTGAGCCGTAGGTAGTCTTCTCCACCCCCCCCCCCTCCCAACCCCCACACACACACACTCATGCAATACGTGTACACACCTGCAATTTTGCAAACATATTTCTTGATTCACAACATTTGTATATTTAAAAACGTTACTGCGTGCGGAAATTACAAACTGAAATTACCACGGCGAATGATGTTAAAGTCGTTACCTGATGTAATGTAATGAGAGGGAATTTGAGGAGTTTTGTATCAACCACGGAACTAGTCAATATGTTGTGAATGATGAAAACTAATTATGGAATTAGAGATAGCTGTGTGTAAATGTTTTACCCCATTTCATCGCTGCGATGCGGGCCGCATTTCATTTATGAGCTATTTTTATAATTATTTTGTCAATGCTCCGCGGGCCGCACCAGAAGAGCTCACGGGCCGCAGGTTGGCCACCCATGGCTTAAGGTGTCCTGTAAGACATGACATTTATCCATTGATGTCATCATAAATATGAAAATTTCTTTTGATATGACCATTCACTAATGGTTCTTTCTGGTATCACTATCATTATTAAATGTAGTGAAATGTAGCATCAATTTTTTTTCTTCATTTTTTTATAAAATAAGTGGAAAGACGCATGTCATTTGGGACACCCTGCATGGAATCTCTCAGTTATGGAAAAGGTTGCCTTACAATAATCCAACTTTTGATCTCGTCTAATATTGTCAAATTTCTAGACGATTGCATGGATTCCTTGGATGTCTGTACGATACCCTTCATATATCTTTCTGATCGAAACAACAATCTCAAATATTACAGGTTACGTTACCTTAACAATCTCAACGTCTTCACTACAAAAGAATGGGTTGAAATGGCACAACTTACCTGGAAGATTTCACAGATGTCATTGGAGAATGTCCTGACAGGGTCTACTTCAGGATCACTGAGGACCTTCATCATAGCCGTACCATCCGTTTCCAGGATCCACTCTGCGATGTGCTTGAACTCTCCTTCCTCTGTGATAATGATACGTTTCTTGTTGGCTACCTGAGGCAGATGCATGTATACCTGGTGTGGAAAGAAAAACACACAGGATTTCATAGAATGGCTTTGCACTCCTCCCAATATTTGTTATCTAAAAAGAAATATTCGAAATATCTATATATAGCAGTTTCTGGCTCTCTGTATAAACTGGAAGTATAGTTGTCAAGATTTGAGTTTGGATGATTTACAATATATTTACCTTTGCGATCTGTTCAATGCCTTGGAGTGTCATGTCAGTTAGCATGTTGGATTCAATGCACCTCAAGAACACATCATCCTCCATCTTGTCTACCTGCTCCTCTTCCTACGTAGAAAGAAAGAAACAGGTTGTGTCACATTCAGACAATGGGTAAATTGATAATAAAGTGAATAACAAAGTGAATATGCATAAAGATTGGATGAAAAACTAAGTTTACAATTCTTAGCTCGGATTGTGTTTGCTTTTTCACTGTTTTGTATGGCAATTAATATATACCACTCAAAATCCTAGTCTTAACTCAAAACATGGTCAACAATTTTATTCTTTGTTCTCAATGAATGGTAAATTATGAAGTCATAATGTCTTGGTTCATACTTCTGTACAGGACAACATTCTACTCTGATAAGTCTGTATTGTGAATATTTTGATATCTGGATTACTACACAAAATCTGTCCCTTTTGCACATATTAAATTCTTTAGATCAATGCTAAGATGTGACTGCAGTTAAGAATAATGCCAACTTTCAAGTGATTGTGAATGAATTCTCCCTGACTATTGGATATAGTAAGCAAAGCAGTCTTATCAACCCCTTTATGCATCTGGCCTAGCCAAGGTTTCTATTTCCCTATGATGCTTTCTGCTTGCATTACGCATGCTTTAGCCCCCGATGCTTACATCTTGGAACTTGTTCTCATCGCTGTTCATGATACGTATCCTCAGCACCAGCTTCTCAGCGTTGTCATCGTTGAAGATACAGTTGAGATCATCACCGAACCCTGCATTGATCTTCTCGGCGATCTGCTCCATGCTCAGCTTACGATCCGTCATCCTCTTCCGGTCAAGCTCGACCCTGAGGAGCCAGGGTGAGATGCGGGTGGGATCAAAGTCCGGCATCATGTAGTAGAGATTGACCCAGTCTTGGTCCTCGGCGATGACAGTGTTCTGAGGTTCGGGGTCATAGTAGATGGCTGTGTTGGCAGTCACCTTACGGAGGGTGGTGTGCTCCAGGCGACATAGGATGTCCTTTAATAACAAGAATGTAGCAAATGTTATATGAAGGATGTTATGCATATGAGATGATGTCCAAGAGAAACATTAATGTGTGGTTTATGACACTGACAACTATATCCCAACAATTTCTTTTTGTAATATGGATATCACGAAAGTTCTGAAAGACATCAGAAAATTAATCTCAAGCTTCGTATTCCATACAAGCAGAAAATCATGAACTATGCCTAATGCCTAACAAGAAAACTTACTAAAAATTGGAACAAGACCACCTCCTTACATATGTGAGCATCATGAATTATTTTATCAGAAATGGATTTTTTAAGATCGATTAAAAAAAAAAGTTAATGAATAGATGAAATGGCCTACTTACATTTTTCATAATTCTGGTGCTGACACTTTATAATTCTTCAAATTCAGAGAATTAACTTTTAAATTTGTCACACAATGAACAAAAACGGCTGTACGACGCTTGCTCTACTAAAAATTACTTTGTGGTTAACTTCCTCCATAAACCAACTTTAAAGATAAGCGTAAGTTCTGGTAATGATAGAAAATAAATTCTCACAGAATCCAACAAAACTTACACTGAATGTTCAAAATTACAAGTAAATGACATGTGCCAAACGATTTTGGTAGCAAATTTATAGGGGCTGAGTAATGAGCATAGAAAGATCAGGAAATCAAGGTAAGTAGGCCTGACACCATGTGCTTAACACAGGTCACTATGTGCAAATGAGAGTTGTGGTTTTTATTGACGATTTCTAGCAAGTTTTTGTGAGTTTGTTTTTATTTAATACTGGTTAAAACAATCTACTGCAGGATAAACAATGAATGAAATTTAGCCATGTTGTCTGTCTCAGCATACCATTCACATACCAGAGATCAAGATGAGCTTCAAAAGATTCATATCTTTCGTCTTGTTTGTGCAGACCAAACACTATTCCTAGCCTGACCCTGACCCAAAACCCAATCGCAACCGTAACGCTATACTTTTAAAGAAATAATGCCTGGATCAAATGTGGGATCACCCACGAAACAATTCTGCCTCTGGCTGTGACTTTGTGACAACTCACCTTAGCTCTCTCAGCATCCCTAGCAGCCTTGCCTAGCAGGAAGCACGTCAGAGATGGAGTCCTTGGCTTCTTGGAGATGTTGATGATCTCCTTGAGACGGGGTACACCAAGGGTTACGTTCTTGGCCGATACACCGGCGAAATGGAAGGTGTTGAGGGTCATCTGAGTGGCAGGTTCTCCCAGTGACTGGGCAGCAAGGGCCCCCACCATCTCACCTGGCATAGCCTGGATATGATCAGCAAATACAAATGGTTAAGTATTCAACTGTAGATAGATAGATCCATTTATGTAGCCCTCAGAATATAATAACTGGAAGTGTATTGCTATATTTGGTACTTGGTACATGATTTATCCCAAAATGTTACATCTACTAAATATATAAAATATATGATGACTAATGAAAATTCCCACTCCCAGTCTTCCTCTACACTGGCTCCTGTTCACATGGTTGCTTTAATGAACCCAAGTATCAAATTTGATTAACAGCAAACTGAAACCTAAAAGCAAACATCCCAAACATCATTTTCATGGAATCCCTCCATCTCTACAAATAAACAACAGGAGTTGAACCTAGGTAGCGTTTCACAAAACAATCATAAGTTCAAGTTCACCGACATCCCACTGAAAAGCATGAATTGTAATTTAAATGCATTTCAATGAGATGAAGTGGTACTTAAGATGCTTTTGTGAAACAATGCACTGCTCTCTATTTCTTCTAACAGCCATTCAAAAGTTTCTAAACAGATTAACACGTCATTTATTTGTTGCCCTCCTATCACTACTCAAGCAAAAGCGGAGAGTTATAATAAAACACGAATCCCTTCATTTTGTATAATGTCCATAACTCGTACACTACACTCACTAGAGATTGGTTGAACCGGGTCTCTATTTCTCCTAGGAGCCATTCAAAGGATTCTGGAGACAGCTTGTACTCCTGAGCTACCCTGGTGGAGCACAGCGTGGAGCGGATGAGAGCGTTCATCAGGTAGGTAGCATTCTCCTGGGCTTGCTTGCTGATACGATCCTCGCCCTTCACAATCAACAGCTTCCTCTTCAACTCACGTACACCTGAGAAGAAATGGAGGACAATCATCAAAATGGATAAAAAAGCGGGAGGAATTAATGATTTCCCTGGTATTGAAGAAGACCTACTCTTTGTGCTAAAGAAGTTCATCAAGAATCAAGATTTCAATAATGACAATCTTAATATATTCTTATAAAATGCAAACTTTAAGTCCCAATGCAATCCTTAAGAGCTTTGGAATTTACTTGAAATTACTATCCATTCTTTGCCTCTAGCAATCATTATGACTTTGCACTAAATGTCCAAGTCCTTCTCTATCTCACAAGAAAATTATTGATCAAATCTAGGGGTCTTTGTAATTTCAGGTCAGTTGCCCTCAGACCACAGCTCGTTACAATTAGATATAAGAGTTTATATGCAAAGGAGAGCCAGAAACTGAATCAAATCTAGCATACAGTCACTTACATTTTACCACATGTTTACATGATGAAATCTTAACATCATCACTCTATTTTATCAGAGTCATCTCTGTTTATGAAAGAAGATATTTTTACCCTCTAAGACAAAGGTGGGATGAAGCTCTGATGGCAGTCTTGTGTTGATATGGAAGATCTGCTGTGCATTCCAGATCATACGATCCAAGTTACATGGAAGAGCCACCTGTAGCAAGCAAAAGGAAAACATCGGTGTATGAAATTACATAGCGTAAGACCATTTTATGAATGAAATTGTGGCACTGGGTGGCAGGTCTTTAGAAGTGTTCAAAGGCAATATTCCATTAGATACATATCGTCTGTTTGAAGCCAGAAAGACATTAGCTCCTACTTTAACAGAGATTAAACTCCCTTCTGACTCTCAACAGACAATATGGTCTAAAATTGATTAGATATGACTACAATATAGACAATACCAAATATCTCATTGAAATTCTTAAAGTTGACAGGCTCTTTCAATCCAAAATATGTCATAACGAACAAAGAAAGGGTACTCATGTAAGTCATTTAAATGACACAACCACAAAAAATGTCTGCAGTGAAATATCTCCCTTGATTTTTTGTTTGTACCTGTGAAACCATTCGTCATTTAATTGTTATGTTGAACAGATGCAGGGATAGTATACCATTGATTGTACCTGCTTATTCTAATATTGAAAATATTACAACCCCATTTGTTTCTGCACATTTTAGAGTCCGAAAAAGCCAGGACCAGGGCCCTGTTCATTAAACTTGTTATCAATGACAAGTTACAATCACTGTTATAAGCTACTGAAATGGTATTTGATTGGCTGAGAGCAAATTTGCCATAGAAATTTAGCATTTGTTATTGATCACAAACTGGGCCCTGAGCAGGAAGGGCCTGAAAACAGACAAAGGGATGTAAATTGGCATCCATGCAGACGGTAGGAAATTCCAAACGGGGTAAACAAAGACAAGTCGGGAAGCTGACCTTGCTTTCTCCCTTGGGGAAGATCTTTCTGAGGATTTCTCTGTCTTCCTTCAACTGATCGTACTCCTTCTCAAGCTCCAGATGGACATGGGCGTTAGCAACCACATCCTTCACGATCTTCTCATTGAAGCAACGCCTCAACATCCTAGAGTAGGAGAGAAAAGAAAGAAGATGTAACTGCAAAGTTCAGAGTATATTTCACACTAGTTCAATTGCAAGATGCTCATACACAGCATAAATGAGAGAGAGAGAGTGTGTGACATAAAGAGAGGCATGGTTAGAAAGTTTGAGACAGCATTTGCTCGAGAGATAGAGAAAGGGAAAGAGCGGGAGATAAAGAAGGTATGATTGATACAGAGAGAGAGAGAGAGAGAGGGATAGTGATAGAGCTGACTGCAAAAAATGTGTTAAAAGCATTAGAATTCCAATTATTGGGAATTCCCAACGTGGCATTCCCCAACGTGGCATTCATCTGACTAACAAACAAGAAAACTATAGATGGAGAAAGAGAATGGGGATGTAGTGAGGGGTATGGTAGAAGAAATTAATACTTTGCAAGACTGAATAGCTTTATCTTGCCTACCTCTCATTGTTGTAGTCAAACTTGAACCTCTTCTCAAAGGCCTTGTGAGATGGTTTGAGAGAAGCAAGGTTCTGGAACTCTACCGACGTACCGTCCAGACCATCCTCACCATACCTCAGCTGCACCAGTTGATCATTACTGTTCCTACAGGTGCCATCGTAGCGTACCATGACACTCTCCATAGCCTTGATCAGACGACGCTGGATGTAACCTGACAAAAGTAAACATGAATCAGAATCAGTTGTAGTTGTCAATACATTTTTTAAATTTTTATACATCCTATTTCATATACCGACTTTAAATTCTACTACTGACAATTTTCCTAATGAGGAGAATAGACGGCTTTATTCCACGGCACAACCATTTTTAATTCTGACACATCTCTCCACCCTCTTCCTGTGATTTTAGGATGTAGGTCTGGTCTGGTATCAGAATTCATCATTTTGTCCACTATCTGTAAAAGTTCTCTGAATCTTTGTGATCCACATGCCCAGACATCTTGGCCAAATTCTTTACATAGCTCTATTTGTTCCTGTAAATAAATCATTGTTTCAGAAGTTTTTTCATCAAAGAAATGATCTTTCTATCCCATACGTTCAAGAGATTGTACTTCACTTGACTATTCAAACCAAAGAGAAAGAAAAGAACAATTCCAACCCTACTTCTACTTTTCTAAAAAGACTTGGGAACAGCTCCTTGTATCCTCTCAAAAAAGGTAAAATATAAATCCAATCATTACCATTCACACGACCTACCAGTTTCAGCAGTCTTGACAGCAGTATCAATGAGACCTTCACGCCCTCCCATGGCGTGGAAGAACATCTCGGAAGGTGTGAGACCGGCAAGGTAGGAGTTCTCTACAAAGCCTCTACTCTCTGGACCATAGTCGTCCTTGATGAAGTGAGGCAGGGTGCGGTGACGGAAACCAAAGGGGATTCGCTTACCCTCAACGTTCTGCTGACCCACACAGGCAATAACCTAATATGGAATGGATGGCAACAAAAAGAGCTTGGATAGTACTTGAAGATATAGTCATAGTGACATTAGAAACCTCACATTCAATCTGATCTTATATTTTCAAAATTGCATACCAGTACCACAATGAAGGCAAATACATGTATTATTTATTATAGGCTTTAGTGAACAGTCTAACAGAGATGTACGTTGGTCTAGCAGGTTGCCCACTCAATCAACTCTGTCATCACCTACAAACTAGCTCAGACAGACCGGGTTCGAAACCGAGTGACGTCTTTTGGATGGTGACGTTATAGAGGTCGGTCACCAGACTGAGACATAAATAATCATATCTGATCGACCACATCTGAAAGAACCCAATTATACACACGTTAGTGAGCAATGTTAACTTTTACCTAAGACTTTATCTGATCAATTGGTTTCTAAATCTTAGTATACATGACTATCAAGTCTGTGGCTTCATTTTCCAAGTGGTTCATCAGCTATCATGAAGTTGATCTTGCATACAAAAAAAAAATCAAACATTTGTTGGTTGATTATTGTTTTATCCGACTGCTAAGGAAGCATGCATATGCTTGTAAGCAACCAGGGGAACAACGGCTTTAAGTCATCTCCGAGGGACTTGGTAAATAAGATAAATGCCTTACCAAAGGGCATGAGCGCATTGACTTTATTTTGAACCCGAGACCTCTCAGTTACAAGACCACTGCTCTACCACTGAGCCATCGCCCATCGCCCATCCTCTCATTTCTCATGTCTTACTCAAGGCATACAAATATCACACACCATCCATGTCATACCACTCGCTTTCTTAATATTGACATAACTGCTTTTAAAAAGAACAATACCGAATAACGTACTGACATTGCGCAGTATGAACACTTATAATTGGTGCTTGCAGAGATGTATTTTTTTAACTTTATGTAAACACTGCCAGCTTTGCACTAACATTAACCAATGGCTTGTCCTTATTTTAATTTATTATGACAATTATGTCAGTAAAACCATTTTTACTGACAAAAGAGACATCGTTTTCAGAATACCACCCCTGAGCCAGCAAAGTCAGACATGTTACCTGAGAGATGTTGATCTTAGATCCCTTGGATCCAGCAACCACCATAGTCTTAAAGTTGTTGAACTCTGACAAACTCTTCTGGGCACTGCCACCAGTCTTGTCACGAGCTTCGTTCAGCAGCCTGTTCACCTGTAGAAAGTCAGAACAACACATGTTTAAAGAGTTCTGTCCCCTGCAACTCACGTAACAATTAGGATATCGATCAACAATCTGCTCGGGATAAACCAACACACATATTAACATATTAATCTCCTGCATTTGAGGACTATTATAATCCAAGTAAAACTTATTCTCTACATCTGTTTAAAGAGAGAAATGTAAAAATCCATCATCAAACGATCCCCTTCAAGACTGCAACCTACATTTGTTAGTAGAGACAAAGTATACAAGTCGATCAACGAGGGTCCAGCATTTTCACCTGCATTTCTGTAGAGTGCACAAAATGTTACATTTTCTTATAGACTGCATACCTGGTTCTCAAAGGTCTGTCTGAGTGTGTTTCCTGGTGTGGGAGTCAGTTCATCATTGTGAGCCTTCTCGATGACTTCAATCACGTCTTGCTTGGCTTTGCGGATGGTGTTCTGGATGTCGTCATAGGTACTGGCGTCGGCGATACAATCACCGATACCAATGGAGTGACCTTCCAGGAGTAGCCAGTTGTTCACAAGAACCTTGCAATAGGAAAAGAATAGGAATGGAGTTGAGATTGTTGTTATCCAAGTCACGACATTGGCAAGATATTAATCTACATTTGCCACTCTCCACCCAGGTGTTAAATGGGAACCGGTAGGAAGGAATTCCTTGAATGCTGTGAGCGCCGAAATCGGCTGCCTAGCAGAGCCGGGGTAATAGTTGGAGCGCCTTGAGCACCATGCATGGTGCGCTATATAAATATCCAATATTATTATTATTATTACAATACAATACATATAAAGTATAGAAACTTGTTTAAAGTTTTAAATCTTTTAAAACCACACTTCCTCTAATCTACATCAGCTCCTTCCTCATTTCCAAATCCTGTAAAACGGGCTGGCTACGTTGCCCCACGCTCAAGGAACAAACTCCCTGCACTTCTAAGAAATAGTAAATCACTTGATTTCTTATATTCATAAAACTGGCTAGTACTCATTCTTGATGGATTGACATGATGTAGCAGAGGCTGAAATACAGTACACATCATGGTGAAATATACTTGTATTGGTTGCCACCCTGCCTCCTAGAAATCTTTCTGTTCTTGATACACAGGATTTTGTATTTCCCTTTTCATTTTCATATAACATTAAGATGGACATAAAAGTGATGAACATATTACTGTTACAAGAATATAAATTTGTATTAAGATTAATCCAAAACAAACTTCTCAACCAAGCTTTGGAAAAAAAAGGTTGAACACAAAAGACATTCTTTGCATCAGCATGCTTCTCACCTGGACGACGCTGTAGAATTCCTTGGCAATCTCGTGACCTCTCTCCATGAAGATGATGTGACCCAGTGTACCTCCTGATGCACCAACGGTCTTCTTACACACGATACCACTTATCAGTTCTCCATTCACAATGTATACCTACATGCAGAAACCGGGAGAAACGTTAGCAAGGTTTTTAATATGTATGAAACTTCAACTGGGTAAAAACATGTTTTCAATTAAGTGAAATATTCATACTAAGCTAATGCAATGGTCACAACTGGCCATAAACATATATGTGTCTGGTCTATGATGAATTCTGCAGAAAATCCCAGCGCCAGATGCACAAGCGTGCACATTTTGCCAGGCATGCAGGAGCATGCAATCAATTGCTGGAGGCTGTTGGACATGTCCAACAATCTCTGCATGCGCCTACACTTTTTGATGAATGCCAGTGACATGTGCAGCTATTGTACTTCTTGCCAACATAGTGAGGGCTCCTTGCAAGCATTGCAAGGATTCTTTCAGATAACAGGGAGTATGTATGTGAGAGAATGCAGGACGCCCAAGAGGATCATAAGGACATTATTATCGCAGGAGTAGGCTTACATGCAAAAACAGGCATGTTTAACTGTGACCTTAGCATAAGTTCTGAAGGCCATGGCTGTTCATACAGGTTTAAGGTTCAGGATGGCTTAAATTAGCACAATACTGCCTGTACAATGTTGGGTGACTACTCGATATCTTACCTTTGTGTCTCCAGGAGAGAGCCACTTGTAAGGACCTCTATCCTCTGTATCTGGGTGAGTACTGTGAAACCTGACCACGTTGACATTGTCTGGGATAACCAACGTTAGGAGCTGCTTGCCAGTCCATAGAGGTTTGGGTTTCAGGATGGCTGGCTTGGGGATCTTACCATCCCAGTTAGGCAGGAAAAGGAGAAGGTTCATCACGTTGGGCTGTTGGTATGAAAGCAGCAAGAATTAAATTTTACGATCAATTTATATCATAATCTTTTATTTTATTTGTTCTGAGCTTGCAAATCTTTGATAAAAATGCATATTAGGGTCAGAAAGACAGTTAAACAAATTATCGGGCATGTGTGGCAATTTCACTTGTGAGATAATCTGTATGTCCTTTTTGACGGATTTGTATTACATGTCTTATAAGCACTTGATTTTATGTGATATTTATGTGTTATAGTTGCACCTACTAAGTTTGTTTTGGTAAACCGGTATCAATAATACCGGACGGTATTAGATTGACACCGGTATTCATACCGCTGTCAGATTTTTATACCGTGAAACCACCATTCCTACTGTCTCAGAATTCACACTGGTATTTTTTTTTTATTTCAATGTGTATATTACTAAGTCTATTTACTTGATTTTTTTAAATTCTAAGCAAATAGAGAATTGAAATTATGGTTCGTTTTTTCTCAACATATCCCTCGAGTACGGTAGGCCTCAATCCAACCTTTGTTCTGTCTATAACCCGTCCAGCACAGCGCACGGCGCTAGTTCACACAACTAGAACCATGGACACGAGTGCCATCGTGCGTACATCCAAACCTTCGCGTGCAGCATGCAGACATTGTTACATGCACCAAATATGCATGACCGACACCGACACACAACTCGTGTGTCTGTATAAATTTCAGTGCAAGTCACTGAGATGTATCTCATGCCTAAGGAATAAAAAAAAAAGCAACCAACCTCCAACATTGAGGGGGTGCGCTTTATAACACCTTTGATTTATATGATTGTGGTTTGCTTTTAAGACCCCGCGTTAGCCGGTATGAGCAATGACGTCATCAAAAAGAAAACGAGTGCACCTCGCGAGTGATAATTAAAGGAATGTATCACATTGAAAGTGATTCTATTGCGTTTCCCATGCTCTTCATGATTTGTTTGCGTTGTGCTGAGCGGTAGGCTCGTGTGTTTTATTTTGAGATGGCGAGTGCGGAGCTGATTGCGGTCATTGACCTGTCTTTGAACAAAGGCCAGACCTCGGCGTGTTGACAGATAAGCGATAAGCGAGGGGAGACATAAAGGGAAAGAGAAAATGGGGATTGTTCTAAAGAACCTGAAAGCAAATAAAGTAGGCCTACAATTTTCACCTTTAATTTGTTTGATGGTGTATCATGGAAAAAAACTAAAGTCTCAGATGCTTTATTAGGGATCGCAATATGTTAATATTTCTGTTGTTCGGAACTTTGTGACTTTTCTTGACGTGTAGCCTTCTTTTTGGGGGTTCCGTTTTGGACTTATTTGTTGATGCCTCAATGTGTAATAACCTCTACAGTGGATAATTTATTATGTTTGCCTGGATAATATAATAAAGGCCATCAGCACTTTGCTCATAGGTAGTCATAGGTTATAGAAAAGAACCATGTTATTGATTGATACTTACCTTATCGACGAAGACGTCCCTCTTGGTGAACTTTCTGATGGCACATAGCGAGTCCTGTACGATACCCATGACAGGTCTGTTAGATTGAGGTGTGATCATGTTACGAGATACCATGATCATCTCACTAACTTCAGCTCTGGTCTCCATGGACTGGGGAACGTGCAGGTTCATTTCATCTCCGTCAAAGTCAGCATTGTAAGGGGTGGTTACACTGTCAAATAAATAAAAAGTAGTTAGGATATCAGTTTTGTACCATACAGAGAATCATTGCTACACTTTTTTGAACCACTGCATGATAAAGGCTCTGATAACTGGGGGAGTTTGGTATGTGTTCTACTGTTTGATTAAGCCCTCTGTATTCACATCTGTTGGTTAACCAACCATAAGTAACATCAGAAGCACTGAAATTGTGCATTTTAAATGACCACTTTTAAATGGCTAGCACTATTTTACAAATTTAACAAATAATACCTTTCTTTGTTAATCGGATTAAAACTATAATACACCAGGTATGAGTATCATAAATGAAGATTACGCCGCCTAACAAAAGTGGATACATCCTTTACAAAAGGCCCAAATTTCGACACGATTTCCCACCTTTATCAGTATAACGCTGATTTATGTCTTTGTACATATTAATATAAATACTCCTCTAAAAGTTCACTAAGTTGCCGAAGTACTCTGAAGAAAAAATTGGCACAGTGTTTCAGGACTTGCGAGTACTCACCTAAGATTGAGACGGAAGGTTGACCATGTCAAGATTTTCACTCTGTGACCCATCATGGACATTTTGTGAAGTGTGGGTTGACGATTGAAGATAACCACATCATCATCACGCAAATGCCTCTCAACCTATCATACAGGAATGAATTCAATGTTATTCTCACAACATTCAGAGAGTTCCATATTATATATTTTGTTCTTTAGGTACTCCTTCTATGTGATGTATAAGTTCCTTCAAGGTATCTTTGTGTTGAAATACATTTGTAAATAAAGAGATCACTAGAAGTTCAAATATATACTGTGCAGGGGTGTTTCACAAAGATCCTAAATTGAACTTATCTTTAAGTTGGACTTGAATATTATGGAGAGCCATTTGTAGCCTTAAAATAAAATATATTCAAAAGCAAAAACTCAAGTATTTTAGACTTTTTATAAATTCCACATCAAGAACATGAAATCTCCTTGATAATAGAAAATATGAATGATTTGAATCAACATTTTATGCCTTTTAAAATAACTTTTACAAAATATTTTCAAAGATGCCAACGGCTTTCCATAATTGTTAAGTCCAACTTAGGATCTTTGTGAAACACCACCCTGCACAGTATATATTTGAACTTCTAGTGATCTCTCGATTTACAAACGTATTTCAACACAATCTATACAAGGATTTCTGACCATCTTTCCTTATTCTGACATTGCTCAAATCCATCTGACTTAAAACAAAATCACAGTTCTATTCCTAACTTAAATACAGGGGGGCATACTATATTGAAGACAAGCACATTATCACGCAAATTTCTCAAAATAGATCACAAGCAGCAATGATTTTGAAAAGGTTGAACAAAATATTAAAGTCTATTACAGATGTCAAAGAGAATGTATGCATTTGATCGAATGCCTAAAATATTTCCCAACTAGGTATGCACAATCGAGAATGTCATTATAAATCACTTGAACAGTTGTCTACAAGAAACAAAGTTAAATACCTTGTATCCACACTGCAGATGAAGATCACTGGGTTTGGGATGGAAACGGAGATCCACCCTCTCTCCATTGTCTCGGATGATGTACTTGGCACCTGGGTACTGGTTGTGACCCCTGGACACCAAATCTTGCAGTCTGAAAAGAAAAGGTGACCATAAATTCAATAAAATGTTATACATGGTGCCCAGCAAAAAAAAATATTTTGCTAACTTCCCTTGTGTTTAACTCTTATCCTGCCATAATGAATACAGCCCAGTGCCACAGGGCTAATCCTTCCTGTGCCAAGTTTATTTTGAGATATTCTGATGCACGCAATGGTAAGATCAATAGCGCAGGCGAAGCACTCAGCACAGTACAACGAGCATGAACAATAACTGCTATTACGAATGTGAGCAAGCATGCATAAAGCATCAAAGCGGTGGTTCGCTCACGTGAATTAAGCAGTCAATCGATAGCGTGCTCGCTTGTACAAAGCACTATAACGGTAGTTATAGGATATAAGGATACGAGTTAAAAGTGAAATTATGCTGACAGCAGGGTTCCTACAGAAATTTGAGCACAGAATTCCATGACTTTCTATGACCCATATTTGCCTTTTTCCATTACCACATAAGTACAATTTTGGTATGGGTAGCATCATCCAAGCAGCGTACAAATACCACGGCCATTGTCAGTTCAACCTGGAAGGGTGCCATAGCCATGCATGGCCCACACCCATGATCAATTTCCATGACTTTGGCAGATTCCTTATTTCATTCTCCATGAATTTCTACAAGAATTTATTTTTAGATGACTTTTCAGGTTTTTCCCATGATTGTGGGAACCCTGGGACAGTCGAGCACTTCTATTTCTTGCTTACGCAATTATTGAACAGTCAAAGATTATGTTAAGGTACATAAACCATAACAAAATAATGTCAAAGAGTATACTTCTCCCGATAGTCGTCTCAAGTTCATAACACCAATGGAGCATGATCAAGGCCAAAAGGCAAGTAAAAAGGATATTTTTTTGAATGATTTTGCTTATTATTCCATTATCTTTTGGTACACACAGGACATAACAGATATCACACAGAAATTGCTCTGTTCTTTGTCCTTTCTGTCTAAAAATCAAGTGATATGGTATGTGTTTAAAATGATGTACTTTTACTGTTTCTTTGTCACTTGGAAAAGCAGACTGCTGTAGAGTTTTTACATCCCAAAACCCCAAATTCGAAATTCACAAAAGCCAACACTTGAAACAGTTCTAGAAATAGACCAGGGCCCCTTCTTATAAAGAGTAGCGATTGATCTGAATAAATCGCAAGTACTCTTATCAATCGCAAGTTTGCAGTCTCCTATCTCCTATGTACATAGAACTGTTTTTAAGACGGGGCACAGAAAACTCACTGTACTTACTTGGCAATGTTAAATGGAGTCACAATTTCTGGGTATGTAAGGTTGGTAGCGATGGTCCTGGGCACACCCACCTGATCAATCATCAGGTTGGGATCAGGGGTGATAACAGCACGGGCCGAGAAGTCCACACGCTTACCCATCAGGTTACCACGAATACGACCTTCCTTGGCCTTCAAACGCTGCTTGATGGATTTGAGAGGTCTGCCGGACTTTTGCATGGCCTATAAGACAAAGATATTCAATTTAAATTCATTCAACTCTGATAAAAAAATTAATTTGAAGTTATTTTTGTCAATGTACAGGTACTGCAAAGCCAAAAAACTTGAATGAAATTTGTATGAAATTAAACTTTGACAAATTGTTAAGGACAGCCACTTACAAGGCAAGAAACTTTTGCGAATTGCAAAAATTTAGTTTTGCGTTAATTGCTAGTCAATTATTTTACAGCATGAAACTTTCATAAATCCTGAACCACTCGAGAAATTCATGAAGATTTCATGAATATGACATTTTCTGGTTTACATTATACTATTTGACAACTAACACTGCCAGAAGAATATATAAAATCACATCTAAGGGAGACAGCTAAATACTGTCTTAAAAGATAACTTCCTCCTACATCACCTCAGATCATTCTTTTAAATCACAAAAAATTCTGTGCGGAAAGTGGGAGAGCTATCTCATCTCCTTCGATTTACAAATAGACACACAAGCTCACATCATTATCACATCTATCCACTTGTCGCATAAAATAAAATCTTCAATTTCATCACATTATTAATTTCAATGCAGAATTCCACAATATCGGTCACTTTTCACTTGATCATAAACAAAACATTCCCATGCTGACAAGTTACCCTTGGCAATCCTGGCAATTCATTGTCGATGATCGTAGCTACATGGAACTGCAGCATCCTAGTGTCTTCTGCAATGATGTGTGCAGCAGCTCCGTTCTGTTCATTACGTTTCAGCTGATTGTTGATCTTCATGATGTCTGCCAACTTGTGTGTGAGATCATCCTATCAAGAGCACAACCGTATGAAAGAAAGTCAGTTTCATGTGAACGTGATTAATTTCCAGACAATAATTGCGTGAAATGTACATTTCTTTGCATATTTGAAAATGAGACCACTCGAGTGAAAGTAGTAACTGCTGTTCTAAAAAAAAAAAAAAAAAAAAGCATTGCAGTTCTGCAAATAACATTCCATTCCTACATAAAGAGACCACTCTTGAGTGAAAATTCCTATTGCATTTTCAAAATCATATTCTGTCTGTATTATTATAAATAAATAATGCAGTCAATGGTACTTGTATTGCTATACTATTATATGGTGGAAAGCAGCAAGTCAAATCAAACAAGTCAAATATGATATCAGGAATACCACTTTTCACCCCCAAAAAAATTACACCAATAAATGCCTCAGAAGCAGGCAAGAATATCTTCTGTGGTGTATTGGAAATTCCCCTACCACCTGTTCAACTATGCAAAATGTTTTTAAAAATATGATACATTAAGATAGTCCTACTCTAAGACATCAATGAAATTCAATTGAATCTTACCTGATTTCTAGTTGATCCGAACATGACAACAGCCGGCCTAACACAGAGTGGTGGGACAGGGAGCACAGTGATGATCATCCAGTCTGGACGAGTGAACTTGGGATCCATTCCAAGAGCTATGGACTCCTCATCCGAGATACGCTTGAAGATCTCGTGGACCCGCTCGGCCGTGAGGACAATCTTCTTCTCCTGCGAGTCTTCATTCACATGTTTCCATTCGGCACTCAGGTCCAGACCACTACGTCGGATCTGAGGCTGGTAGCGACCGCAACCTCCATGACTCTAGAGATTGTAAAAAGAACATAATTCAATTTTTATGCTTTTTAAAAAATTAGAGAAAAGGAAATTTTCCAAATAGCATTCAGTGGGATTAGACTAACCATGAAAACAATCTCACCTATACAGATATGAAAAGAACAAAAATGCTTGGAATATCGTGCTCGTTCAGGCTTGTTCGAGTGCGTCCGCAAATTCTGAAATCTACTATTCATGGTAAAATATAGAAATCATTAGAAAGATGAGTATGCAGTGTGATCTGCCTTTTTTTCTCTCACACTGATGTTGGCCTACATTGATATGGAAAGGGAAATGGATTGGGAATATGTTGTGGAAAGTGTACAAGTTGCAAACACTACAGGAACAACGTGTGTTAATGATATCAACAAATTTATCAATGCATTCATGCCCAGCTTGACACAAACAAGAGTCAAGGCACACGGACTAACAAAATGTCAATAAGTAGCAGAATTTTTAGGATTTCGCTCTCAACCCTAGACAAAAATGATTTAGTGTAGAGCAGTACTAGTTTCAGTTAATCAATGATCTCTGATTTCAAAGAAATATACAAGATTTTACTCACCACTTTCTTTTCTGGCATCTCTTCCCCCTCCCTCTGGGCAAGGTTAGCATCAAAGGTCTGGTCCATCTCCTCTCCTCCCTCGCACATCTTCTTCTTACGACATTCAGTGTAGACGTGAAGCAGACGCTTTCTGGGTTGCCCTTTTGTCTTGATGAGGATCTCCTTGATCTTTGGATGGTTCTACACAAGCACAATGAAAGGATAGAAATATTTGATGGGATATGATTTAAGACTTACAAATAAGAAGTCAAGGGTGTCCTGTGATCAAGGTAAATATTATTGTTTGAAAGCTGAAGAAAAGTCTGAAAAAGATGTATCAGGATTTTTTGTATGTTATTTCTCCATGTAACTAGTCATGTTAATTTTTGTTTCTTCTGTATTTGTTGATTTTATGTGTTCATGTCTGCAAAATAGGAATGTATTTTCATTAATCACTTGTGAAACAATCCCTAAGCCTGAAATACTGATCATTCAACTTTGAGCAACGATTGATGGCTACTCCACCATTTGACTTGAAGTGCTCATTCCATTGGCAAATCCTTTAGGACTAGAGCAGAAATATTACCAGGGCCCTGAATAATAAAGAGTTGCAGTTGATTCAAATCAATCGTAACTTCCAATTAATCACAATTTAGTACTTAAAGAGAAGGTTGAGTTCCGGGGAGAGGTGAAAAATAATTTGTGAGCGTTTTCATTGTTATTATGCAAATGTGGAAGAAGATCAGAGAAAGAGAAGAGAAGATGAAAAAATGTTCCCTGAAAAGCATGGCTCTTGAAATGCCTTCATTTTCTAAATATGACATAACAGCTTTAAAATGTGGGCCGTATTTTTATGCCGCACGTCCCATATACATCTTTCTGTGTACAGTGCTTGTTACTTTTACCAAGACTGGGCCAAACTTCTGATCATTTTGATGATTACAGAACATTGCAGTACACACCAACACTTATATGCTACATGATCAACCTTTTATGATCGATTCCACACTGTTTCTTTCACAATGCAATCGCATGACCCTAACTCAACTTTATCTTTAAGAGATGGGAGTTGTGATTAATTTCAAGTTGCTATTGATTAAACTTGATCGCAACTCGAAATAAGACAGGGTTATGATCTCATGAACAACATTGAATTCTGAATGATTTTATAACACTTGAATATTACAAAACAAGTTAAACGCTCTCGGCGGTCTCGCCTGCATTACGCAAATCGGCATTACGCAATTCGATATGATGAAAAATTGAGGTTGGGACATTATTTTTATAGGCAGGGTGGCCCATTTGCAGACCCCCGAAAATGAAATCCTCTGAATATAATAAGCATTTTGAAGTGAATATTGATTATGAATCATCAGAATAATTATTTACTGTATCATAAGAATACAATATAATGAGATTTAGTGTATGGGTAAGACTATAAATGTTTCAATGCTTGTCAGTAATTTACAAATAAAGTTATCTAATAAACTTTTTAAGAAAAGAGGATTTTTCAGCATTTTGTGTAAAAACAATTGGAAGGTAGAGCCCATCTACATCACATCACGTCTCATTAGCATAATGAGAACATTATTATGAGATATACTCCAATATATATTATCGAAACATCAATATTGTCACCTAGCTGTAACTGATCATGTACATACTAGGCCTGGGATCGAATACTAAAATTACTATTAGAATATTCATGGGAAAGTACTGAATGATTCGAATATTTACTTTCATGAAATATGAACAAATAACAACAATTTATTTATTAATTCTCATATTAAATTTTGAGAACATAATCCAAGTCTACTGACCTAAAATGACCTTGACTTTGTGACCTGGAATTTGTGTCACATGATTTGTGATACTTGATAGCCCTTGGGTACAAGTTTCATGGAATTTGAACAAACACTTTTGAAATTATGCTAAAATTTCAAAATCTTGATGTTGATGCCACAACAAAGTCTAAGTTTCCAGACCTGAAATGACATTTGACCTTTACTTTGTCACCTAAAAGACTAACATGATTGGTGATACTTGATAACCCTTATGTTCAAGTTTCATGGAATAGGAATGTATACCTCAAAATTATGATAACAATTAAAAAAATCTTAGCCTGATGCCACAACATAGTTAAGTTTGTTGACCTGAAATGACCTTTGACCTTGACCTAGTGGGCTGAAATTCTACTCACATGATTGGGGATACTTGATAACCCTTTAGTCCAAGTTTCATTTAATAGGACCTTATACTTTCAAAATTATATTAACAATTCAAAAACTTAACCTTAGGTTAAGTTTTGATGTTGACGCCGCCGTCGCCGCCGCCACCGGAAAAGTGGCGCCTATGTCTCGCTTTTTGCTACGCAGGCGAGACAAAAACCATTGAACTTGTGTATTTTGTACAGTAAAGAGCCTGAAAAGAAGCTCAGACATATTTGACCCGAATATGTGATATAAATGTACAATTTGGAACCTGAAATCGGAGTGCCAACTGCCAAGGCCAGAAATCAAGCAATAGCCTGAAAACTGGCATTCCTGTACATCATAATACCCCTGAATGAAAAACATTTTGTGCATGACTAAACCACTTACCGCATCAACCAGGAGCTTGGAACAGAAGAAACAGACGCATCTCAAAACCTTGATGGTTTTGGTCAAGAAACCAATATGAAAGACTGGCTTGGCAAGCTCCATGTGACCAAAGTGACCTACAAATCAAATGAAAGAGGGGATGGAGAAGTAGCAATGTAAAGAAGTGACTACTAACTGCTATCAAGACAAGAGAAATCAGATTCATATAGATACTTCTGCAGTTTTAGGCTTCATCTGATATAGTACTTGAACAAACTATTCCAGACAAATTGCTCTGAATACATTTTTGTACCTACTTGTTAAATTGTATTACCTTTGTGAGCCAGTCAAAGGTGTCTTTCCTTCTACTTTCATATAAAAAAGTATGAAAAGTATCTTTAACCTCACAGCTCTTTTTTTGTTTTTTTTTTGGTGTTTAATCACTGCCTCAAAACATCTGCCATGTATCTTTTGTTTCCTTACCAGAGCTTTTTGAATAGCTTTTTCCAGAGCCCTTTAAAGATTTCTAGAGCTACATGATAAGATGTGAACTGTCCCCATGTATTTTTTCTCTCTTTGATATCAAGTAAGAAGTTTTGTCTGTAGCAACTAATACATACCTGGACAATCTGTTTGGTTACAGGCACAAGTCTGGCATCTTGATGTTCTATCAATGGCTCCTTGTCTTGGGTCCATCAAACCACCAAGCTTAGGCTTGCCAGCCTCCATAATCTCAGAGAAGCGGATTCCACCCTCTGTCACAGAATTTCGCCTCTGAAATTCATAAAAATCAAATGATATTGATTAGGTTATTTATATAATTATTTGTGGCCAATACCTTACCAAATATCATGGTATTAGGAACAGACATTTACATCAAAATTATTACATGTTACTTGATTAAATGGTCTCATCAATGATCAAAGCTCTGGTAGGACTTTGCAAATTAATAAAGTCATCACATCTACTGAACTCTTAGACGTGGTTAATGTATGGAATAAAATAGCTTGGACTTGCCAAGATAATTGTTATAGGTACTAGTAATAAAATCCATTAGAAACTCCCAAGAAGTTAAAGTGACTTATACTGTAATAATATTAGCAATTTTGTGTTATGAGGTTTTGAATCATCGAAATTACTATTATTTTATTAAGGTCATTCAAAATGTAATTTTGATTTTCTTTCCTGAAAATAGTTCAAAATACAGGCAACGGATACCGGTACCTAGAATAGATCGATATTAGTAGGCTACATGTATAACAGCAAAAATGTCTTTATGATCACATGTCGAGCATGAAAATGTCACTAACAATGAATCTTTCTCATTCTCCATGTTCTTGAATTTTGGAACAATCTGGGCCAATCTTCATTTAATTCAGGCGCACGTAGACTACACGTCCTCCAATTAATAATTGCAAATCCTAAGAGTGACTAAAGAGGACGAAGTTTCATTGTGATTGCATGCAGATTTGTTTCATTTTTTGACATTTTCTTCATGTTCTTTTCTTAATTAACACTAACATGACTAATCATGATCGTAAATTTTTAGTTCTTTATGTTTTCACTTCAAACATTCATTCATTCATTCAGTACCCTTCTACGAGTTCTAAGTTCTAGTGACGTAGTGTAGAGTCTACATGTAAACAGGTTTTCTTTTTTATTTTAGCATATCACACATAGACCCTTATCACACTTTGACCACTTAATCTTATCGACATGGCATCTTGGATGCCAGATAAGGAAAAACACAATCAAGTTAAATTAATGTTGGTATATTTCGTAAAGTCACAATTAAAGAATCACACACACACACACGCACTCGGTCGACATGGTCAAACTCAATGAATAAACATCTCATCTGTTCAATTTCTTAATCTTGCCTATTTTCACTCTTTTGTGAGGGTCTTTATTAAACATTCATATATAATTCATCGTTTGTGTACACAGGTACGTGTCAAAGAATATATCTGACCTAATCAAATCATTCCCCTAATTGGGCCTAAAACAAAACGATACTGTGAATTGATGCCGGTATAATCAGTGTAGCCCTACGTGGTTAATCATTCGTTCATTCACATCACATTACCATTTCATCAGGGCTGAGAACTCCGAACTGCACACGTCTGACATTGCGCATAGGCGCTTTCGAATCGTTATAGAGAAGAGTCGCCATTTTTTCAGCGATGAATTCTCAAACACTCCACAAGTTCTGGCTTCGTAGAATATCACAAAAATATCCTCGTGAATTCTGCAACAATGTCAATGCATGCCACGAGATTTTGGGAGTACTTGATCCCACACAATGGAAATCATTGACAATCTCCACTAGTTCTCGGTTGGATGGATTGTTGAAGTCAACGAAGCGCTTTTGCAACGCACTTAGATTTCCACCGATTTCGCAGCCCTATTTATACAATTCTGCAGGGTGACGGGTTTCCCTGCTTGCTATTGCACAGCTAGCTAGCAATCCAAGTAATGAAATGCATGTCCATGCAAAACACGTACAGATAGCTCTCCGATCATATCCAGCTCCGTAGGAGGGGAGAGCGCACCCCTCTTCCAGAATTCCGTATATTAAACTGAAAATTGGGAAATTTATGTCATTTATTTTGTAACTCGTCGGCAAAGCTGTAAATTAAATTTATGGAATTGGGGACTTTTCTTGTCTTTAATATTTCCTCTAAAAAAACAACAACATTAGGGCCTATAATATATATATCGGCCTCTCTGATGCAGGGGCGACGATTTCTATGGGGGGCAAAATGCGAGGGACGAGGAAGCATATGTGAACGAGAGGGGCGAAGATGACGGAAGTGACTACCCCCTCACAGGTTTTTGAAGTTTGTTATTATATTAAAAAATTACATTCCTTAGCAATGCATGACTATAAAAACGGGATACAGATTTTCTACAATGTTTACCTGCACATTTTGAAGGATATTATATGGTAGGGAGCGAGAAGATTTTTGCATTTTTATTAGTCTATAAATGCTGCAGTCTTGGGCCCTCCAGAGCCTAAAAGGGTGTTGCAGTCTTGTAGTCAGTATTTGCTCATACATTTTGTGTGTGCACTTTTTCAAATTTTCCGGGGGGTCGACCCCTAAATATTGAGGGGGACGTGTCCCCCGTCCCCCGGGATCGCCGCCCTGGGCCTATGAATTATATATTCATTTATTTGTTCATTTATTTGATTTGTTTTATATAGTACATTATTTCAATACTCATTTACTATTAATTGATTTACTTATATAACTTCGTTTTATCCCATTTAATTGTTCATTTGTTTATTTATCCTATCTATTTATCTATATCTATCTATGTAGCCTATTAGTATTACTCGCTTGTTAAAACAATATTACAGCTTCTAAATTAGCTATTAAATATTATTTAATATTATTATTCGTTATAGATTTTTGTCGATATTTGAATCAATAGCCTATTATTATTTTTACGGGCCCGAATGTCACTGAGTGTTGGCAGAGTTTGGCCGCCCGACGCTCGTGCAACATGTAGCTCACAATCTTGAGAAGACTTATATCAGAGTACAGCTAGTGACATTATTACGTACAGGAATTTTTTTGAAAGAACTGATGCTTACATAAGTTACATGACTTGTATACGCGTGCAGACCATGCATAGACATATTTCACATGTGCATTTCTTTGTTTTATTTGGTCGGTCTCATGAGCTGTTGAGATTACCCCAAAGTAAGAGAGGTGTTAGAAAACATTTGAAAGATTTGCGCATTTTAGAGGATTACCTTTAAAAAAACCCATCCCCAACAAAACCCTGACCCTGATTTAAAAAAAGAATATTAAAAAAAAGAAAAGAAAAAAAAAAATCGACGAGGGTAGGTGCAAACGACGCTCATAGTGTGGGCCGGCCCATCGTATCCCCCGCCCCGCCTTCTCTGTCTTTCTTTTTCTCTCTCTCTCTCTCGCTCTCTCTCTGTCTTTCTGACTCTTTCTGTTTCTTTGTCTTCCAATTTGTTTAATCCCCCTCTCTGTGTATTATCTTACTGTGACTCTTTTTTTCTTTCCGCTTCTGGCTCCTCCTTTGCCCACCACCCCCTTCTCTCTCTCTCTCTCTATTGTTATAATATATCTCCCTCTGTCATGTATGATTGTCTTTCTTTATCTTTCGATCTCTCTCAGTCACTGTATTTCTTTAATTATCTCTAATTTGTCTCTCTTTCTGTCTCCCCCTCTCTCATCCTCTTATTGACCTATATAGCTGCTTACGTCCCTTGCACTCCCCACATTCAAAAAGTGAGTCATATTATATCCTCGACATTATTAGAACATTTTTATTGACAATTGACAATTTCAATGATCATGGCACTCCATGCAACATCGAGCGCCTGCGGTTGCGCCTCCTCTAATACTAATATTTTCTGTCTAATTCTTCCAGAACTATACACCGTTCTTCTTTCCAACTTCTTGATCCTCTTTTTCGTTCATCGTCTCCTATATAGCTTCCCGCCTTCAAAATCCTGGCTCCTCTCGGCATCTAATTTCTTCTCCATAAATATGCTTGACCCCGATGTTACGTTTGGAATGAAGAAAAGTCCGTCTTTCCATGCCCTTCGATCTTGATCTCCTCTTTTCCAATTTTGGCCTGATTCGAACCCTAGCTGTCTTCGAAGCTTAATTTGTTCTACCATCTGCATTTCCCCTTCCTCGATCTTTATCTCCTCCATCTCCATCTCATCCCACAACACTGCAAAAACCAGAGTGTTAAATTTAACACCAAGGGTGTTAAATTTAACACTTTCTTGGTATCTATATCGTGCAACTCCTCTGGTGTTACTTAACACCATTTTCTGGAATTAGATAATTTCAATTCCACTTTTGGTGTTAATATTTGACAACTCCTACTGGTGTAGATTAACACCAATATCTGGAATCATAACAAATTCAATTCCACTTTTGGTGTTTATATTCTTGTTGATCCATTAGAGATTTTTCTATGTATGTCTAATGGTCCCACATTCCATATTCCCTATTATCGACCATTATCGACCAGGGTAGAGGAACCAGTGGTAAACTGATAATTCATAATCGATGTTGGCAACTGTCCACCAATAGGTATATTCCATAGAGATATATACTTAATATTAAGTATATATCTCTATGGTATATTCTAATCTCCATTGCATTAACTCCATCACATAGATCATTTGAAGTAAATTCAAAATTAACATGTATGTGGTACAGGCTGGTACACATATATATATAATAAACATGCATGTTGTTTCTTGGTTAGTAATCATATAATCAATATATCTATTGCTAAAACGTTAATATAATTGTAACAAGATCGGACATATAATCTATTGGTCAATAATTGCCAAAGGAAAATACAAATCACAAAATTGATGTGCATTGTCATAATTTGCTTAACAAATCATGATAAATGTATTTTTCTGTGAACACGTGTAAAGTAATCATTAAGCGCGCGTACACTTTGTGAAAACTTATTCGACCAATCAACCGCCTTAAACGAAATCACGTGATGATACTTTCAACACCAAGCATAAAACAACACCATGTTACTTAACACCCAGTAATTATTAATGCATGCTTAAATCTGACCGGTGTTAAAAATAACACCAATGGTGTCAAAAAAATTCAATACCATACTGGTGTTAGAAATTTAACACCCTGGTTTTTGCAGTGAAGGATTTTAGGATTCAGCAAACTCCTCCATCATTTCCGACTCCTTCCCCGGCTAGCTGCCTCCACCCCTCTAGTTCCTCCTCCTAATTATTTGCATAAGGCTCCTCTTCAACGGCCTCACCCGTCTCCCTAGTTCTTCTCCCTCTTCTTCTTAATTATTCTGCCCGAGTCCCAGTCCATCTCCTCTGGCAACTGCCTTCACCTCTTCCTCGATCGTCCTCTTCTGCTCAGCTTTTAGTTTCCTATGACTCGATCAGCCTCTTTTATTCTTCCAGCCCTCTCAGCTCCGTCTTTGCGTGTAATATCCCCGGTTCTGCCTCGATCATCCGCTTCCTCGATCCTTTCTCATCATGTGCGCTATCCCGCTCATCCTATGCCCTCCTCCTCCTACTCCTCCTCCTCCTCCTCCTCCTTCTCCTCCTCCTCGATCCTCCTCCTCTTTCGCCCACATCTCCTCCCGTCCCGGGTATTTATTCTCCTTCTCCGCCTTACACTTGTTTTAGAGGAAGGGCCTGCAAACTGTCTTCAAATTAAGCGGATACTTATTTTAGTAGCAAGTTCTGAAAAGAAGTTTATTTATTTCATTATTTTTAATCCGTTATTTACCTGTTTTGTGTACTATTTTATGACGTCATTTTGACCAAATGTTTTCCATTACAGCCATTTTCTTTGGATTATATATGAAAATATATGCTTGTACCATGCATAGAGATATATACTTACTAACAGTCTTGTACGTACTATGCTTGAATCTGTCGATGATACTAACAAAACTTTTATTTAACATCATAATAGTCTAGTTTCCAATCAGAAATAGACTTTAAGTGTAACAGCATTGCACAGGGTTCGGAATATCAAACAGATTATATATAATTATCCTGTAGAATTTTATATAATTTACACTACTTTTACTTGTTTCCATTTGTCTAAATAATTACAACTGAGCATATCACAATCTAAGAAAGAAAACTCATTTGAACCTTTAGAGGTAATCTTGAGATAGTCTCAAATAAAGGCTATCTTTGGCGTCTATTTTTAGAATGACGCCGTCGCATACCGGTAGTATGAGTTAAAAACAGGAGTGGACTTGCCGCGAGATTTACTAGTTGCGAAGACCAAATTTTGTCACTTGACGATTTGGCACGGAGGTATAAGTTTATGCTGTAAACCGGTGTAATCATGGATAAAATAAAGGCGAAGATTTCGAGTATAGATGACCGAGGAACGATAACTGAGCGAATTTCAGCAGAAAAATTCGCCGATCTTGGATTGAAAGGTGAAGGTTTCTTTTGATTGTAGATTGTGTTTAATGACTGTGTACATATTCCTTATATAGTTTGTGTACTGTGGCAACAGGTATCCGACTTGGCATAAATGCGGATGTGAAAGTGATGCAGTAGTACTAGTAGTATGTTCGTGAATATGCGCCTGTGTAGTGTGTAGCTAGCTGTGCAGTGGTCAGGTTCAACAAAAATTAAAAAGATATTTAAATTATCCAAATTCATTTTTACTTGTGCATACGATTTAGAGGCTCAAAACGCGTTGAAATTACTACATTATATTGATGTGTGTAACATTTTTTATTGTCTAGACTACTCTAGATTCTTATTCCATTTCGGCTTAAAAATAAAAGTTAGGTCTAAATCAAAAAATTAAATCGATCATCTATTCTAAAAGTAAAATAAAAATTCAAGTAAAATAAAAATTCAAAAAAAAAAAAAAAAAAGCAGGGGAGGGGATGAGAAACTTGGAAGTGATATTATTTGTCCCTATTATGATTGGATCTAATCAGACTTACTACTTATACTAGTCTACATTTTATTGTTATTAATTTTTTTCTTTTTGTCACCATTGTTATTATTATTATGAATTTGCAGACATCACTCTACGCCCGTATCAGTTGGAAGGAGCAAACTGGATGATACAGCGTTTTAACAGGAAGCATGGATGCATTCTGGGAGATGAGATGGGCCTAGGGAAAACATGCCAGGTATTCTAACCGCATCTAAGATATATCAAGAAGAACCTTTCAGGACCAATTGAAAAAAGAATAAGCCTTTATTAAAATCAAATTGGTAAAAAATTGAATGACAGGCATTTTCTGGTTGTACTTCTGATTTCAAATATGAGTAGAGTAGTGTAGACATGTAAATAATTTTCACATTCTTCTATTTGATCTTTCTTTTCTTTCTGTAATATTTAATTGTCCTCTTTTGACCCCCATAATATTACATTTTTTAATCTGTGGTTTCAGCTAGATAGACGGCTTCCCTTAGAACATGAGATATTCCAACTGAAAGTCTCTAAATTTGTGTATTTATTCTGATATATATAATTTTTATTTATCCTTGAGATAGTTGCACTTACACTCCACTGTGGAAAACCTTTAAATTTTTGTTGAAGATCAGAGGACTGGATTATGAATGTTTATGAATAATCTGAGTAAACATGAGAATCTGCAATCAGTTTGTCTCTTTAACTTACATGTATGTATACATTAAATAAATTTGATTTGTGTGTGTCGGTGGAGCGTTATATTTGCATGTCGAATTTGTAACCTCTGGGTAATTAACACTTTGTTTTATACGTAAAACTTTTATTCATCCTTTCTAGACGATCTCACTGCTTGTTTACATTCTTGGATCTGAACTGGAATGCAGTGACGATCCAGCGTTAGTAGTGAGCCCTCTCTCTGTGATGGGAAACTGGCAAGATGAATTGAAAAGGTACGTTCTGATGCGGTCAAAGTACTACGTACGGTCAAATTACCACGTACGGTCAAATTACCGCCCCCTCCCTCCTCCTCCTCCCACACACAAGAAAGGATGACTGAGACGAGTCTATACTAATTTTCTTTTCAGAGGGGTCAAGACTAACATTTTCAGGGGTGTGCATAAACCCCTTGTTTAAATTTTGAAATTATAGGGGTCTGAGATAGAATTTGGGCGCCTCTATATCCCAGGGTGTTTGTAAGGGTCAAGCACTGTATTAAGGTATGACGATGTAGAAGTTCCTTGTTGCTGTTTTCCCTTGAATTGCACCAGGCCCAAATTGACTTAAATTGAGATTTTGTTCTCATTCCTAACCACTGATGTGGTTCCAGGCTTGGACTAAGATCTCATCGTAACAGCCTCGAGATGATAAATTCAAAACTTTATCTGTCATGTCTGAAACTTAGCAGGTATTAAATCATAAACTATTTTCTGCAGATAACAAATATCTGTATTGTCTGTGACTGAGATCTTGTTATTGAATATGACAAGCACAGGGCTCTTTGATATCCAACCACCTGTTGTTGTTGTTTTTGTTCTCTTTTGATAGGTTTGCCCCTCATTTGAAGGTAGTCTCCTATACAGGAGATAAGGAATATCGAGGGGAACTCAGGCATGAGCTTCGCTCCATGGAAAATGTCAACGTCATTTTGACAACTTATGAGGTAAGAAGGAATGCTGTAGTGACTATAATGTATACTTACTGCCAGGGATGTAGGCCAGGGGGCTGTTTCTCGAAACCGTCATAAGTCTAACTTACTGGACATCCCATTGAAACGTGTGTTATAGAATTAACGTGCGTTTCTGTGGGATGTCCACAAACTCAAACTTATGACGGTTTCGAGAACTGACCACTGCACTTCAGAGTCACGAGGCTGCCGATAAATATTACCTTCTGTAGGCTTTGTACACGTGACTCGGTCTGAGGCCAAGGCCAAGACTACTGAAATATGGCCTTGAGGCTGGACTCGACCACAACACTGCCAACTGCTCATTAAACAGCATGTCCACACACAAACAGATTTATCCCGAAACTCTATAAAGAAACGTCGTATAAAGAATCATCTTATACATTCCAGGGCGTCCACACACACAAGAAAGTTATTCCAAAACTCTACAGCGAAACGTCATATAGGTGCGCAGTTTGCCACTGCAGTCATGAAACAGAGCAGAAATGAGAGGTCAGGTCTCCTTTTACGCGCGGTCACGTTAAGCCCCGCCCAGTTATACCGTTCTAGTTCGACGAGTTATACTAGTTACGTCCACACACAACACCTTCCGTGATTATAGGTGATTGGTTATCGAGTTCTGGTTCGAAACGATGCCCAAACCCGCGTTTCTTACATTTCCCTCACCCAAAGAGTCTTTGAGAGACCAGGTGGTATTTCTTGATTGGACTATGCATTTGCTTCATGTAAGACTTGTGCACTCATTAATGATATTTCCACCAAGTCTGGTGTCAGCGAATTATTGACCAACTGAGCATGGAAACTGACTACCATCTCCCTTTTAATAAGGCATAATGTATAAGCCTCCTGGATATACTTTTGTTTCTGTATAACACACAATTTCAATAGACTCATGCTTCAGATAATTTGGGCTTAGAATTCTTTCATTCATTAATTTCATAAACAGGCATGTCTAAATATATGCATACCGGTATACAAGAAACAAAAATACAATATATGTATACAAGCAATAAATGTACAGTTAACAACTAAACTAATATTCATAGACCTACCCTTACCAAGTTTTGTCCCAATTTATTTTTCTCAAGAATGTGACACATTAAAGTTTACATTTTAAAGTATTCAACAAAGACCCTAATTCAAACAGTCCATCTTTCATTCTTGAGTTAGGAAAAACACAAAAAATATAAATATTACAAGGGGTTTGAATAAATTAGTTAACTGCATGCATATTGCATGTAAAAGCACACATAAAAATACACACAGCATAGATTAACGAAGAGAAAATAACAACACCATTATAAATCAATTTAGTATGGTGACATGTTACCCCTTAAATACAGAGCTAAATATCTTTTGACGATTGGTACACTTTAAAGGGAATAAATTGATAAATTGTCATTGCTTTTTTTCTCTCCACAGATTTGCCTGAAGGACGAATCCTTTTTCCAAAAATTTTCCTGGTCAGCTCTGATTGTGGATGAAGCTCATCGACTGAAGAACCAGAATTCACTTCTCCATCAGTCTCTCAAAGAGGTGAGAACAAGGGCCATGGATCATTTCATTTTCCAAATATTAGTGAGACACCCCCCCCCATGATGTCAGCCCCCCTCAATGGCTCTATCCTCATGCTACACCACTGACTAACATGGTACAGTTAAACCTGTAAAAAAAAGACCGCTCAAGGGAGATAGGAAAGGCGGTCTCTATGAGCAGGTGGTCTTTCTATACAGGTGGTCGCTAAAGCAGGTTTGACTGTATATTTCATTTTTATTTATTTTTTCTTGCAGCTTGATATCAGACACATAGTTCTCCTGACAGGGACACCAATCCAGAACAACCTTCGAGAACTCTTTGCTCTCCTCTCTTTCGTTGCCCCGCGTGTCTTCAGACCCAGTCTTTCGGACAAGTTCGTAGAGACCTATGACGATATGAGTGATGATCGTGGTATGTGGTTTCTCAGCTCCAAACTTGTTTTCAAGAAATTAAATGCACTTTCTTTTTTCTGTGGTAGAAGCTTTTTCCTCTAATGCAATTCCATTTGATTCCCCCTTTTTATTTGCAGTTTTATCGTTCCTGTACATTGAGTTGCATTAGTTTGGTTTGAGTTGAATACAAGTCATTTATATTCACCTCACTCTAATTCAATTCAGTACTGTGCTCATGAAGTGGACACAATGTAGTGCTGCTCAAATGAATTAATCTAGATGGAAATTCCTAGCTAAGATGGTGATTGATAATTTTTCTTTTGGTGACATTATTCTAAAGTTTATCTGCCATAGAAAAATATCAAACTGTGTCTAAAACTATCTATGAAATTATATATCTTGGAGATTTTTACAAAATATATATATCATTTTACTAAATGTCCTCATTGGACTTCCTGATATAGATGTTTGATGTTGAAAGCATGTTAATTTTGTTTCTTCTTCTTTTCAGTGAAAGATGAACTGCACTCCATGCTTCTACCATTCTTGTTGAGGCGTACAAAGTCGGAAGTGGTCCTTGATCTGCCCAAGAAGTCTGAGGTAAGAACAATGCCCTAAAAGCTACACCAAGAATTTGTCCCTGCCAGTAAGAAGGTGACATCATATCCTTATAAATAATTCATTTAATGATATGCATCATCAATTCTGTTGCTGAACAATTCATTCATAAATAATACCGGTACATTATAGTTGATGGTCTGTAAACGAACAAATGAACAAAATATGATTGATATCAGCAATTGCATGAGAAGATTTTATGGCCTCCGGTTGTTAATTTCATTGTTTCACAGCTGTCAACGATTTTTTTTTTCCCCTGTCACAATGCATTTAAAAAAGAAAATATTATATTCCTTTAATATTCTGCAGGTTATTCTTTTCCATGGATTGACAGCGTTACAGAAGAAACTCTACAAAGCTATACTCACAAAGGATCACGGTAAAACTCATATTTGTCATTCATCATTTAATTATTATTTTTTACCTTGATGATACATGCTAAAAAATTCTTTTATGATGTCAGAACTTTGTGAAATGAATCTCATGAACCATAAATTGAAATGGGTTGCGTTAAAATTGCATATGAGATGAAACAGCCAAGACAGAAGTAGATCAGGTGCACAAAATTGTAGCTGTTAAACAGTTTGTAATTTGATATTCAGAATTGCGTATGTATTCAAATGATTTTAATCACGACTAGGAACGTAAAATAATAGCTCCCAAAATTTAAATCTCTTCCATCTATAACCCCCCCCCCCCAAAAGAGAAATATTTGGGGGGGGATCAATAACAAAAGCAGACAAAGTCAGAAACAACATCAGATTTATTACGTGCTCTCTTTGATATATATTAATGCTTATTACTCATTTTGTTTCCTATCTTTTAGCTGCTTTTGAGCAACATGTTGACATGGTCGGAATGCCTCGTACTAGGACAAGTCTGATGAATACTCTGATGCAGCTACGCAAATGTGTCAATCATCCGTATATCTTTGATGGTAGGGGCCTTTGTTTTACATCATTAAAGGGAAAGTCCACCCTGAGTGATATTAGGTTGGTTTTAATAGATGCAGAAAAATGTGAGGAACAGGTCAGTGAGATTTTGAGCAAATTTTGATTTAAAATAAGAAAGTTATGAATTTTTGAAGTAGTGATCAATCAATCATAAATTAGCAACTCTGTGAGGTATCTTGCGAGCTCCCTTCCCATTTGCTCTGTACTAAGACATTTTTATTTTCCCTCCAGAAAATTATTGCAAATATGTTTCTATTCAACTCCTGCATGGGAAAAAGTCTGTACCGTCAACAGTAACGAGGAAAATGAAAGTTTATGAAATTTTATGTTCACAGCAAATTGGAGAGGAGCTCGCAAAATATTGAATCTAACTATATATCAGGGTGGACTTCCCCTTTAAGAAGTGGTTATTGCATAGAAGAATTAACTAAAAATTGAGTGTAATTGAGTGGTGTAAATTTAATTTTTGTGAAATGCAACTGTTTTGTTCTTAGCAATTAAATTGGATGATCCCCATCTTTTTGTACCTGTCGTGGCCTGGAAGGGAACCATCGGACAAACAGTATTTAATTTAGAGTATGCATGCTAGTAGTCCATCATCAATTGATACATAAATGATAAAAAATTTCTGGTCTTAAATTTTGATCTTTTATTAGATAATTTTATGCTAAGCTCTTCTGTTTGTTATTTATGATTACCATGGTAATAATTACATTAATAAAATTCCTTTCATTAGATGCATCTTATTGTCTTTTCTTGTACCAGCCATTGCCTGGAAAGAGACCAACAAACATTTAATATTCAGTCTAGACTATCACTTTAACTGCCTTCCTGTACCTATTATAATTTTTAATGTAGGTGTTGAGCCTGAACCCTTTGAGCTTGGAGAGCATCTGGTTGACTGCTCCGGTAAACTCCATCTCCTGGACAAGCTATTGATGTCTCTATGGCAACAGGGTCACAAGGTGCTTCTCTTCTCCCAGATGACCCGCATGCTGGATATTCTTCAAGATTACCTGGGTTTCAGAGGTAGGGAATTAGATGACAAGTCCCAATACTTGTGAATTTTATTGTATGTCCTGAAAAATAAAAATGATAATGAAAATGATGATAGCTCAGTGTAGAGTGCTCAAGTTTGTCATCCATACGGCCTATTTCAGCTATGAATCAGTCAACTGTAGCAGTTTTTTTTCTTCTTCTTATGATGACGAAAAATTAATAAGATTCACACTTACAGTATGTATCTTATAACACAGTGCTCAGTGAATACACGTAGGACTTTTGTTTTGCCCAGTTGCCATTCATTTACAGGTAAAAAGAACACAAAACTCAGCGTTCTTTTGCGGCAGTTTACCTGTGATATTATTAACCCTGGCTCTTGGATGGCTGTTATTATGCCACTATAGCAATTTCTCTCTGGCCAACTACTCCTGGGTTGAGAGTGGCAAATGTAGATTGACGCCTTGGCGAAGGACATTACAGATAGTGACATGTCAGAGCTCAAACATTGTGCGCTCTATAAGTTTACACTAGTATTATTATCATTATTATTACTGGATGCATCAGTTAGTTTCACTGTATAATACATGTAGATTTGGAAAGTCTAGGCACCATCTTTTATCATGATCTTTTATCTGCCTTGTGTATAAGCAGTTTGAAAGTATTTGGTTCAATAATCTTTGTATGTGTACTGCCATAGTAGTAATCAAATTGAAAACACATGCATTTTGACTTTCCTTAATAGGTTATGAGTATGAGCGTCTGGATGGTTCGGTCCGTGGAGAAGAGCGTTACCTGGCGGTCAAGAACTTCAACCAACGAGACAACACCTTCGTGTTCCTCCTCAGCACCAAGGCTGGAGGTCAAGGGTTAAACTTGGTCGGGGCGGACACGGTCATCTTTGTAGATAGCGACTACAACCCTCAAAATGACCTTCAGGCCGCCGCAAGGGCTCACAGGATTGGTCAGAGAAGGTAAGTTCTGCTAAGATCACGAAGATCATCAGGGTTACTTGATACCTGATGGAGTAATCCCTTTAGCGGCTCGCTCAGGAAACTATACTGGGATGGTAGCTGCAAGGAGTGCCATGAATTAAAATGGTGTGTGGACAAAACACTTATCAATTTACAGAAAAATATGCTATTAAAGTCCAGTGCAAGTAAAAACCATGCCAGTAAACTTATACTATGTGAGAGCCTACAGGAGGCTGCATCATTCTAATGAAGGGTATAGCAGCCTCCTTGAAGTAGGTTGTTCTTTTTGCATTGACTGCTTAGCCTGGTAGATGGTTCAAGATCCTTATTATTCTTGGATAGAAGGAATATAACAAGTATTTCTTTCTTTATCCCTGACCATCAGCAACTGCATGCATGAAATTGAGTTATTTATACCTTTCATTTTTGTAGCATACTATAAGCATGGAAAATTTCACAACTTTGTTTTTTGAGCTAGCATTGCAAAAAATTTCCTGCTGCATAAGCCATGAATGTTGTAGCGTAAAATCTTTGCGACTGTCACATTTCTTGCTATGAAAAGGGCAATTCTTAAAGGGATGGGGTATCTTTGTCTCAGATTCTAAACAATATCCTGGATTTAGCTTATGCTGCAATCATAATTATAAACCATTAGGTCAGTCAGGAATTCCATGACGTTTACAAACCGTCTGATTATCAAGATATTTATGATTGGAATTTGAAATTTCAAAAACCGTTTTCCCAACGGTTTTTATAACACTACAGTTTATTTGGGGAAATCAGTATGGTAAAACCGGTCACTCAAAGATTTTTACTTTTTTGAGGCACTTCATGATCATTTTGAAGCGCAATTTTTTTAGGGCTTCCATATTACACCATATCACAGATGCTGATAACACGTAGGGCCATGCATCTCAGACTTGACATTGTGAAACAATGGCTTTAATAACAATTTGTTAAAGTTTCTGGTTGTACATCATTGGTTGTTCACGTATTTCCATGTATCTTCTAGTGACACTACTTTAACTTTAACCTTATGATTTGAAAACAAATGAAGAGTTTAATTCCAAAAGGAGCTAAATCCACTTTTGATGAAAATTGAGTTATTGATATCAGAACATTGTTCACTTAAGTACCCACCTTTCTACAAAAGTATTTACCTAAATTTTGGGAGCAATTATGATAAAATGCACCTTCTAATATCACTTTTCCATAGATGCATGTACAAAATCTGGTAAACAAATCCTTTTTTCTCCGAAATTACAAAAGTGGATTTAGCTCCTTTTGGAATGAAACTCTTCAAATAATGAAAACAGATATTTATCTTTACACTGCTGATGATGTCTTTGACCTCTTGTTACCAGATTCCAATTCTATAATCTAAGAATTCTGAACACCTTAAGATAATCTGGAGTTATTGAAAATGATTTTGTCTCTCAAAGTATCACCAATTACCAAGAAAACTGTAGAGTTCATTCATATAAAGTTTCTAAAGACATAAATGTCATCCAGGCATTTGCTGATGAATTCTGTAATATTGCTTCAAGGTTGAAAGTTTTGTAATTGAAAAATCCTGAATTCCAATAGAGAATCTAGAGTTATTCTTAAACTTTGAAATATTGTTATCGTTTGTAATTACATCACACATTTACAAGAAACCCTATCAATTTTCTTTTACAGGCCGGTGAAGATCATCCGTCTGATTGGTCGTGACTCGGTGGAAGAGCTTATCCTTCAGAGAGCAGACGAGAAGCTCAAACTCACCAACGATGTCATAGAGGGAGGCAAATTCTCTCTCGGAACGAGCAACAGCGGTCTCGCTGGAAATGCAACTCAGGTAGAACATGTTATGATTCATAGAGTTCTAGTTATGAAGGGTTGTGAATTTACTGCTTGTAGGCTATCTGACTATACTCAAATATGACATCATTATGCTGCCAGGTTAGGGAGTCCAAATTGTTAGTGATCATTGTATAAATACATGTTTGTATAATAGCATCCAGATTAATTATTTATATGTGATGCAGGCTCTAAATTGGTTTTATGTTAGTGGCACATTATTCTGGACACCCTCAGAAGTGCATATCTATTTACAGTACAGATATGTCTTCACATTTGCTTCACATAATGCTGTTTGCCACTCGTAGGTGAATATAGATTTTGATATTCAAAATTTTCTATTTAAAGTGTAATTTGAATACTAGTATATGATTGCCTAACCATAGAATAACTTTGATTCTAGGTGAGACTACACCTTTAACATCTCTCTCTCTCTCTCTCTCTCTAAGTGCCATATCGATTGACTTTGGCGATCATGCTGTTTCACAACCCTCGGCTCCTAGCCTTCTCTATTAGCACCACTCCCAGTTCTTTCACTCCTCTCTCTTCTAATAATTTCTGCAGACTGTCCATCCAAAGTATCCTTCTTCTTCCCCTACTCCTCCTTCCCCTACTCCTCCTTCCCACAATTTTCCCTGTCAAAGCAAGGTCTCTAGGCCTTCTTTACTGTGACCCATGAACTTCAACTGCCTAATCAACATCTCACGTATCATTTTCCTTTGCACTCCAGCTCTTCTAAGAACTTCCTCATTACTAACTTTAAAATCTATCTGAGACTAATCTGAGAATAGCTGTAATGACAGTCACTGAAATATATGTTGAAAACTGCATGTTCTCAATAACTAAATATGTTAATGCTGTATGAAATTAAAATTGAAATTATCATGTGAATTACACTTTAAAACTTAGAGACTAAGTCAGGGGAAGGTTTTAGTTGTAATGAATGTCATTTAAATGTTTGATGAAATCTGTATGCCCTCACTATTAATTGCTTTTTATTAAATATAAACTTTAAGAAATTTAAATTTAGATGCTCAGGTGGACTCTGCTTTTAAAACTTTTCTTAGACTTAACGCTAGAATAGTTATAATGAAATTCATTGAAATATATGATGAAAACTATATGCCTTAACTAAATGGTGTATGCTATTTAGATCTTGGTTAGAATTTCAAATTGCAATTTTCATTTGAACTACACCATTGATACCATTCTATTAGACCGAGTCGAAAAAAATACTTGGGTTGAAACTCACTGTAAATACAGTATATTATGAAAGTTGTATGCTGTGTATAAAGGAAAATTATGTTTAAAATAGAATTATAAATGCTGTATGAAAATGAAACAATGTCAAATGAATTTCATCTCTTCGATTCCTCCAGCTGGCGGACATGTTGAAGTTTGGTCTTGAGAAGCTTCTCCAGACAGAGGAGAGTTCCGTCCAGGACCTGGACCTTCAGGAGATCCTCGGAGCCAGTGCTGGAGGAGAGTGGATGGTGGATGAGAGGAAAGAAGACGAAGAGGAGGAGAAGAAGATGGAAGATGATGAGAGCTCAGATGAAGAGAAAGGTACCCATTCTAAACTTTGAAGTCATGGAATTGTGCTTTAGTCACTTTTCCTGATTGTTCCCCAGCCTCAACTTTGAATGTCACCTTAAAAAGAATGTCACCTTAAAAAAGTATGTCATATAAAAATATCTAAATGCTACCCCATACTTTCACCAGTAACAATACTTAATACTAGTCTTTTATAATTGTACTTCTTCTAATTCTTCTACTTCTTCTTCTTCTTCTTCTTCTTGATTCTTCTTCTTCTTCTTCTATGTAGTAGAGATAGCAGTTGTAGTTGTAGAGGTATTGTAATCATTTAAAAAATATTGACAAACTTTTTTTCCTCCCTAGGTCACATGTACATGTTTGAAGGGAAAGACTATTCCAAGGAGACAAGTGCAGAAGACAAGAAAGCATTCGATGAAATGATGGCAGGTAAGTGTCCTCCTAAGTGACCAAGAGAAATAGCTCAAATCAAGGAATATTCAATGAGAAACAAATCACAGCCAGAGAGGAAACACGCTGTCCAGGGGGGTGTTTCACAAAGACTAAGATCTACTTTAAGTTGGTTTTAACTATGGCAGGCCGTTCATGCCACTGTTTGCTCTCACCATTTACTGGCATTGGTCTCTCAAGGGACGTACAAATCATGGTCACAAATCTACAGAATTTACATTTTTTGATAGTTCATTATTGAAGGAAAATATATTATCTAAAGATCATAATTGAGAGAGCAATAGAGAGAGCAACAGTGGAATGAATGGCCTGCCATAGTTAAGTCCAACTTAAAGTCGACCTTAGTCTTTGTGAAACACCCCCAGTTTTCCCTTATTTTCCATCCTAGCTTGGTTGACAGTCAGTGAGTTTTAACTGGCAGACTGTGTCTCTTATGTTGCCAAGATTTTTTAAATCCAAGAAAATTCTTATAAAGATTAATGAATTTCCGCCCGTGTTTGTCCTGCAGCTCAAATAGCTCTTATCCACGAAGGGGCTAAGAAGGTCATGGTCGATGAGGAATACTTGTGGCCAACGAGGTGAAGCGCTATGCAAAGATTTGAGTGTGTTCGTATATCCACATTCAGTGTTTACAGGCAGTCCCTGTCTTACATGCTGCCAAGACTATGTCAGAATTTCCATACCTCTAAGAAATTTCCAGTAATGAC
This sequence comes from Mesocentrotus franciscanus, assembly GCA_037976565.1. Classification (NCBI taxonomy): domain Eukaryota; kingdom Metazoa; phylum Echinodermata; class Echinoidea; order Camarodonta; family Strongylocentrotidae; genus Mesocentrotus; species Mesocentrotus franciscanus. The sequence goes on along the minus strand of CP137686.1, from coordinate 3,994,479 downwards.
TACTTCATTTTCATCCATGTTTGTCGATTTTGTAGCCCAAATAGCACTGATCGAGGAAGAGGCTGGTGGGTCACGGGCGATGAGAAAGAATCGCGGCCAGAGGGGAGACCAGAGGGGAGACTCATTGGAGATGATGTCGGTGTTACCTACGGTAAACAGGAAGAGAAAACAACTGACTGAGGAAGAGAAGGCAGAGAGGAAGAGAAAGGTAGGAATAGCTAAAAGTGATTCATCAGTTCTGAGATTGGAAAATCCATGTATAATGTGATCAGAATATGCTTGACTTATCAAGGGCTTTATGAGACAGTTGCCATTCATTTAAATAGAGTTGCTAAGAAAGTAAATTTAAAGTGAATCACAAAATGTGCTGAAGAAGTAATCTTGGAAGTCATGGAATACAGATCTTAATATTATTGAAAATGCGTAAGAGAGGTTATGGTCCTAAACAACAATGTGAAGCAAAATTCAATAGAAAATGTCCTTTTCTATTTTTTTTTTTTTTCATCAAACAATTATTAGAAAAGAAAACGTTTGCTTACATTTGATATATAGTGTCAATAGCGAGTTAGATTTGGGTCTGTCTTAAATACTTTAAAATTAAATCCCATATTCCATTACTAAATACTCCAAAATCTAACTTGAATCTTGTAATGCCAACTCCTGTAGGTTTCACATCATCAATGCTCTTTACTGTTAACCACTGGAAATATCTTTTCATTTCAGAGAGAGGAGAACGCTGCCAAGAGAGCCAAGTTGATGGAGGAGGCAGAGATGCAGAGAGCAGAAGAGAGAAGACGAAGACTGTGAGCTTCCTTTAATTATTACAGTGAAACCTGTGTACAAAGACCTCGCAAAGGAGACAAGAAGAGCAGTCTTTATCCCTGTCAGGGCAGGATCGATCCACATATTGTTCTTCAAATTGGCAACAATAATTACAAACAAATATTGCTACATGGGCGAGAATATTGTTAAAAAGTTGAAAAAATGGCAAATTTCTATTGAAAAACAATGATTTTGAATCTCAATCATTGATATCTCAGTCTGTTGCCAATTTAAGGATTTTAAAGCTTATTTTCCTCTTATTTAATTCCTGGCATCAAACACAATATAGTCATGCAACAAAAATGGATGCAATGTGTGCAGAAGGGGGGGGGGGGTTGAGTCTGATGTGTTGATCTTGTTTGCTTTTTATGTATCATACAACATTATTGTAGAAACATTTCTCTGTGAATGGATATAATTGGGCTTATGATATGGAGTTGATCCTGTTCTTGGTGCCATGTTACACTAGATTGCTATTTCTGTCTTTCTAGGAAAGAGATGTGGGAAGCAAGGGGCTATGAGTCTTCCAACATCGCCATGGAAACTGAGGAAGATGATGATGATGATGATGAGGCTTCAGAGGATGGGAATGTCGATCTATCGGGAGATACTGAAGATGTGGGCGTGGCCCTTAGATATGTAAGGGCGATGTGACACACCCACTCAATACCGGAGATCAGAATGCCATTGTGGTGCATTGTGTTGGTATGTTCATCCCTTTTTTGTTCATTTTAAAGGGATTGGGTAACTTTGTCTCAGATTCTGAAACAAATTCCTGGATTTAGCTCATGCTGCAATGATAATTATAAACCTTTAGGTCAGTCAGGAACCACATGACTTTTACAAGCCGATCGCCTGTCTGATTATCAAGATATTTATGATTAGAAATCGAAATTTCATTTTCCGTTTTCCTAACAGTTTTGTTATAACACTACAGTCTATTGGGGAAAACGAGTATGGTAAAACCGGTCACTCAAAGATTTGTACTTTTTTGAGGCACTTCATGATATTTTGAAGTGCAATTTTTTTAGGGCTTTGATATTACACCATATCACAGATGCTGATAACACGTGGGGCCATGCATCTTAGATATAACATTGTTAAACGATGCCTTTAAACAATTTAAAGATGACAATACCATCTATAACACTGTCAGAATATTTGGTCATCTTACTTACATGTACATTCATATGTCTCCATGATGTATTATTCATCTACTAGCGCGATTTAGCAGAAGGAAGTTAACATATTCTTGATGTTTTCACTCTCTCTGTCTCTCGTAGACGACAGCGGAAGTTGGGGTCATGGAGGTTTATTCAGTGCTCTTGCTCGTCGATCACCACAACCAGAACGCCTTTATGAGCTTGCTGGCAAAATGAGAGGTAAACGTTTTGTCTTGCAAGGTTACCACCATTACACACATACCATAATTGAAACTGATATCATTCCTTACACCATGTTGGCTTTGTTTGAATATTTTCCTCAACCAGAAGACTAAATGTTACCCCCCACCCCCCAAAAAAAAAAAAAAAAAAAATTAGAACTCAATTCTATTTTCTAAGAGGGAAAATATTTTCCCTTGATTGTGAATAATTATATGAGACATAGCATGTAAAGGGCATTAACCAAGTATATGGATGTTTGCACAAATTCAATTTTGAACCTTTGTAAATCATGCATCTTGTAGCAGACATTGTTCTATGAAATCTGACTTCACAGTTCATAAACTCCGGGCCCTGTTTCCTAAAACTTGTTATCAATAACAAGTTATAATAACTGTTATAAGCTACTGAAATCATTGCATTTGATTGGATGAGAGCAAACTTGTCACAGAAATTTAGCACTTGTTATTGATAAAAAGTTTCATGAAACAGGGCCCAGGTTATGTTTCAAGCCATGTCTCTCAATGGCACAATGTCAGAGAGTAAAATAGCAATATTTTTGTTTACTGTTTATCTTGTAGATCTGAATCTAGGAGATACCCATCTCATTCCCATTGATGATGTTGAAAGCAGGGAGGCTGGCAAGGACTGGGTATGTCAAAACATAAATTGTTGGATTGTTTATTGGGATGGGATTGGAGTTTGGTGGTAGACCTGTTACAGTTTGAATGATAAAACTAGAAGGTATGCTTTTAGCTCAGCTACTTAACTTGAGGAATATCCTGCTTTAACTCCCATCAGATAATGTGGACAATTACAGATAAATTCCCTTGCCCAAGGAAGACATTTTTGTCTCCTTTCTCTTAGTTCATCGTATAATATAGAAACAACTGTTGCTATTGGGTTGATAAAAGATACTTCTATCTCTCAGATTTGATTGATAAGTTTATAATGGAGACCTTGTTTCTTGTGAAATTTTGGAAATCTTTATTGAGTAAGTGGCTGAAACATTTGCAGTATGTTCAGTTCTTTGTAATTGTAGGGGGGGGGGGAACACTTAATAGAAAATACACTTTGGGGTGGATTGGATTGCTCATGATAAAAGAATTTTTTACAAGAAATTGATACTTATCACATTTGTCTTTTATCTGTCCAGGTTGCCTTGATTGTAGCGCAGCACCGAGACAAAAACAACCAGTTGAGCGGCATCAAACTAACGGCACTTGACAAAGGCTTACAGAGACTCTACAAGGCAGCCAAAAAACGCAATGGTAAAACAAACACTTGTAATCACATAAGTGGCATATTAATTGGGGGAGGGGGAGGGGGTGGGCAGAGTGCAAAAGTGGCCCATGCCCCCCTTTTGAACCCAACTGGCATACTGTTAGTACACTCGCAAATGTAAACACAGTAATAACTGAAGACCAATCTATTTCCTCAGAGCTAGTTTTTGTCTTTTTATAATGTTTGTTTACGTTATAAGCATTATGGTACTTCTAGATAACCACTATTATCATTGTTATAAACAGTGTGGCCGCCCAGGGTTTCGATCCATGCTGAATTGTCAAATCTTATAAATTTCACATTAAGCAAGATAAATGTATACTTTCATTACTATATACCCTTGCATCTTCATCCCCATCATAATGAAAATATGAATATGTTCTCATTATTAATCTCTCTCTCTCTCTCTCTCTCTCTCTTTATCTCTGTTCAACAGCGACCGTCCATCTACCCCGGATTGGTCACTCTACACCGGCCTTCAACTGGTACGGCACAGAGAGACTCATACGCAAACACCTAGCTTCCAGAGGCGTACCAACTTCAATGTATCCTTGACTTAATGACTTATCACCTAACACTTTACACTTTAAATGGCACATTACAGTGGTGATAACATGGGACCATGAAACTACCTTGTTTAATGTCGGGGTAAAAATCAAAAGAAATAAAAGAGTTAGGTCCAGCAAAATTACAATGTTATATCAGAGGTCTTTATTATGAGTTTCCTCTGTATATTTAACAAGTAAAATGTAGTATTGATTTAAGACAGCTTCTAGGAGAGATATACTAAGAATTTTTTTTTTCTTCATTTTCTTAGTCCTTTCCTATTAATATGCATATTATGCAACCAATCTCGATGCTAGGATTTACAGCTAAAATTAATTCTTAAAAAATGGAATGTTGTCTTTTAACTTCTGTAGCATGTGCATCTCTTTGATTGAATTCTTAGGAGTATGGGATTTAGTCACTGCTCTCTATTTTCTGACACACACAAAAAAGTAAAAGAAATATCTAAGGTATACATTTGATGTTTCCTTCTGATTCACAATGTACCTTCCAAATTACTTATAACTTTCCTTGACTAAAGCATTCCCCCCCAAACTCATCAGCTATTATTATCCAAGAAAAGGTAGTAAAACAAGAAGGCCCAGTCCACAAGATGATGATGATGAAGATGCCAAACCATCCTCCTTGTCCTCACAAGCTAGCCGTAGTCATAGCAACCAAGATGATGATGATGATGGGGATGCAGAGAAACCAAGCTGCAGCTCACACAGACAAACCAAGCAGGAGAAGAAGACTGCCTCCTCTAGAAACAAAGAAGAGGAGGATGCGGAAGAGAGGAGTGGGCTTGCTGGTTTTCTTTCCAGTGTTTCAGCCTGCATCCACCAAGGAGTTCATGAAGAGAAGGAGAGGAAGAAACTTCGTAGATACATCATTGCATATCCTTTTTCAAGGTGACCTGGTATTCGCTCCTGCAACAGTTGCTCCAGGTCTAATTTCACCAAAGGTCTAGATTTAGGGTTAGGGTTGCAATTGGGTTTTATGTTAGGTTTAGGGTTAGGGTTAGGGTTGCAATAGGTTTATGGTTTGGTTTAGGGTTAGGGTTAATAGGGTTGCAATTGATACGTCGCCGGACTGTGGATATCATGGATCGCTGTTCGAGACCCGCCGAGACACTAATGTCCTTTGGGAAGACATTTATCTACATTTGCCACACTCGACCCAGGTGCGGTAAATGGGTACCTGGCAGGAATTAATTCCTTGAAAATACTAGAGCGCCATAATGGCAGCCATGCTAAAACCGGGTAATAAATGTGGAGCGCCAGGAGTGTCAAGTTTGACAGACATGAGCACAATACAAGAACCCACTAATATTATAATTATGAATATTATTATCAAAATACAGGGTACACTTCATCTTGCACTCTTGCCCAGTAACCAAAAGCTTGTTAAGAGTCGTGAAATAAAAATCGAACTTTTATCAGTAATGCAAAGTATTTCAGTAAAATTTGTTGAAGGCAAGTGAAATCTTCTTAAAATATGGTTTGCTGTATTGGCTCATTTTGCCCTGTAGGTCATTTACATAAAATGATAAAGACAGGGCTCTTACTATTTCTGTTTCATTGTTTCGAAATTACCGAAATCGATGAAGTCATTCTATTTGTAAATTACCAATCAGAAAAAGGGATTATTGATCCCATTTCATATGTTCTCCTTAACTCCACCATACTCATAACGGTGATGTTCACGAGGAGTGCTCTGACAAGACAACTCATCTTCTCGTTCCTGAAGGCTTTCATGGGGTGAGTAATCGGTTCTTAAATGAAACGAGTAAGGAGTGCTCGTAAAGAAGTTTCATTGTTCTCTCAGTTTCAAAGCTTGTAGAAGTGAGGTGCTGGTTATGTAGTGTATGCTAATAGGCCATTTTCGTAATGTAACAAAATTCATACTTATGTGCGCGATACTGATTATATTTCATTCACCTGTTACGAATAATTGTATTTCAATAGTTATAATGCAAATTGCATTATACGTTTTGTTAGGTAGGGCAAGCCATAATGTTTGTCCTACCTAGCAACCACTAATGTATGCAATTTGAATTATGACTATTGAGATACATTTATTTGTAACAGGTGAATACAATAATTCATATCGAGGCACTACATAAAAGGTATATATAAATTTGGTTACATTATGAAAATGGCCTATTGGAGCTAATCTAAACTATTACACAAGTATTAGCATCATGTAGAGGTGTGGTTCATTCGCTGGACATTTTTGACTTTTAATTGAAAGGTTAAGGGTTTGAATCCCATCCCAGCTCTAACGTCCTTTGGCAAGGAATTAATTTACATTTGCCTTTCTCCACCCAGGAGTGGATGGGTACCTTATGTTTGAATGCTACAGGTCCATAATGGCCACTCTGCATACATAGCTGCCAACCATTCCTATTTTTTAAAACCCTAGATTCCTCTCTTTTTCTGAAATATTCTGTGTGAAAACTTTACAAAATAGACTGTATTCCTAATTTTGCCTTGAGAGATTCCTATTTTTTGTCGTGAAAGTTTGGCAGGTTTGTGCAGTAACCGGGTTACTAATATTGGAGTACCTAGAGTGTTGCTGTGTGACTTAATTCTAACTATCATTATTATTACCAAGGTCCAATGATATTACCAGTATTTGAAATTAAGGGAAGGTTTGTTCAAATCATTATGAACATGACGGACAAAGAAAGAGGACAAAATATACAATTCCTCATTCTACCCTCAACAATTGCTGTGGTAGACAAAGGAACATCCCTTCACTGCTTTTATGTACAAATGTGTAGAACAGGTGTCACATGCATATTCACCTGTTCTACTTATTTTACATAATAGCAGTGAAGGGATGTTCCTTTGTCTACCACAGCAATTGTTGAGGGTAGAATGAGGAATTGTATATTTTGTCCTCTTTCTTTGTCCGTCATGTTCATAGTGTTTAATGTTGGTTATCACATGGACATTCAGCAAATAAAGTCTGGATTTGTTTCATTCTTGTGTGCCATTTTGAAGAGGCAGGACAAAAATTCATGTGAGGAAGATGTGAACTACTGATGACCTTTCAAAAAATTAAAAAATATACCATGTTTTTCGGAATAAAGTTTTCCAAAATGTTATAAATCTTAGAATATTGGATTGGATTCTCAGCTTTTAATTTTTTATTTTATTGTGTATTGTCATTTTTTTTCCCAACAGGAATTGAGTGAAATTGATAAATTCCCTTCCTTGCTGGTGGTGACTGCAGATTGGCTGTGGGACAGTGTTGCTAAGCAACGGAAACAACCTGAACGCGACTATGTGATCAGCTGAACATCGCAACATAGTGGTATGGAAAATGGATTTATGTAGCTGAAACAGCATCAATGTTCCCTGAAGAAACAATTGTTTTTATTTTTTTTAAATTTGAACTTTTGATCTCAACACAACTTCTTTACCTCAAAAATTTTCAGCTGTTCAGCTGCAGCCTTTGTCAGCAATGCGACCCAACTTGACCTTTCGGACTCAATCGTCAGTAATCGGGTCGTAGACATTCAGTTTTATTGTTTTTTAATGAAAACTTGTGATGTAGCAGCTTTTTTGTAGACATATTCCCATTAAATATTTCCTTTCTTGTGCAAGTCTTTCAATGCAATTGCCTTATCAAAAATGTATTTTCTAACATTAATGAGTGTGTACTGTGTAGCTGAAACCTTGCATTTGTTTATGTGTGTATATTACATAGAATTCTGAAATAAGGAGGTGCCTACTTTTTCATTTTCTCATACGGAATGAAAAATGAAGGAAGAGAACAATATAGATTAGAATTAAATTTCTTGTTTATATTTGAGAAAACACAGGCAAGGTGGTAAATTTGAAAGTTTTTGTTTGTTATGATATATAGAAATTTAGGTATAAAAATATAGACAAATGATGTATTTGTGTAATCTTATATAAACTTCATGTTTGATGTTTATTTGCATTGAACCATGAATATACATTCTTTTCATTGGTTTGTTTTATATTCATGCATTTAGAAGTTATATTGTTGCTGGTTTTCTCTGTACTGGGAACTCCTTTTACCTAAGATGTGTTATTTACATTATTTCTGTTATACACATATACATGTAGTAGCATAAAAAAGCATTTAGAATCATTGTGATATATTTGTTTTTACAAAACAGTTATCAAGACAGCCAACTACGATGTATGTAAATTATTGAAATTGGATTTGAAATTGGTCCAAGTCACACGTCTCTACCCAATAGTAATATTTTATCAAAGTCTACTATAAGGTAGCCAGTAATATTTCTTCTTTTTTCCTTCCGATTATAAAATCGCAAACTTGGTTTAAAAATATTTCTGAACCTCTCAACCTGGCATTAAGTTGGTCATTCGTGTATAAATAGTTTTTAAATATAGAGAAAAACACTATTGTAAGTAGGTATTGAATCTTTTGAAAAAACATGTTTATAAGTGTTGTGCAATTTGAAGTGAAATTCCTATGTGTATTATGATACGTTTTCCCATGTGAGACTATATGTGTACCTAGATTTTACTTATTTTCTGATGTATCAAAAAGAGCAAGTGAATAAATGGAATTTCATGTGTGGTGATCAACATTTCCATGCCTCTATTTTGTATAAAGACATGGTTATTATGAAACAGATTTTTTTTTAAATTGAAGCTTTGACATATTTCTTATGTGTAGTTGGTACAAACCACTTTTAGTATGCCGTTCTAGCCATCCAATCGATCATGTACATGTAAAAGAAGTTTATTTTAATCTTGTGTGTTTGCTCTGTCTATGGTTTGCCCTGTTAACTATATTTGTGAATAACACACAGTTCCCATGCCTTGGCATGTTAAGGCCTTTTGCCATTAAAGGCTACTTATATCATTTGAATATTATTTGTGTCCATTGACAGTATATATATATATGGTATGTTTGTCTCTGATGTTGGTTGGTTGGTCTGTTTGTTTGTACCTGGCTGCTAAGGAAGCATGTGTGTGCTTGCAAGAAAGCAACCAGGGAACCGATGGCCATAAGTCCTCTCTGAGGGACTTGATAATAAGGATTAACGCCTTACCAAAGGGCACTAGCGCATCGAATTGGTTTCGAATCCAGGACCACCCTGCTAGGAGACCACTGCTCTACCACTGAGCCATCGCCCCTCACTAAATATGGTATCATTTTATTTGTTATAAAGACAGACACCTCATTGGCACTTTTGTGATTGAAAAGTTTTCCTTTTAAAATAAAAAATCAAGTATGTACAAAAATAGGTACATACATGTATGTTGGAGCAGAGACAGTGTTAATATTAACACTGTCTTTGGTTGGGGTAAGCTCAAAGCAGTGATTAATAAACACCGCCTTACCAAAGGGCACTAGCGCATCGAATTGGTTTCGAATCCAGGACCACCCTGCTAGGAGACCACTGCTCTACCACTGAGCCATCGTCACTAAATATGGTATCATTTTATTTGTTATAAAGACAGACACCTCATTGGCACTTTTGTGATTGAAAAGTTTTCCTTTTAAAATAAAAAATCAAGTATGTACAAAAATAGGTACATACATGTATGTGGAGCAGAGACAGTGTTAATATTAACACTGTCTTTGGTTGGGGTAAGCTCAAAGCAGTGATTAATAAACATGTACATGTCAAGTAATATATTTTACGAAATTTGTCAGAAATTCACAACTCGTTGTACAACAATTTTATACATTATATATCTTTTTCCTTTCCACAGAAGGACTGTTACAGTTAAGAGTAGTGTATTTGATCATAATTGGTCTATGATATATTCTAAAAGAGATCTAGATTCTGAAACTGGATTTAATGATTATCAGATTAGCCTGAATTGTTTATATAGATGATTACCTCAATATTATTTTGTAAACATGTGAATGTCTTTATGCTGTTTTTAAATGATATTTTGTCTTGAAATAAATAGTATTAGATGCAAATGATTGTAATTTTCATTTGTTTTGTGTCGTATTGCTGTGGATGATAAGCTTCTTCTTCTATTTTTCTTCTTCTTGTTCTTGTTCTTCTTGTTCTTTTCTCTTGTTCTTAATTGTTCTTCTTGGTCTTCTCCTTGTTCTTCTTCTCCTTCTACTTCTTCTTTTGTAGTTTATGGTATGAAAATGCCAAGTCCTGCGTAAACTTGGACACAACCTCGCTGCTTTTTAATTTGTAATTTTGGGCTGCATCAATGAGAAAACTTACCTCTGCTTCTTTTTGTAGTCTTCCTAAATGATTTTATGTATTTAATGTGTTCTTCAGAGATAAGCTGAGAAACTCTTGAGTGATGATGTGGAGGTTGTATGTTCTATTATATGCTGATGACACTATAATTTTAGCAGAGTCACAAAAAGGCTTCAGGCTGCTTTTTCGGCAGTTTACATGTTACTTGTTGCAGTAATCCCTATCATCACAGCTCCTTGGAAGCTATACCGGGATGTCAATCATGTCATGTGCCAATGAAGCTGCCAAGGTGCAAAGTTTGTGTTGTCTCACATATATAATAACAATGAATGTGCCTGTGCATGCAAGTACAAACAGTGGCAGATCCAGGGGCCGGGGCCCGTGCCCCCCCTAGAAAAAAATGGGTAAAAACACCCTTTTTTGTTAAGAAAATGAAGACAGGCCCCCTCCCCTGGCGCTCCCCCACCCCCACCCCACTGAGCGAAAAATCGACCGGCACGATTTTCCAATTTTCAATTTTCGGAGGCCAAAACAAAAAAATTGTGTTCACAATTGTGTTCACAAGTGCTTGCTAGGCTTGAATCATGGAACAACAAACTAAATGGTGTTTGGTGAAAAATTCAGTTTGTCTTAGACTGTTGAAAAACGTTTGGTAAATTCCTGGGTTAGGATATAAACCAAAGTGAACATGGAAGCCAAAGTTGTCTATTATTAAATATAATTACGTCAGTTATATATACGGCAAGGACATTTATAAATCAGCATGGATTGTAAGAGTAAAAGATATTTTAGATAAGTGTGGAATGTCCTAACTTGTGGTCAGATAAAAATATTATCTTAAATATTATTGGATGATAGCAAAACAGAATTGGAATAAGGAGGTTTGATACTTTTGATAGAATTAATTAATGTAAATTCCGATGCGGATGCGGAAAGTATAGGTTGCTTGCCTGTTGCTAATATGGAAGTTACCTCCCAGCCTCCCTATATAATCAGCCACTGCAACGTTGTACTTTATGTAAAATATGCAGGAATTACAGGGTGAAACATTTCACTTTCTGTTTAATTGCCCTATCTTTGATAAGGGGCGGAAGGTTGTTATTATAAAAAAAGTATTATGTTACAAGACCTATAATGTTTTTATGATTTATATTGCGCCAGCACAATACACATGGTATAGAGTTAAAGTTGATCTTAACTTGTTAAAGTTATTGTGGAGGCCTAACTGATGATAGCTTGAGCTAAATATATATACATACAATTTCCCCCTCTCTCTCTTTCTTTTTATTTTATTCTGTAAATATAGATAATACCATTCATCTTATTATATCACATGTTTGTATTTCTTCCATGCCCCCTGATCGAGGGGTTCGTCCAAGCTAGAAAAGATATCAATTGTCATTGTCATTGTTCACTTGACTAAAGCACCTGACACGTCCACTTGACCCTAATACGCGATCGATTCACACGCACCATGCATGCACACTACACTTGTGCTCGCGTGCGCATGTCGCACACCAAGAGAGATATATACAGTATAGTCCCGTATCTATATATAAATACGGCACTGTACAGTACAGTAGACGCTGCTAGCGCCACTTGTCGTACATATATACACTGATGAAGATATGATCTAGAGTAGACGTAGACTAACTTTGTCTTTAATATCGTTAAACTGCGTGCCTAAATGACCTCAACCTGATTCCTTGTACAATCGAAAAGATACGCCAATTATGTCATCGATATGTTTAATAAAAGTTAAAATGTTCGGAGTTTTCATCTTGAGGGAATCGTTGAAGAGGTCATCGTTTGTCCGCCAAGTTCGCCCGGCAGTTCGGGGGACAACTCGGAGGAGTTTCTGTGATGTTGCTAATAGCAGTAGCAGTAGCAGACGACAGCTGAATGAGCCCCTCAGTGGAGCAAAGTTCCCGCGAGTTGGAGGAATTAGCACAATGATGAGACTGCCTTATCAAACAGATACTACAGGTGAATGTTATTATCAGTGGCATACTAAGATTACCAAACATTTTCATCAGTTGAATCTGCATATATCATTGTACATAGATCAGTGTAGTCTCTAGACATGCAGTCGCAGAACTAATTGTTTTGTTTTTGTGATTTGCAGTGCAGTTGAACTTGTTCTTGTAGACGGTTATAGGCCACGTCATATATCCAGTATTAAAAGTAAAGCCTGTAGTAAGAGCTAGCATAGAAGTTTCAAAGTGCAAAGTCAAGTTGACATGATTTCTGAGTCTGACCTTCAAGCATGTACCACACCACCTTTATATTTAGTTTAGAAGTGAATGTCAATATCCAAATGATTTGTATTTCATTTGCATTCAGATCTATCATATTTTTGTGTATATAGTTATAAGCTAGGCTAACCAGTATAGTAGGCTGTGTATGTGTTATTTCATTTTGTATCAAAGAAATGGCCTAAAACTAATCAATTAATCAATGGAGAAAAAAAATAAGCCTGCATGAATTCTGTTTCTTCATTTAACTTTATAGTTCATACTGGCACTGTAACATATCATATTTTAAATTTATAATATAAATCATTCTCATTTTGTTAATATGTAACTGTAAGACTGTCTATCATTTTCTCAGCATAAATTGAAAAATATATTGTATTTACTTGCTGGATTTTGAATTGTTGCTACAATTTCTTTGTAGTTTGTACATTGATTTTCTTTTCCTCATGACTGTATAATTGGATTGGGAAAATAAGTGACATGATTTAAATTGCTTCCCTTGGACCATTTGTGCATTACATACTTTCTCTATCTGTTTATACATGTAGGTTTAGATGCCTGTTATGTTGGTGTTCCTTTAGATATTGGGACGTCCTACCGCTCTGGAACAAGACTCGGTCCTCGGCAGATGCGCTATGAGTCATTTGTTCTTGGACCATGCAATTATACAGGTGAAATATTTATGCTCATTGAAAATTTATTTAGAAAAATCAAATCATATGAAACTTTGAAGGATAAACAAATAGAAAGAAATGACTCATTTTTAATTTGCTCTTTAAGACTTTCAAAACTTGCCAGATGAAAGCAGGAATATGGAAATCAAATTCAGCTATGCATAATGAGTTTTCAAATATACTTGTCTCCAGGTGCTGCCCCATTTGAGTCACTTCAGGTCGCCGACATCGGGGACGTGACCCTTAACCTCTACGACCTGAAGAAATCTTGCGAGATGATTCGAGAGCAGTATGCCACCATCATTGCTAATGGATGCAAGCCACTGACTCTAGGAGGGGACCACACCCTTACATACCCCATCTTACAAGCAATTAAGGTATTGCTACTGTTCTGATTATGGTTTTAATTTGTATACGTGTGTTTGAAATATCTTCTCTCCCCCTTTTTTTCTCTCCCCCTTTTTTTCTCTCCCTTCCCTTTCCCCCTCTCCTTCTCTTCTTTTCTCATTTAACTTACAATCATTCATATTGGTTTTTTTCACCTCATGAATCCTGCTGCTGTTGCAAAAATAAATCTATTCTATAATAATAATAATAACCGTTTCTTATAAAGCGCTTTACCAGTTACAGGGTAGCCAACCATTATGATTCATTTCATTATCAATCGCTGTTTAAATGTACGTTATTACTATTATTATCATATTATCGTTACTATTATTATTATTATAATTATTATTATTATCATATTATCATTCTTAGTATTGTTATCATTATCTTTATCATTTTCATTGGTATTATTATTGTTGTTGTTTTTGTTGCTGTTATGATTATCCTAATTTTCATTTTTGTCTCGCCTGTGTAGCAAAAAGCGAGACATAGGCGCCGCTTTTCCGGTGGCGGCGGCGGCGGCGGCGTCAACATCAAAACTTAACCTAAGGTTAAGTTTTTGAATTGTTAATATAATTTTGAAAGTATAAGGTCCTATTAAATGAAACTTGGACTAAAGGGTTATCAAGTATCCCCAATCATGTGAGGAAAATTTCAGGTCACAAAGTCAAGGTCAAAGGTCATTTCAGGTCAACAAACTTAGACTATGTTGTGGCATCATCATCAAAAACTTAACCTGAGGTTAAGTTTTTGAATTTGTAATATAATTTTGAAAGTATAAGTTCTTATTCAATGAAACTTAGACTAAAGGGTTATCAAGTATCCCCAATCATGTGAGTAGAATTTCAGCCCACTAGGTCAAGGTCAAAGGTCATTTCAGGTCAACAAACTTAACTATGTTGTGGCATCAGGCTAAGATTTTTTAATTGTTATCATAATTTTGAAAGTATACATTCCTATTCCATGAAACTTGAACATAAGGGTTATCAAGTATCACCAATCATGTTATTAGTCTTTTAGGTGACAAAGTAAAGGTCAAATGTCATTTCAGGTCTGGAAACTTAGACTTTGTTGTGGCATCAACATCAAGATTTTGAAATTTTAGCATAATTTCAAAAGTGTTTGTTCAAATTCCATGAAACTTGTACCCAAGGGCTATCAAGTATCACAAATCATGTGACACAAATTCCAGGTCACAAAGTCAAGGTCAAAGGTCATTTTAGGTCAGTAGACTTGGATTATGTTCTCAAAATTTAATATGAGAATTAATAAATAAATTGTTATTTGTTCATATTTCATGAAAGTAAATATTCGAATCATTCGAGTACTTTCCCATGAATATTCTAATAGTAATTTTAGTATTCGATCCCAGGCCTAGTATGTACATGATCAGTTACAGCTAGGTGACAATATTGATGTTTCGATAATATATATTGGAGTATATCTCATAATGTTCTCATTATGCTAATGAGACGTGATGTGATGTAGATGGGCTTTACCTTCCAATTGTTTTTACACAAAATGCTGAAAAATCCTCTTTTTTCTTAAAAAGTTTATTAGATAACTTTATTTGTAAATTACTGACAAGCATTGAAACATTTATAGTCTTACCCATACACTAAATCTCATTATATTGTATTCTTATGATACAGTAAATAATTATTCTGATGATTCATAATCAATATTCACTTCAAAATGCTTATTACAGTACAGGTATATTCAGAAAATTTCATTTTCGGGGTCTGCAAATGGGCCACCCTGCCTATAAAAATAATGTCCCAACCTCAATTTTTCATCATATCGAATTGCGTAATGCTGAATTGCGTAATGCAGGCGAGACCGCCGAGAGCGTTTCACTTGTTAGAAGGATCTTTTGGGTCTGGTGAGTCCAGTAGCAAGAGACACAATGGTCCAGGGCCCTGTTTCATTCGATTTTGATCTCTAATGAATTCCCATTTCATAGGAGAAGTATGGTCCGGTCGGTCTTGTTCACATCGATGCTCACGATGATGTCGCCGACACTATGTTTGGGGAGAAGGTTGCTCACGGTACACCCTTCCGTCGGGCAGCAGAAGAGGGGTGTCTGGATCCAAAGAGGGTCATTCAGATCGGATTGAGGGGGTCAAATTACAGCCCCCCAAACGACCTCTATGAATACCAGAAAGAGATGGTAAGGGAAATGTAGACGAGTAATCATCCAGCTCCATTACTTCTGTACCATTCAATTCTTTGTACACAGTACAATTTCAGATTCAAAATCCATTTAATTTGTCTTTAAGTGTGAAATGTAGCAGTTTGCTGACTTTGAAAACAGCCATGATTGGGGGGCGGTGGGGTGGGGTGGGGGCTCGGAGGGGAGTAATGGTATTCCTTTGAGTCTGTGCAGTCCTATTACCAGATACAAAATTCATGGCAACAGACAAAATTAAGAAACATTTCAAATGGCAGTTTATGTTTATTTGAATAGATAATTTTCCTAATAGATGTCTTGCATTTTTATTGCTCCCAATGGTTTTAGATAGAATTAATTGTGGTGAACTCGAAAATAGGTCTATAAAATATTTCCTTTAAAGATAAACTTGAGTTCTGGTAAATATAGAAAATAAATTTTCACAGAATCCAACAAATCTTACACCATATGTTCAAAACTACCAATAAATGACATATCAATTTTGGTAGAAAATGTATAGTGGCTGAGTAATGAGCATAGAAAGATAAGGAAATCAAGGTACATGACTCGACACCATGTGCTGCATTAACACAGGTCACTATATGTGCAAATGAGAGTTGTGGTTTTTATTGAAGATGATTTCCAGAAAGTGTTTGTGAGTTTGTTTTCATTTACTGGTTCAAAAAATCAATCTACTGCAGGATAAACAATCCAGAATGAATTATAGCCGTGTTCTCTCAAAATACGATTCCAATATACCAGAGCTCAAGAATAGCTTTAAGTTTCAAAATATAGCATAATTATCCTTGCAGAGTAGTTGAACATTGCATGCATTAAATGCTCATCAGTACGCAAATTACAGTTCTATCACGATGATTTTTTTGTTGTAAGGGATTCCATGTTGTACCTGCCCACCGGTGTTGGCATAAATCTATGGAACCATTGATGGAGAAAGTCAGAACCATGATGGGGGATGGTCCTGTCTATCTGTCCTTCGACATTGATTCCATAGACCCTGGACTAGCACCAGGAACAGGTAAGTACCAATTGGAAAAATTTGAGGAAATATCAACATTTAAAGGAAAGTTAGTGGGTGAAACTTGGTTCAGAAACATACTGTATACAATTCCTACTAATTGACCCGTTATACATGCATATATCTTTGTAAATATCTTTCTGTGGTTTAATACTTGTGTATGAGAACAAATATTATTAGATGAATTTATTAACCGGTGTGTTGGCTCAGTCAGTAGAGTGTCTGCCTAACAACCGGGAGGTCGTGGGTTCAAACCCCGGCCGCGTCATACCAAAAGACGTTAAAAGATGGGAGTTGCTGCTACCTTGTTTGGCGTTCAACAATAAGGGGATAGAGCAATGTCGATCTGGCGCTGCTCATGCAGTGGCTGCCGGGCTCACGATCAATTGGGCAAAAAGAATTTCCATTTTCGGTTTAACTTAATAAAATTTGGAGTGGACTTTAAAAGATTATTATTATTATTATTATTATTATTATTGATATAGAAACAGTGAGAACTCTTCTTCAAAACTAACATGAATTAAATACTTCTTTGAAAAGAGAATGAAAATCAGGATTAACTGAATTAAAGTTTGAGAAAACACATTGAGATTAATTTTTCAATGTAAAGACAAATTTTATTTTTTACTTATTTCATGTAGCACATACAGATAGGTTGTAATTTTCCACAAATTTTACTTTTTGGAGAAGTCTTTTTGATATGCTTTGCTGATGTTATGATTTTTAACATGCTTTCTTTCTTCTTTCGTTCCATGACGATCCATTTGTTTGGATTTTATTTCGATGAAATCCTATACGATTGAATTTATTTGAATGTATTGAATTGAATTGAATTGTGTTTTGCGTAGACCCCAGCCCAAGTTGTTCCCTACACCTTAGTCAATGGGCTATTCTGCCATTTTCATGCTTACTCTATAACAGGTACTCCAGAAATAGCTGGTCTGACAACGGTCCAGGCATTGGAGATTGTAAGAGGATGCAAAGGCCTGAATTTAGTCGGAGCAGATCTGGTAGAGGTACATATATTATTCCCTCTTTCTCCTGACTTTGTGCAGTCATTTTAGAGGGAAGGGAGAGGGGGAAACGGGTGGGGGGGGGGGGTATGATTAGTTTTTCCATTGTATTTTATAGCATCTTCATGAGGGTTGTGAGAGGAAAAAGGAATCACATATTTCCTGAAGTATTCAACTGACAGTCAATCCTGGATCTGTCCTTGCAGAACACAACTTGACTTTTCAATGAAATATATATATATATATATATAATTTTTATTTTGACAGGTGTCACCACCCTACGATCCGATGGGAACGACTGCCCTCATCGGAGCCAATCTCCTCTTTGAAATGCTGTGCGTACTCCCTGGTGTAAAATACTATGAAATGGAGGAGTTCATCTAATAATAATAATAATCGTCTTTTATATAGCGCTTAATACATCAACGATGTGTCTAAGCGCTTTACAGATATATTATTACCCCGGTCATCGAATTCAGGCTTACCCGCACACAATGTATGCACATTCTCCACTCCCTGGTGAGCATTCCAGCCAGGCGTCATTTTTACAAGCACACACTTGCTCATCTAACTACATTAACTTTGACATACGATCCTATTGGGTACCCATGTAACACCCGGGTGGAGAGTGGCAAATGTAGATTAATGTCCTGCCAAAGGACATTAGTGCTGTGGCGGGACTCGAACCCCGTACCTTGTGATCTGCAGTCGGGTGACTTATCCACTAGACCACAACACCTCTATGAATTAGCATCAGTGTTGTATAGTAAAGTACACAACTTTCAAGGCCAAGAAAGAGGTCAAAATGTTCATTAGAAGAAACTCAAGAAAGTATTGAATTCTGCTTGGAGTTCGAGAAAATATAAACACAAAAACGCAAGAAATAATGATCCTCTGTACAAGAAGTAAACTGTTTTATGATATAATTTGTACATTATATGTACTTTCATTATTAATTCATAATTCAAAATAATTTCTCCCCACAAGTACAATTTGTTACAAAAATATATAAATGTACACAAGTAATTAACAATGAAATTTTAAGGCTCACACACAGTATAAACGTACTAACCTCTAGGCGCCTTCAAAAATCGTTGGATAATACTGGAATCTACTGCACGTTTTTTCATGAAAGAACATGGGATAGTCTCAGTAAATGAATAACATGGGACGTTTGACCAATCATTTCATTAGGATCTAAGAGTGATTTGTATAAATACAGTAATCCCATTACCTATGTGAATCAGGTGGTTCCTACATTACAGTCTATGAGAATTACATCGTTCAGTTGTCAAATTATTGAGGTAAGGAAGATATTTACACAATACACAATCACACATAGGATATAATTCTATATACAAATATTCATAACCTTGAATGTACAACATACAGGAAACAACTAAATTATTGATACCCCTTGTAAATCGGTAACTTAATTAAGAATGAAAGGTGGACTGGTTGAATTAGGCCCTTTGTTGAATACTTTTCGATATAAGCTTTAATATGTCACATTCTCAAGAAACATAAATCGGGACAAATCAATTTTTCACATAAATAAAAAATTACACAACTTGGTATTAAAGGGTATGAATAATTTAGTTGTTATCTGTACATGTACTGTAATCATTTGTTTCCAATTATGAAGATAAAAATATTTTGGTACATGAAGGAAGCACTTTGTTCTGTATTCATAAAAGCAGAAGAAGTTTTGCCGATTTAACTTTAAAAGAAAGTCACTGCTTTATATGGTATGCCAAATTGAAGAACAATATATTATAAAGTTATTAAATTGTGATGAGAAATTGATTTCATGACATCTTGATTCTTTTTTATTCAGTTATAAAATTATTATAATTTATTCTGAATATTATTTCAAGGAGCAAATGGTTGACACTTGTCTTTGGACTCCATAATCAGTAGACAAACTCTAGAGGGTGTCTTACCTGGATATACAATTTAATATACAAATGATGCAGGTGCATGAGTCCATTTAAAAATACGATCTATCGGTACTCAAGTTAAGGATGTGTGCATCTATCATATGAACCCGTCAGGCTGAGTACTATGGGTGCATAAACAGCCTCAACAAGAGCGGGTAGATTGTTTGATGAAGGACTGAAAACATGCATTATTGGTTTTATACAGGAAAACTCCTAGATCCTTGTTGCTTGATAAAACAATCTGCGTGTTTCCACAGAAAAAAAAGAGGAACAATCCGGAATTGAAATACCGTGTCGCAGTGACACGGTATTAAACCAATCTGTTTCCACAGAGCGCAGCATGGATCCAGATCTACACAGGATTCCACGCGATCATATGCGGTTCGAATGAGTTGTTCTCCCTCCCGCCAGACACGGTTTGTCGCTGTTTGTTTCTACAGCGGATCGACACAGCAAAAACCTCGGTCGACACGGTATGACACGGTATGATACCGTGTCACTTTTTTCTGTGCAAACACACAGAATGAGTCATCTTTAGATCAATGTCAATCAAATCCTAAGTTTAGGAGGCATACTGTAGCGACCACAGAGAGTACAAGCACACAAGTACAAAAGCCTTTCAAGTAGAGGTGCACTGATTTTAAATATCGATTTGATTTGTATCATTGTATAAGGGAAGGTTGGATCGAACAATTTATCAAAAATTCCCCGTTTGAAAACATTCAAAGTAACAATTATCAGTTTGAAATGGTAAAAAACGGCCCCACTTTTGCACTTGAAGAGCTCACCGGACACTGCCAAAATTTGTAACATCACTCAAGGGACTGAATTAGCATAAGCAAGTGATGTCCCATAAAAATGCAGACATTTTCAGTGCCTGTTACGTCATATCCTCTTCACTTATTTCTTTTTCTCCGCCAGCATCATTGTAACTGTTTGATCTGTTGCCTCACTCTAAATTTCTGACACGGTTTCATTTTGATAAAAACTGCAGCGTTATAAAAAAATTAATAAGTTAGTTGTAGCTCCACTATGGCTTGTAAGTAAGAGGCCATAGTACATTCAGCTGCATTCATCTACACATGTGCAGCGTTTCAATGGAGAACGATCACCGTCCATTCTATTATTTGGCGGGCTTTTCAACTTCCCTTTAAAAATGGTGTGAAATACGTTCATGTTTTAAAAAATCAATCAAACTCTTATTATTGAGAAATACTTGCACTGAAAATTAGTTCATTGATCATTGGTCACTGATGTGGCATCATCAAAATATTGCTAAATTTTCTGGCGAAGCGCTCGTATATCCCACATCCTGAGAGGTACTTTCAGTTGTGTTCATTTATTCATCCGATACGCAGTTGATCTAAAACTTACACAATTGTCATCTGCAAGCTTCTAGGTTTCTAGTGATAAATTACTGGCCATACTTGTGATTTTCAATGAATGTCTATTTTAACCCACCTCCTGGGTAATTTTGCAAGTGGCACTAGTAGAACTTGACTCCTGGAAGAACGCAGAGCATCTCAAACAAAAGATGTGCTCCGGTGTACGCTGTTATACCTGTGGTGTCATATGGAGGAGAAACCTGCAATAGAATGAGAAAGTTATACAATGAGCAGTGTTTATTTATTGACTCAACGTCTATGACCCGATTATTGCAAAAAACCTTTATGTCAAGTTATGGGTTACATAAAGACGATAAAGTTTAACTTTCAAAGTAAATTATGAACATGTACGTACTTCCAATACCAAAGAATTTTCATAACTATAAAGGCACAATTTAATACAGTCAACTTGGGGCTTAAATTTCACTGTTGAAACCTAAAGCAGCCTGCAAATGTAAGTGAATACGACCTTTAATTTTATGTGTTATATTGTGTCATACAAGTCCACTGAGGAATTCATCGCAAAGAGGAAAAACAAAAATTGAGAAGCAATTGTAAAAGAGGCAAAATATCAATAGGTTTTTCTGCGTTTGTAATGTGTAAAATTACTTTTGGTGCAAAGATTTTAAAGAAATACGGTGTTTCAATTTCATGTCGTGTCTTGTGATGTATTACATTCTGTCACAAAATTATCTAATGAAATATCATGTTAAAATGCATTACACTGTCTCTTCAAAGTTAAAGTAATAAATGTGTACAACAGCATTATTGTTTATTTTCGACAAAACAAATGTGACACATATATTGTATTTTTTTTACGTTGATGTTATGACAAATAAAACCTTTCACAATAAAAAAAAGGAAAAAGATATGACCTACCTCGACAAGGTCACCACCTACAAGGTTAAGTCCTTGACATCCTCTGATTATTTCCATAGCTTGGATGGATGTCAGACCACCAATCTCAGGAGTACCTAAAACGAGATAACGTTAATTATAATAATCTGGATTTATAAAGCGCTTAACACGAAATACTGTCTCTAAGCGCTTTACAGATACTATTACCCTGGTCATCAGCTTCATACGTGCGCAATGTGCACCATCTCCACTCCCTGGGGAGCAGTCCTACCATACGGTCACTGTGGGGGCATATGGCAAATTTACTATTAAACACAAAAGATTTTGACATCCTACCAGGTCCCCATTTCTCTCCTGGGTATGCAGTGGCAAATGTAGATTAATGCCTTGCCAAAGGACATTAGTGCCATGTTGGGGATCAAACCCACGACCTTTGCATTTCAAGTCAAGTGCTTAAACCACTCCACTACGACACCTCTATCAAGGCTTTTATAGATGGTGATCTAAATTGTCTTTAGCAAGCGTGTTTTGCTCTGTACTGCCTTTTAGATGGTTTCCATCACGTCAATACAATCCATAAAAATAATTTAAAACCTTAGCATCAGAGAATATTAGCTAAATATGATTGTATACATCTGAGACTGTCATTTTAGGTTGAAAAAAGTCTCAGAACAGCATCATGGGGTGATGCAAACAAATGCTCTAGTGACGATTGTTCTGGCAACATTTGATTTAGGCTTTCTTTTATCAAAGACAAGAGTTTAAGGCTTGGCTTGGGTTGCAGTTGGGTTTAAAGTTGCTTTTATTTCACTGTGATCATGGCTCTGCTCCACTGTACAACATTACTTTGATAAATCATTACATTCCCTCTGGATCTTTATGCATTCAAATCTTTGGATTACTTACTCTTCATAAGCTCAATACTATGAGGGAGGAGAGAACCTTTGCCCATGCAGGGCCTTCGCTGTGGAATGCCCTCAAGAGATTTGTAATAGCAGATCAGTTGAAGTGTTCAAAAACTCATCTTAACTGTATCTGTTTGATTTGGCATATAATACATTTTTCTCTTTCTCATTTTGTGTGTTGTATCTTATTCCTTTTGTTCTTTTGTTTACAATGTAGGTACTTTCAAATAATCTGTTAACCTTATACTTGAACAAGGCTTAAGACAGGATTGTACCTGGCCTAAAGTTAGGTGGCTTTTGAGAATAAGGGCCATAATAATTTGGCTTGATTTTAATTACTTTATGTCTTTACATTAAGGCTGTGCATGACCGTGTAATGAGATACTCGAGTACACTCCCAGTCTTGCCCGCAAATACTTGAATACTCGGACGCCATGTTTATTTTTTATTTTTATTTTTTTCAATATTTAAAAATAAAACTTAATACCTAGCTAGCCTTTATTTTGGTGATTTTACTCACACAAATAAGCCTGAGTCGGTACAGTCCTGACTGTTTTTTCGAAGCCGATGCTCCGATACAAATAATACAAATAGATCTAGTCTAGATCTAGTCTAGATCTAGAATCTATCAGCGTGTTTCCACAGAAAAAGTATGTCACCGAAGAAAAGGATTATGTCGAATGCGGACTTTGGACTTGCGCGCCCCTATCAATCACCGAAGAAAAGGATTATTTCGCAATGCGGACTTTGGACTCGCGCAGCCATTGTTAACGAAGAAAATGATTATGTCGCAATGCGTACTTTGGACTAGGGCAGACATTGTCACCGGAGAAAAAGATTATGTTGCAAAGCGGACTTTGGACTCGCGCAGCCATTGCTACCGAAGAAAAGGATTATGTCGCAATGCGGCCTTTGACTTGGGCAGCCATTGTTACCGAAGGGAATTATGTCAGCGCTTTGGAGGCCTAGCTACCTTGCTCAGAAAAGATCTCTTGCGTAATAAAACGACACTTTTTATTAAATCTCTTCCCTTCAAATTAGGAAGGTAGGCTAGCTTTAAATAGTATTCTTTATTCGCATTATGTTGAGACACAGAGATGGTTGTAAAACCACTGAAAAAATGGCCAAAAAATGGCCAAAAAAAAAAATGGCGGCCGAATATTCGAGTACGAGAAATCGTACTCAAGAAGCTATCAACAGTGCGAGTATTCGAGTATTCGACTACTCGTCGCAGCCCTACTTTACATCATTAGCCCATTGCGTATCGGTACCGAGTGGTCCCTGTATTAAGCCCAAGGGAAGTGGAGAATCGAGTAGTCAAGGGGTTTAAGTATCCTTAAAAAAAGATGTCATACCTGTTCCAGGACATAGTCCTGGGTCTATAGCATCGATATCGAAGGACAGATAGACCGTCCGTCTCCCATCATGGCCCTGACTTCCTCCATTAACGGGTTCATGGACTTGTGCCAACAATCTTCAGCGGGGACAATTCTGAAGCCCTGAAAAATCAAATAGATTTGGAAGAAATAGTAATTAGCACAGGGTGAGGTGAAAAGTAAACAAATACAATTTATATATGCAGAGTAAAGTATGCGCTTGTGCATCTTTGCACCGGGTGCCTGAAATGGGATTCCATTCGATAAAATGCAAAGGAAAGACCTATTGATTGCGATTTTGGAGAAAATATGTATAAGATGTATAAGGGCGTAGCAGAGACGTATAAAAAGAGGTCTTTCTTATAATAACATTTAAGGCGTCTGGTTTGAAAGTGCACTAGTGTCGCAATATAATACACCAATTTTATTTACTTGAAAGTTTTATCAATAGGGTCACTAAATAATCTGCCTTTTTTTGTGTTTGTGTCTGTCTTTAAAAAGAAAAAATCTGCAAAAGACAGGTAAATGGGATAAAAAAGGACAGTGTACTGATGAAGAGAGAAATTCAGCTAACTATTTCCTTTGCTTGGAAAGGTAGTTAAAGGGAACCAAAACCCTCAGCATAAGTTACCTTTACTGTAAAGTTTAAACGATTTGAATAAGATTAGTGAAAAATTGAACAAAATCAGGCAAGGTATAAGGCAGTTAAAGCTAAAGAAATAACTTGTCACCAGAGGGCGATATTTATTTTGATCGCGTCATTTGGCGACAACTCTCCATGCCTTCTGAACATGGAATTTCATGTTTTTCCTTCTTTCTTGTGATTGAGATAATCTACTCCCCTGAAAACAAGATATAGAATGCAGAATGACATTCTACTTCACATTTTATGAAGTCAGATATTGAACACAAATGAATACGAAGAAAATGAAAGAATTCCGTGTTCAGAAGGCATGGAGAGTTGTTGGCAAATGACGCGATCAAATTAAAAATCGCCCTCTGGTGACAAGTTATTTCTTAAGCATTAACTTCCTCTTACCTTGCCTGATTTTGTTCAATTTTTCACTAATCTTATTCAAATCGTTTAAACTTTACAATAAAGGTAACTTATGCTGAGGGTTTTGGTTCCCTTTAAGGACTGGAGGATTTTAAATGCAAAGGCTTTTTCATCTTGTCTATAACTTGGTGCACGGAACAAAATCTAAACAAACAAGATCATTACCATTTCTTCATTAAAGCCTTTAACTCCCGGGATGGGGCTATACTGGGTCCCCCTAAGACCAATCTGGACCACCCTCTTGCAGTCCAAGCACCCATCCTCAACAGCGCGACGGAATGGAGTACCATGGGCTATCTTCTCACCAAGCATCGTGTCACTGACGTCGGCGTGGGCATCCACATGAACCAGACCTACAGGGCCGTACTTGTCCTGAACATGACGGTACAGAAATTTACAAATGGTTTAGTTTCGGTTTATTGTTTCATATTTTACATTTTCTAATAATATATTTCACAAATACACAGTACAAACATGAATTCTATTGCAAAATACAAGAGGGGAAGGTGAGTACCTCATATCACTTTGTTTCCATAGAGTATTGATTGAAAAGACTGAACTGGAAGAACATTGAAAAATGGAGGGTCCTATGGTGAAACCTACGCTTGTTACTTGTAGGCCCCAAAAGGTAGTAACATTTATATAGTCTTTAAAAACAGAGATGTACACTAACCAAGTGAGATAGAGCGGGGAAGGAAAGATAAGACCAACAAAATCAAAGAATAGTAGCAAAGACAGACGTACTAAAGCTGTTCGTTGCGCACTCATCAGAGAACATCGGAAAATGAACAGATAGCCAAAATCTTACAATTTAAACTAAAGCTAAAAGAACAAGGTGCACAAAAAATAAAATAACAAGATCTGATTGGCTACTGGAAATAACAAGGACAGAGCCTGTTATTTTCCCTGACCTTGTTCCTGTAGCTTCCCTTTATGTCCGATTTCAGCTTTCTGTTTATTTATGCAATATACTCTTGACAAGTGCAAGACAAAATGCTTTAGTATGTCTGTATTTGCTGCTAAACAGAGATGTACAGTATACTAACCAAGTGAGATTGAGAGGGCCGGGGAAGGCAAGATAAGAGAAGGAGACCAACACAATTTAAGGTTAGCAGCAAAAACAGACATTCTAAAGCTTTTCGTGTGTGTGTATTGGGTTTTACAGACGTGTATCAATCAGATATGATTATTTACGTCTGGGGACCGACCTTTAACGTCACCATCCGAAAGACGTGACTCAGTTTCGAACCTGCGTCCTCGGCTGAATCAGTTTGTAACTTCCACTGTTAGCTGGATTACAGGCGCATTCCTCACCGCCTAGTTGTACCCATCACGAGTATATTGCATAAATAAGCAGAAAGCCAAAATCAGACATAAAGGGAAGCTAAAGGAACAAGGTCAGGGAAAATAACAGGCTCTGCCTTTGTTATTTCCGGCAGCCGATCAGATCTTATTTTATTTTTCATTGCAAGAACGAACAGAAAGCAGAAATTGAACAATATAAACAGAAGCTTTGACTGGCTGTCGGAAATGACAGGAACATAGCCTGTTATTTTCCGGACCTTGTTTCTTTAGCTTCCTTTATATTGTCCAATTTAGGCTTTCTGTTCATTCTTGCAATATACTTGTGACAAGTGCAAGACGAAATGCTTCAGTATGTATGTATTTGCTCATTTTGCTGCTAAACACAGAGAGAGAGAGACGTATACTAACCAAGTGAGATAGAGAGGGGAAGGAAAGATAATAGAAGGAGACCAACAAATTTGGGGATACATGAAGAGAGGGGAGAGGGAGAGACTGAAAGAAAGATAGGGAGAGAGAAAAGTAAGAGAAAGAGAGAGGGGTGTTAGAAGAGAGGGGGAGAGAGAGGAGGAGAGAGAGAGAGAGAGGGGGAGATAAATGATAGAGAACACAGACAGATTGAGAATCATGCAGGTATAGAGAGACAGACGGACAGAATGAGAGAGGGAGGAAAAAAATACAAGACATGGAATTGGTCTACTCGGTGAGCTGCCAATTTAAAAATTATGGGGGAGGGTGCACGAGAGTCCTATAATCTCCCTTTCTTGTCCCTTTCCCTCTCTCCCTTATGTGCCATTAAATTTGAGGCATGATTTGAAGTGCTCCAGGCTGTCAACCTTATGAAGAGAGGAAGGGAGTGAGTTTAAAAAAGAGGAGCGTGATGGATGAGAAGGCACGGTCGCTGCATCCCTTGAGGTGTGTTATGGGCACCTCGCCTCACCTGTGTGGAATGTGGAGAATGTAGATTATACAGTTCCTCCAAGGCATTTTGATTACCTTTTTACAAATTACTGGGAGGGGGCATAGTTGAAGGAGAAGGAATACCTTAATTGCTTGAAGGATGGGGTATGTAAGGGTGTGGTCCCCTCCTAGAGTTAGTGGCTTGCATCCATCAGCAATGATGGTGGCATACTGCTCTCGAATCATCTTGCAAGATTTCTTCAGGTCATAGAGGTTAAGGGTCACGTCCCCGATGTCGGCAACCTGAAGCGACTCAAATGGTGCTGCACCTGTTTGACAGAAGTATACGACTCAGAATTGACATACTTTCATTAATATTATTTCTTTTGCTTTAAAGAGAAGGTTCATTGAAATTTGGAAAATAGGCAAATTATACCTCTACAAATTGCTGAGAACATTCACAAAATGATTAAAGTACTTTTGAAGCCCTTACTATTGTGAGGAATAAATTAAATGCAATTTTGAAACCCTTTCCAGAACCCACTCACAAAGTGAAATGACGGCGTTATTTACATGCGATAAGGTGACGTCACAATATGAACAACCTACATCACACATTCGGGACAATGTTGGATACCCATTGCAATTTTTAGATATGGGTTAACGTTGTTTGTATATTTACCGCCAGTGGTGATATTTCTTTTATTTTTGACACTTTGAATGAGATACACTGAATAAATAATACTGTCTGCAAATGTTTGTTTGATTTTTATTTTAGTTTCCGTCACATTTGAGCATAAAAATCAGAAAAATAATCACATATTCTGAGGCAGATCAGTGTGTATGTGTCTGATCTACATTTTGCATGCTGTCCTAACGACTCTGGAGCAAAATAAGCGACAATTTTACATAAAATTGTCCAAATATACATTACGAAAATGTCTGATTAGGACGATCAATTTAGATTTTTGATAAATTAAGTTGCAGTACCAGATAAATGGGGAAAGGGGAAATTGAGAGAAGACTCTGATCAGTCTGGTTGGCGATTCACGGCTAGCTCGAGTGCCCAGCTGGCTATGGCAAGCAAGCTGCGCTAGATGCGATGCAATGCAGGCAGGTTGTACGCACGTATATACGTACGCGTAATGCTGCAAAGACAGGCCTACGATATACTTGAATGCTACACGTTATGTCCACTCGCTATTTGGAAGTTATAAAATTGATCTATAGTCTAGAGCTAAGATTAAGAACCAAAACCCATGCCATGGAGGAGCCTTCTGGTGTATACTCTAAAGGTGAAAAGGTAGTCGTTGCTGCGGATGTGCTGGCCACAGGTTCAACATCAACTACAGAGTTGTCGTCAACGCAGGAAGATTGGGCGAAGATGCATTGCATACGGCTGCAGCAACACTGCTCGAGACGGGTTTTTCGTCCGCGACTTGCCGGGAAAAATGCCCTCTGCATCCGAACGCTTTTCCCCACTTCAGAAATCGTGGGTAGATTTCATTGGGAGTAAGAGAAAATTTGACACTAAAGATTGTCGTTGTTGCTGTTCGACAAGGTACATACTTCTTCTATCTCATCAAAACTCAAATCAAGTACTTTTTTTTGTCCATATCGATGTTTCCAGGGGATTTTGATGAAGGTAAACAACGTTGGGTATGAATGGGTACAGTACTCAAGAGTCAATGCAATACATGTAAATTGCACGCAAACTGCGTCGCGCATCGTTGTCAATCATTTCAGCTGAGCAGCCCATCAGTCATATTGTGACGTCGCTGAAAAATCAGCTGTACGATGTTTTCGGGGTCGTGGGTGAGTTGTTTTTTCGTCAAGTTTAATCAACTTTTATAATTTTCGCTCAAATTTTACAAGTTACACAAATGTGATAATCTTACTCAGTGTAATTTTTCGATTGCAAAGATACCAAATTCAGTCAAGTTCACAATCAATGAACCTTCTCTTTAACTCTAATCTTCATTTCTTTTTCAGCAGCTCTTCCACATTTAGAATCAAATAAACTCACAGAAAGTGAAGTTCCTGTATATTTGTATTTTTGATGACGTCATCTGTTCAATACAATATTCTCACGTCAATTAAGTCCAAGCATTTAGAGGACAACCTGCAATGATTATCATGAGTAATAACGTTTTTTTATGGGGAGGGGGGTGCTTTTTATGGCAAAACATCTACACATGTAGATTCAAGATTCAAAATAACAATATAAAAAAAGGATGAAATGTCAGCTTGAAGAAGCATAACATTAAAATATATTAATAATAATGTTAATGATCAAGTTCAGACTTTGTAATGTTTCTACCTTTAGTAAAAAGTAAACAGAGAATTGAATATGTCATAACTAAAAAAAGAGGGAAAATTAGGGGGTCATCTGAGGAAGTGGTCTCTTTTTTTCTTATGATTAATCCTCTACTTATTCACTTTTTACAATACTTACCCATATATATATACACACTAGAGTATCAAGTGATGCACTATGATAGCAATTGGAGATTGAAATTAGTGCTGTAGCCGAACCGCCGAACCGAACGCAAAGGCCTGGTTCGGATGTTCGGCAGAAAAATGTAAAGGTTTTCGCAAGCAACAAATCTTGCCAATAATTCTTGTTTTTAGATCTCCGTATGAGCAACGAAGTCTTGCCAATAATGAATGTTTTTAGATCTCCGTAAGGGCAATGAAGTCTTGCCAAAAATTATTGTTATAGATCTCCGTACGGACTATTAAATCTTGCTAATAATTATTGTTTTCGGATCTCCTTGTCGGCATCGAAGTCTTGCCAATAATTATTGTTTTTTTGATCTCCGTAAGGGCAGCGAAGTCTTGCCAAAAATTATTGTTTTTAGATATCCGTACGGACAATTAAGTCTTGCCAATAATTATTGTTTTCTGATCTCCGTGTCGGCAATGAAGTCCCGCCAATAATTATTGTTTTAGATTTCCGTACGGGCAGTAAAGTCTTGCCAATAATTATTGTTTTTATATCTCCTTACGGGCAACGAAGTCTTGCTAATAAGTATTGTTTTTAGATCTCCGTAAGGGCAACGAAGTCTTGCCAATAATTATTCTTTTCTGATCTCCGTGTCGGCAATGAGATCATGACTCGTAAATTAGACAACAACCGTCTCGGCAAATCTTTACAAAATATCATTTAGTGTCAAATTGAAAACATTATTCTTGTAAAATTGCAAATAAAACACCATTAAAGACGAAAATATGAATGTAAGTACTACTTTTCTTCTCAAATAGTTACGTTTAAAGCAGTTTTTCAATGTGAAATTCGTGCCGATCGGAAGCAGTGTTTTTCATCAGGATCGAGTGGTGGGCAGAAGTCCTCCGTGCTGGTCGGCCCGCCCGGCCCGGCCGCCCAGTGCCGACCACTGTAGCTACAAATGTAGTATAACGCTGCTTGCTATTATATTACCGAACCCCGAACCGAACCAAGTTCGTGTAAAATTGCCGAACTCTGCCGAACTGAACCCGAACATGGCGCCGGACTTACAGCACTAATTGAAATTATGCAATTCTGCCCCTTTCGGATGTTTTGGCTGGTTAATCGAGTCTTGATTTAAATTGTTCTTGTTTAACATTGATGATTGAATTGTTTGTATGTCGTTATTTTGGTTGCAATGAAAAACAAAACATCTGATGATTTCTTACCGATACTGTTGTTATTTCTCAAGAGAACTGACTCTGTGCGGATTTGTCTTGGTCCAAACCTGGTTCCTGATTTATTTGAAGTTCCAATATCCAGAGGAATACCAACGAAACAAGCATCCAGTCCTGAAAATACAAAGTCAAACTTTTCCTGCTGGATTAGAATTTTTAAAAGAAGATAAATAGGTCTACATTTTAAAAAGATGAAGGACCTAATATTATCCATGTTTACCTTGAATCATTGTTAGTTGAAGGACCCATGAGGGCTAGCTACGCCAGTTTGAAGGCGACACTACTTTTACTCATCACCATGGTAATCACCGTCTGTAGTCTAGCTGGGAGACACGCCCACATCATGATTCATGCCATCACTCACATATCCTTCATCATGCAAGTATTGTATAAACTTGATGTTTGTAAAATGAAAAATAAAAAAATACCAAACTTTTGAATATTAACAAGAATCAATAAGACTAATAATGCAAATTAAGGAAACCTGGTACAAAAGCAGAAAATCTCGGTTACCTCCGGCGGTCTTTTGATATGGTAGTCGCATCATCGTCGCAATACCCCCAGCCCGCGGCATTTCCATACCAGACAGCGGTTCGTTGAACTTTCCCAGGCCAGTAGATCGCCGCAGGTACAAGGGTTGGTGTGTGGACAGGCACCTGCAGGCAGACTGCTGCTTAAGTACGCCATTGTTCACAAAGGAGAAAATTTGAGCTCCTATTTTTCTGATGTGCCTCGACAGCATGGTTTATCTCACCTGCGTCCGTGTCGCACTCCTGTAAGAGAGAAATATAAATCTAAGAAGATGTCTGAAAAGAAACACCACGATGCATGCATGGGCTCTGTAGGCCTATAGCTCTGGCTCTGACACGCCCTTCGCTCAAAGTTTACAAAATATAGCCTTTCTTCAAGAGCGGATGGCAAAAACAAATACCGTATTAAAAAAAAAACAGTATATATATATAAGCATACCAATCCACTTAATTAGTTAAACTTTAAGAACTTTCAATTAGCTTACTATACAAATTTTTCATTTTAAAACATAAACAATTCAATGTAGAGGGTCTATGAACATGTTTATATCTTTCTCTTTATTGCCCTTAATAACTAAACCTACCAGAGTTACAGACACTTCTTCTACTCTCATTGATAACATTTTTAGTAATGTACGACCTTTACCAGATGCGGGTATTATAATTTCAGATTTGTCTGACCACTTTCCAGTATATGCGAGGATGTCTTTTGGTAGGGATATCCGTAATATTTCTAGTAATAGATATGTTCGAAAAGTAATCCTACCAGTATTGCTAAATTTAGAGATGAGTTGTTAGCAAGTGATTGGAGAGAAGTATTATGTGATTATGATGTTGATAGCTCATATGATAAATTCTTAAATACATTCTTTTTGCTGTATGATAAAAATTTACCTTTATGTAAATGTAATAGTAGAAATCGTAGAACAACCCCTCGATTGCCATGGATCACTAATTCTATGTTGAGGTCAATAAATAGGAAAAATAAGTTGTACTATACTAAGATTAGTAAATCTCAGTCCTCTCATAGGAAATTTACTCTTTATCGCAATACTCTTACTTCAATCCTACGTGCTGCTAAGAAGCAGTATTACTTTGCTCAATTTCAGGCGACACATAATGATATAAAAGGGACATGGAAAGTGATTAGGAATGTTTTTAAGCCAAAGCAGAAAGCGTCTGATGTAAGTAAATTAAACATTGATGGGAATGTAGTTGATGATCCAAAAGTTATTGTAGATAAATTCAATGAATATTTTTGTAATATTGGCCAGAATTTGTCGCGTGTCATCCCAGAGTCTCAAAAACATTTCAATCTTTTTAGAAAACCCTAATCATAATAGTTTATTTTTATTGCCAACGACTGTAGAAGAATTATTTGATATTGTACATTCTTTAAAGAATAAGAAAAGTCCAGGTTGTGACTTTATAACAAATGAGTTGATAAAAATGTAATCGTTGGTATTGTACAACCCTCGTACATATATTTAATCTATCAATGACCACTGGTGTTGTACCCATGAAAATGAAAATTGCAAAGGTTGTGCCAATTTTTAAAAAGGGTGATGCCCTTATCTTGAATAATTATCGTCCTATTTCTTTGTTGAATTCCTTTTCTAAAATTCTTGAGAAGCTAATGTATACTCGGACGATAAAATTTATTTGGTTTCCGTGAAAAACACACTACCACTCATGCTATTCTATGCACGCATGCATACAGTTGGTGTCTTCTTAGACTACTCTAAAGCATTGTAAATCATTATATTTTAATAGATAAACTGTGCCATTATGGTGTAAGGGGAATAGCATTAGATTGGTTTAGAAGCTACTTAACAAATAGGAAACAGTTTGTTACTTTAAATGGGATTGATTCAGATTTGCGGGACGTCACTTGTGGGGTCCCACAGGGATCCCTTCTAGGCCCGCTTTTGTTTATTGTGTATATTAACGATTTTCAACTTTCCGCAAAAATGTTATCATTCATTTTATTTGCAGATGACTCGAGTGTATTTTCTCTCACAGAAATCCACAAACTCTTTTGCAGACTGTAAACTCTGAGTTGATTAATGTGACTTTGTGGATTCATGCAAACAAGTTGTCTTTAAATCTTAAAAAAACTAATTACATGCTCTTTAGTATAGGTTTTCCCGCCCAATTTCATCAGAGTTGCATTCGAATTCATGAATAGGCGTTCAAGTTCGAACGATTTTCGTCAACTCTCTGCTCTCATGGTTCATTTTCATTCTCTGAGCTTTCAATTTCGTTTTTTATCATTCCTTTTGAATTTTATTTCATTCAATTTGGAGAGAAATCCATTCAATTTAATGACGCGAAGTTGTCATTCAATTTCGCGCCAGCTGGATAAACGTTCAATTTCATCCTTAATACCAATTTCAATTTCATTTATAGGCACACACCTTCGAACTTTGAACGTTCGAATTAGTTCTATGTAATTCTTACCGCAATTTTTTCACGTCATATTTACCCTTTTTCATTGTTTTTAATTATATTATTTACATTTTCATTATTACAGTTTCATAATGTTTATTTTAATCATATTTTATATACCTAGCTGAGCTAGCTCTGTCCGTATTCGAGATATGCATTTACTCTTCTTGAGCCACCGCCATAGTCATGTATAAATGAATGTATGCGTATGAAAGTGGATTTATACGAGCTCTTGCTTCGAATACGGTTTTTCAGAGGAATGAGATATTTCAATATAAGGCAAAGGTCCAATTTTAAGGTACATAAAGTTTGAATAATTTATACAAAAAGAAGCAGATTGCAAAGAACATAAACATTAAACAAAAAAGACTGCCAAAATGCTATAAATGATTGCCTATTCGTGAATTTGAATACCTTAACGTTCATCGCGGCGGTGCAGGTGCGAATTTGAATGCATTTACTTGCTTTTTTAATTTGAACGCGCTTTTTACACGTTTATGTGAAAAAATCATGAAATCGCATGCTTATACAATCAAATTGAATGAACTAGTTAGCTTTTTGAATGTTGATCTCTGTGATCATTCAAATTCGCTCGAAATTGAATGATCGCATCATTAAATCGGATGCAACTCTGATGAAATTGGGCGGGAAAACCTATAATTCCCTGAATATATTGCCTGGAAATGTAATGTTCAATGGTGTTGAGATTGAAAGAGTATCTACATTTAAATTTCTTGGCTTGCATATTGATGAACATTTAAATTGGAAGTACCATATTAGTAAACTTTGTAAATTATTGTCAAGAAATACTGGTGTAATCTATAAATTGAAATCTGTGTTCCCACTGAATATTTTACGTATGTTGTACGCCACTTTAATTTTGCCATATTTGCACTATGGTGTGCTAGCTTGGGGCAACTCGTTCAAATCTCAAATGGATAAATTACTACTGGTACAGAAAAGAGTAATACGAATTGTTTGTAATACTCACTACCTTGCGCATACAGATGTTCTTTTCTATAATAGTAGTGTTTTGAAAGTTGAAGATATTTATCATTTACAACTAGGAGCTCTAATGTATGAATTGAATGCAGGCCTACTGCCAGTAGCCTTGGCTAGAATATTTAAGAAAAATAACCAATTAAGTTCATAGTTATTCCACACGTCAGGCGCAAGCATATCACTTACCTCTTGTTAGAACGCAATTTGCCCTTACTACTTTGGGGTCCACTGGACGTAGGTTTTGGAATTCCCTTGAACCAAGAATAGCGCAATCGGTCAGTATTTATGTATTTAAGCGCAAACTGAAGTTACTTTATTTGAGTCGATATCGTCTAGATTTATAGTTGTGATCAATATTTAAGAAAATTATTTACTATATAGGTCAGCAAAATTCTACTCCCGTTTCTCACATCTATTCATCTGTCTGTCTTGTTTCGTTTTTGTCTGTGTTTCAGTCCTGTTGCTCGTAGTATTGTCCTGTTTCTCTTGTTTATAGCCATTATTTAGTAGTTAGTAGATTTTATTATACTTATTTATGTTTATATTTTCTTAGTTTTTTAGTTAGTTTAGTTTGTCAGCATTTAAATGTATGCATTATTCTTATCTGACGAGTTTGTTCTCTTAGGACATACTCATAAGCTACTCATGAGGGACCTTAAATCCACAAGCCTTGCTTTCAACCAAGGTCACCTCATCTTTCTATTGTAACGCCATATTCTGTTAACTTGTTATATTCATGTCATATTTGTAAAGTGTGTTATGAAAGAAAGATAAATAAAACTTGAACTTGAACTTGGACTTGAACTTGAACTTGAACTATATTTGAAAAGATTCAGTGGAAGCTTATAATTGTTTCATAATTGTACTTTATTCATATGGATTGTACCCATATACACTTAAGCGTCAACCTCTTCAAACACACCGCGCACCGACGTGAAAAGCTTTAAAAAATATGCCAAAATCCCCCCTTTTCATGCAACTCGGGTCTATACATCTTTTGATATGATCGGCCTATATATATAGTTCACCAACGGAAAAAGCATTAGAAAAGTTTGACTTTTCTTCTTTAAGGTGATGTAAAAATCACGATATTTTGTTGTTCCATCGCACCGTCATTTTTTTGTTTGATTATTTTTCATCAATTTGGTCAAAATTTCTGTGGTATCGAACTTTTTGACTGAACGCTCCTGGCTATATCTGGCGGTTTCCTGCCGGGAGAGGGCTATTTTTTACCAACGGAAAAAGATTCATGTCATTCAGTTCATTCCGAACATTTTGATATATAAATGATTCTCATTGAAAAGACAAAACCAATCGGTAACTCCGTCTGATTTTGGGAACTCCATTTTTCTCCATTGCTTAACGTGTGTTGCCTCTTGATCGCTGAAATCTGTAGGTATAGCCACCCAGGTCGAAAAACCAGTTGAAACCATGCAGTAGGCAACTGATCAACTGGTACAAGTTCAAACCAGTAGTCAA
Organism: Mesocentrotus franciscanus; assembly: GCA_037976565.1. Lineage (NCBI taxonomy): Eukaryota > Metazoa > Echinodermata > Echinoidea > Camarodonta > Strongylocentrotidae > Mesocentrotus > Mesocentrotus franciscanus. The sequence goes on along the minus strand of CP137686.1, from coordinate 3,957,857 downwards.
CTGGTACCAGTTCAAACCAGTATATTCAACTGGTTTTTAATATGGAAATTGAGACAACGCTATCTGGGACCAGTTGCGCTATGACAAACCAGTTGAAAAACCAGTAGATTTAACAGTTGATATACCAGTTGATATTTCCAGTTGATTTACCAGTTGAAAACCAGTAGAATTACCAGTTGATATACCAGTTGATATTTCCAGTTGATTTACCAGTTGACACCAGTAATCAACAGATATTGTGATAATCAATATTGGCATCTGGCCACCAACAGGACCATAATATATAAACTCTTGCAATTACCCCATCACAGAGATCATTTGAGGTCGATTACAGATAAGTATCATTTTAATTTAGAAATTTGGAGCTCGTAGTGCTCCGGAAGTCTATCACAAGATAGTGCACCAAATGTTTGCACACATTCCGGGAGTTAACACAATGATGGATGATGTGATTGTATGGGGAACTACCCAACAGGAGCATGATGACAGATTGAGAGAGGTTCTCAGCATTGTGAGAAAATGAATCTCAAGTTGAACAAAGACAAATGCTAGTTCAATGTCAAGAAACTCACATTCATTGGTGACTTGATCAGTGATCAAGGAGTTCAACCTGATCCAAAGAAGGTGTCTGCTATCTTGAACATGGAGAGACCGAAATGTCGGAAATATGTCCAAAGGTTCTTGGGTATGATAGTTTATCCCAGATCTGTCTAACAAGTCAGCAGCGCTGAGACATCTACTTCACAAAAAGAATGTGTGGACATGGGATCATGCACAAGAAGATGCATGGAATCAGCTGAAACAAGCTCTGATCCAAGAGCCAGTCCTACATTTCTATGACTCCAAGAAACCAACCAAGCTGTCAGCAGATGCATCAAAGGATGGTATTGATGCAGTGCTACTACAGCAATATGATCAAAATTGGGTCCCGATCGCATATGCATCTAGATCAATGACTGATGCAGAGACTAGATATGCACAGATCGAGAAAGAATTACTGGCAATCACATATGCATGTGAAAGATTCCATCAATACATCTATTGACAACAAGTAGAAGTGGAGACTGATCACAAGCCACTTATTCCACTGTTTGTCAAATCACTGGCCGGGTGACTGTCCTCTACGCATTCACAGGTTACTTATCAGGTACGTACAGAGATATGATCTCAAGGTCTTGTACACGCCTGGAAAGTACACTGCTGATACATTGTCCAGAGCTGTGGATCCAAAGGCCGAGTTGAATGCCGAGACAGAGGAAGACATCAGAGTCTACGTAGATGCTATTGTCAAGAGCATGCCAGTTACATTGAACAAACGATATCAGATTGTCGAAGAGACAAAGAAAGATGATCAACTGCATGCAAGAGCTGCTATATAGGCATCATCAGAGATGGTTGGCCAGAAACGAAGCAGCAATGTCCAGTTCGAGTCAGGGAACACTGGAACATCAGGAGTGAACTCTCTGAAGCAGATGGCATCATCTCCAAAGGCAGCAAAATAGTAGTTCCCACTACTATGAGAAGGTTCATGCTAAACAAAATCCATGAAGGACACTAAGGCATCGAGAAGTGTAAGAAACGTGCTAGTGAAGTCACTATTGGCCCAGAATCAACACAGACATCACTGAAATGGTCCAAAGTTGTACTTCATTCCTAATGTACAGACCAAAACAGCAGGCTGAAAGTCTACATCCTCATGCCGTGCCGAACTGCCCGTGGGAAAAAGTTGCTGTTGATTTGTTCACGCTGAACAATAGAGAGTACATGGTCATCGTCGACTACTTTTCACAGTTCATTGAGGTATGTACTATGAATTCAACTATAGTAGCAAGGCCGTGATCAACCACATGAAAGCAGTATTTGCTCGCCATGGAACACCATGTGAACTGATGTCGGATAATGGTCCTCAATTAATTTGCAAGCCAAGAGTTCCAGAGCTTTGCAAAAGAATGGGATTTTTACCATACTACATCGAGCCCATATTATCCACAATCCAATGGCCTCGCAGAGAATGCTGTGAAGATTGTAAAAAAATCTCATCTCAAAGTCACAGCACAGTGGACAAGATATCCACAGGGCTCTACAAGTCTATCGCAGTTCACCACTAGCATGCGGAAAATCTCCGGCGGAACTCCTATAGTACAATCGTCGACTTAGATCGAATCTCCCCATGCATGCTTGACAGTTTACTCGACAACCAACGGACCGATACACGATCAGTGAGGGGAAGAAAGGAGGAGCATAAGGTGAAGCAAAAAGAGCGATTTGACAAACGTGCTCGAGACTTGTCAAAGCTACAGCCTGGAGATCATGTCATACTCCAAGACATGAAAACCAACACCTGGTCGAAACGTGGTATCATCAGGTCTGTCAGAATCAAAACAGGTCATACCAGGTCGAGACAGAAGCAGGCGAGATACGTCGCAGAAACAGACGTCACCTCAGGCCAGTCGATCCCACGTCGACAAGAATTAAGCCGAGTCTATTCCACTAACAAAACAGGACGACTTCGAGCGTGATGACAGTGCAGAAGCTACAGAGCAACCAGCATCTGAAGAAAGCTCAACTACGTCATCAACCAGAACCAGAAGCGGACGAGTTATTAAACCGCCAGATCGCTTGAACTTGTAAATAAACGAAAGCGAACTACAGAGAAAGACTTTCGCGTTTTGTAAATAGTTTATAGTTACAGAGTTAATCTTGGAATCTAAAACATAACTGCAGGATAACATGAGCATGATATATAATATTTGCATGTTATAGTTTATCAGTATAACCGGATTTAATCAGTCACTTTGATTACAACATTAACGGATACAACTCGATCAACCTCAACGGAGAATTCCAGTATCGTGAATCGCAACCTTGAAAGAAATGGACTGTCGCGTAAGTTATATATTTGAAAGCGACAGTACTGCCCTATATAGTACAGTCGCGAGTGTACAGGTAGCTAGTCCACCCTGTCACTCTAGTCTGTACAGTTTAAGAAGTTGTATATATATATATATATGATGACTACAAAGATGTCTGACTGACAGTGCCTCAATAAAGCTATACAACTTATTAGTTCAATCAAAGCTCTCTAACTGGTCTTTTATAAGAACATAATACTTATCATTGCCATGGCGTGGCGTCCGTAGTCCGTCCCTCCGTCCTTCCGTTCGTCCACATGCAGTTTTCAAAATACTTCTTCTTCGTTATTTTTCAACCGATTTTGATTCTGATTGTTTCATATGATAGGGCTAGGAGGGGGATTTAAAACTTCTACCCAGAATCGTGAAATTCATTATCTATGCTAATTTATGCAAATTTATTCCAAAAATAACAAAAATTGCTTCTTCTCCCTCATTTCTTGACCGATTTTGATTTGGTTTGCCTTATCTGCATGGTAGCCTAGAGCTAAATTTGGAACACTAAACTTCTACACAGAATTTTGAGATTTTGCTCCATTGATTATTTATGGTACTTTATGCAAATTTATTCCAAAAATAATTTAAAAAATCACAAAAAATGCTTCTATTCTCCTTCATATTGTGACCGATTTTGATTTGATTTGCTTTATATCATAGAGCTAACTTTGGTACACTATACCACTACGCAGAATTTTGAAATTTTTCTCCATTAATTAAGTATGGTAATTTATGCAAAATTTATTCCAGAAAAAACAAAAATTGCTTCTTCTCCCTCATTTCTTGACCGATTTTGATTTGGTTTGCTTTATCTGGTAGAGCTAAAGAGATTTTGCTCCATTGATTAATTGTGGTAATTTATTCAAATTTATTCCAAAAAATAACAAAAAATGCTTCTTCTCCTTCATTTCATTTTTAAAGTTTTGTGCAAATATTAGGATTTTTTTTTTTTTTCTTTGCCTCGTCAGAGGATTTATTAGATATACATTCAAAAATACAATAATACAAATCAAACTTACATAATCACAAAAGCATCATTATTTGCATAACAAAGAATTGAAACTAAAACTAAGTCTTGCTTTGCAAAGCATTTGAATCATCATTAACATTAGTATTATACTGATATTTTTCCCTCTTTTTCTCCCTTTTTTCTTCTTTTATTTTATTTTAAATAACACGTAACAGCTCTTTTGGTAAAAACTTGTGCTCTCTGGTCATATTTGTATTTGACTGAATTTCCAATCTTTTTATAATTTCTCTTTGGAAAATTTGTTTGAAAACAACATTTCTTTTGTCTATTCCAGTCATGTTCCGATCGACAATCAATTTATAAATGGTCCAAAAAGCTATAGTTAGGAATAAAGTACAATCATTTTCACAATCTATTTTGAGCAAGTGTTGGATACTGAACTTCAATATCTTTACTTGGTATATTTCTTGTAATATTTCTTTCAGATGTTTAATAAAGGGCTTATTTATTTTGCATTCGATAAATGCGTGATTTATATCCTCCTTTATATTACATTTTGGGCATACATCGTCATTAGATATTCCCCATTTGAAAAGATTACTTTTTACTGGCAATAGATTAAATATTAGGATGATTATTTGCAAATTTGATCCCTCACAGAAAACACTTGATCATGATTTGTGGATTAAAAAGAGGAGAAAAGAGAGGTCGAAAATCACAAAGAGCTTTGGATACAATTCTTGTGAATAATAGGATGTGTGATCTGCCTCCAAGTTGCGGAGGTTGGCAACATCTTGCACTCAAGGCAAGCACAACATCCAACACACCTGAGTGCAAAATGGCTGAAAGATCATAATATTTAATTTTGTTTTAATTCATCAGTATTATGCATGCATTGTTTTCATTCTCTTGTTACCTCCTAATTCTTCAATATGTTTAAATATTTTAACAATTTTCTCACACTAACTCGTTTTTGTCCCTTACAAAATTGTTATTTTGCCATATTTTTCTGTTGACAATTTACTGACTATTTATACCTCTGTCCTTTTCTTATCATATAATAAAAGGTGAGTATGTTTACATTTATCTCTTACTATAAAGTTCGAGTCCTCCTTGTCATAAAACTATATATTTTTCAACCAATTTTCATTCCATTTCCTTTAGTTTCTATTTAATCTTGTACAGCTAAATGAAATTATGTCCCTTCCAGGGCATCAAATTTTTATTTTTTGACCAGTTCAAAAGTGTACCACATAAAATTTACGATATTTGTTGTTGCGAGATGCGGATGAGCGCTACGTCATTGACGTTCTGGTTTTTCTCTCCTTTCCCTTTCCCCCTCTCATTCTCTTTTAACTAATTACTCACATTCATTCATACAAGTTTTTTTTTTCCACCTCAAATCCTAGCTGCTTCTGTAGCAAAAAAATCGCTACTTTTAGCTTACACATTCACTTTTTAGTTTTATTAATCTCTATATTTTATTTTTGTACTGGTACTCTGTATTTTACTTTTGTATTCTATAATGATAATAATAACCGTTTCTTATAAAGCGCTCTACCAGTTACAGCGTAACCGACCATTATGAATAATTTTATTATCAATCGCTGTATAAATTTAGGTTATTAGTATTATTATTACTGTTATTATATTATCATTATTATTAATATTATTATTATATTATCATTCTTAGTATTGTTATCATTATCTTTATCATCATTATTGTCATTGGTGTTATTGTTGTTCTTTTTGTTGCTGTTATTATTATCTTTATTTTTTGCTTTAAAGGTACTATATGTTCAAGCGGGTAGCTAGGATTTGATTTTAGGGGGGCGGTAGTGAGCACGCGAAACGTGCGAATCACTTACAGAGCGCGCGAAGCGCGCTCCCTAGGGGGGTACGGTTGCAGGGAGGGGGAATTTTTCCCCTCCCGCGCGGAGTGCGGAAGCTTTGACGTTTCATTAAATTATGAGAGAAAGAAGACGATTCGTTGTACCGTTCTCGACTCTTAATCCTTGTCTGAATTCATTTCTGCCCCCCTCCCGCGCAGAAGCTTTGACGTTTTCATTAAAATTATTAGAGATAGAAGACGTATCGTTGTACCGTTCTCTACTCTTAATCCTTGTCTGAATTCAGTTCTCTCCCTCTCCCGCGCGAAGCGCAGAAGCTTCAACGTTTCATAAGATTATTAGAGAAAGAAGATCGACGATTCGTTGTACCGTACGTTCTCGACTCTTAATCCTTGTCTGAATTCAATTTCCCTTCTCCCGCGCGAAGCGCGGAAGCTATGACGTTCAATTAATCAAAAATGTTCTTAAAAAATGATCGGTAACTTAATTAAGAATGAAAGGTGGACTGGATGAATTAGGCCCTTTGTTGAATACTTTTTGATATAAGCTTTAATATGTCACATTCTCAAGAAACATAAATCGGGACAAATCAATTTTTCACATAAATAAAAAATTACACAACTTGGTATTAAAGGGTATGAATAATTTTGTTGTTAACTGTACATGTACTGTAATCATTTGTTTCCAATTATGAAGATAAAAATATTTTGGTACATGAAGGAAGCACTTTGTCCTGTATTCATAAAAGCAGATGAAGTTTTGCCGATTTAACTTTAAAAGAAAGTCACTGCTTTATATGGTATGCCAAATTGAAGAACAATATATTATAAAGTTATTAAATTGTGATGAGAAATTGATTTCAAGACATCTTGATTCTTTTTTATTCAGTCATAAAATTATTATAATTTATTCTGAATATTATTTCAAGGAGCAAATGGTTGACACCTGTCTTTGGACTCCATAATCAGTACTCTAGAGGATGTCTTACCTGGATATACAATTTAATATACAATTTATGCAGGTGCATGAGTCCATTTAAAAATACGATCTATCGGTACTCAAGTTAAGGATGTGTGCATCTATCATATGAACCCGTCAGGCTGAGTACTATACATGCATAAACAGCCTCAAGAGCGGGTAGATTGTTTGATGAAGGACTGAAAACATGCGTTATTGGTTTTTTTTTACAGGAAAACTCCTAGATCCTTGTTGCTTGATAAAACAATGAGTCATCTTTAGATTGCTCTCTGTCATTATCAATGTCAATCAAATCCTAAGTTTAGGAGGCATACTGTAGCAACCACAGAGAGTACAAGCACACAAGTACAAGAGCCTTTCAAGTAGAGGTGCATTGATTTTAAATATCGATTTGATTTGTATCATTGTATAAGGGAAGGTTGGATCGAACAATTTATCAAAAATTCCCCGTTTGAAAACATTCAAAGTAACAATTATCAGTTTGAAATGGAAAAAACAGCCCCACTTTTGCACTTGAAGAGCTCACCGGACACTGCCGAGATTTGTAACGTCACTCAAGGGACCGAATTAGCAAGCGATGTCCCATAAAAATGCACACATTTTCAGTGCCTGTTACGTCATATCCTCTTCACTTATTTATTTTTCTTCGCCAGCATCATTGTAACTGTTTGATCTGTTGCCTCACTTTAAATTTCTGACACGGTTTCATTTTGATAAAAACTGCAGGGTTATAACAAAAAATTAAGAAGTTAAGAAAGAGGCCATAGTACATTCAGCTGCATTCATCTACACATGTGCAGCGTTTTAATGGGGAACGATCACCGTCCATTCTATTATTTGGCGGGCTTTTCAACTTCCCTTTAAAAATGGTGTGAAATACGTTCATATTTTAAAAAATCAATCAAACTCCTTTTACAGTCAAACCTACTTTAGTGACCACCTGTCTACAAAGACCACACTTTTTGTTTCCCTTGAAAATGATTTGGCAAGTGGCACTAGTAGAACTTGACTCCTGGAAGAACGCAGAGCATCTCAAACAAAAGATGTGCTCCGGTGTACGCTGTTGTACCTGTGGTGTCATATGGAGGAGAAACCTGCAATAGAATGAGAAAGTTATACAATGAGCAGTGTTTAACTTTTGACTCTCAGAAGAACACCCAGCATCTCAAACAAAAGATGTGCTCCAGTGTTTGCTGTTATACCAGTGGTGTCGTATTGACCGGATACTTGCATTAGAATGAGAAAGTTATACAATGAGCAGTGTTTATTCATTGACTCAAAGTCTATGACCCGATTATTGCAAAAAAACCTTAGAAATGTCAAGTTATGGGTTACGGTACATAAGTTTAACTTTCAAAGTAAATTATGAACATGTACGTACTTCCAATACCAAAGAACTTTCATAACTATAAAGGCATAATTTAATACAGTCAACTTGGGGCTTAAATTTCACTGTTGAAACCTAAAGCAGCCTGCAAATGTAAAATGAATACGACCTTTAATTTTATGTGTTATATTGTGTCATACAAGTCCACTGAGGAATTCATCGCAAAGAGGAAAAACAAAAATTGAGAAGCAGGTTTCAATTTCATGTCGTGTCTTGTGATGTATTATATTCTGTCACAAAATGTTCTAATGACATATCATGTTAAAATGCATTACACTGTCTCTTCAAAGTTAAAGTAATAAATGTGTACAACAGCATTATTGTTTATTTTCGACAAAACAAATGTGACACATATATTGTATATATTGTATTTTTTTTACGTTGATGTTATGACAAATAAAACCTTTCACGATAAAAAAAGGAAAAAGATATGACCTACCTCGACAAGGTCACCACCTACAAGGTTAAGTCCTTGACACCCTCTGATTATTTCCATAGCTTGGATGGTTGTCAGACCACCAAGCTCAGGAGTACCTAAAACGAGATAACGTTAATTATAATAATCTGGATTTATAAAGCGCTTAATACGAAATACCGTCTCTAAGCGCTTTACAGATACTATTACCCCGATCATCAGATTCATTCGTGTGCAATGTGCACTATCTCCACTCCCTGGGGAGTAGTCCTACCATATGGTCACCGTGGGGGCATATAATAATCTTTTTTTTTATAGTCCACTCCAAATTTTATTAAACCGAAAATGGAAATTCTTTGTGCCCAATTGATCGTGAGCCCGGCAGCCACTGAGCAGTGCCAGATCGACATTGCTCTATCTCCTTATTGTTGAACGCCAAACAAGGTAGCAGCGACTCCCATCTTTTAACGTCTTTTGGTATGACGCGGCCGGGGTTCGAACCCACGACCTCCCGGTTGGCAAATTTACTATTAAACACAAAAGATGTTGACATCCTACCAGGTCCCCATTTCTCTCCTGGGTATGCTGGGTATGCAGTGGCAAATGTAGATTAATGCCTTGCCCAAGGACATTAGTGCCATGTCGGGGATCAAACCCACAACCTTTGCATTTCAAGTCAAGTACTTAAACCACTCGACTACGACACCTCTACCAAGGCTTTTATAGATGGTGATCTAAATTGTCTTTAGCAAGCGTGTTTTGCTCTGTACTGCTTTTTAGATGGTTTCCATCACGTCAATACAATCCATAAAAATAATTTAAAACCTTAGCATCAGAGAATGTTAGCTAAATATGATTGTACACATCTGGGACTGTCATTTTAGGTTGAAATAAAGTCTCAGAACAGCATCAAGGGGTGATCCAAACAAATGCTCTAGTGACGATTGTTCTGGCAACATTTGATTTAGGCTTTCTTTTATCAAAGACAAGAGTTTAAGGCTTGGCTTGGGTTGCGGTTGGGTTTAAAGTTGCTTTTATTTCACTGTGACCATGGCTCTGCTCCACTGTACAACATTACTTTGATACATCATTACATTCCCTCTGGATCTTTATGCATTCAAAACTTTGGATTACTTACACTCTAAAAAAAAACTGCTCAATTTGAGTCAAAATGTTACTCTTTTGAGTGGTCAAAAGGGAACCACCCGACTTTTGAGTAAACTTTACTCAGCACGTGTTGAGTAACAAATCTACTCATCTGTTGAGTAAAAATATTACTCAATAAAAGACTAAATCTCTACTCAGTTTTAATGAGTCAACCTTTACTCAATATTTACTCCTCTGTTGAGCGGTTCCCTTTTTACTCAGTACTGGGTAGAAACGTAATCAACTCATGTCGAGTAAGAAACTGCTCATGAGTTGAGCCAAATTTTACTCAATTAACGAGTACATGTTTTGACTCAAATTGTTTGAGCGATTTTTTGCTCAAATATTGAGTATGATGTTTTCTGGGTAACGCTTAGTTGCTCAATCAATATTGAGTAAAAACATGTACTAAGTTAAGTACATGTTTTTACTCAATACTGATTAAAACAAAGGTGGATTCAACTATAGGGTTTTAACTTTTTGACTAAGGGTTTAACTAAACCGCTGATTAATATTGTTCTTTTTTATAGCTGTTAAGTAACCATTATTTGTCAATAGAGAATATAAACCATAATTTTGCCTGATTTCTAAATTAAGCATTGATTTGAAGTTCTTCACTCACACACTATGCAAATAACATAAAGTCAACGACATTTTAAGTTCAGTAACATAATTTGTGGTCTTTAATTTCCCAAATCAGTTTGAATCACAGTGTAAACAAACATGATATTAAAAACCTCTTTTGTCTACATCTTTTCTTTCTCTCTTCCTCACTTTGAATTCATAATTTGTTGAGGTAGATATTCCCTTTTCCTTCGTATTTTTGCTTTTGTTTTACATTTGGTATATACAAAATTTAGGATAAACATGTGACATAATACGTGTACTTATAATTATGTAAACGATACTGTTCTAAATTGTACTCTCGTTTTTGGAATGCAACTTATATCAATGTGCAATTCAGGAATATGCAACTGCGATGCATGATTCAATAAAAATACCATACCATACCATACCAAAAGTATGTAGTTTAAAAATTTCAATTAAAAAAAATGTTACTTTATATCGCCACATCATTCAAGTTTTTGGCATCAATTCTATATGTTAAATATCAGTAACATAATTTGTGGACTTTAATTTCCAAAATCAGATTGAATCACAGTGTAAACATACATGATATTAAAAACCTCTTTTGTCTACATCTTTTCTTTAAAGGGGAATATCTACCTCAGAGGTAGATATTCCCCTTTTCCTTCGTATTTTTGCTTTTGTTTTACATTTGGTATATACAAAATTTAGGATAAACATGTGACATAATACGTGTACTTATAATTATGTAAACGATACTGTTCTAAATTGTACTCTCGTTTTGAATTTTGATGAAAAATTGTGGTACTGATTTCCTGTATAGATCCAAGAGTCCACATTCTGCAAGACAAAATAAGAAACAACTATAGTTTTTGAAAAGTTTGGCCATCATCTATACAAAAATTCTAAAATTTCCACAAAAAAAAAATAAAAAATAGGAGGCGGCCCAAAAAGGAAGCGGGCGGGAACGCTAAACATGTATATTTTTTAAGTGGCCTTATATTGGTAATTGGCCGAATGCCCAGGGCAAATCGTCCTGTAGAACCATCTGCATCAATAGAATAGGCCTAGGGTAGCTCCGACGTACGCCGAAGCCGTCGTCGGAGCTCCCTGGGTCTGGAGTCACTATGAACATGACGGACAAAGAAAGCGGACAACATATACAGTTCCTCAGGTAGACAAAGCTAAATCCCTTCACTGCATGCTATAAGCCAGTTCATAGTTACAATCCGAGCATGGGCAGATAAAGGTCATTTGTACCAAAATGGTAAAACCCACAGAGATGAATACTGGATTATGCGCTCATGAAAGTTATGTAACATTATTCATTTATGCACCAACGGTACATTCTATGATACGCAGGTGGAAGTATTCTTTTCAAGAGGACAAACAAAAGGTATTCATGAAGCACATTGGCAGTTATTATTCTAAGATGCTCAAAGTGGAACTTCTCCATGTGTAAAAGATCTGTGGATATTTGGGGTCATTTGTACCATGTGCTATCTGTAAACTCCCTTATCATGTAAAAATGTGTAGAACAGGTGAATATGTGACACATGTTATACACATTTTTACATAATAACAGTGAAGGGATGTTCCTTTGTCTACCTGAGGAACTGTATATTTTGTCCGCTTTCTTTGTCCGCCATATTCATAGTGAGTTACCCCAGGCCATGCCAAATAGGTCCTACGTGTTTAATACAAATGCAAAGTAGGCTAGCTATTACCGGTCACTGAATTAAAGATACCATGTCCCTTTCGCAGCCAATCTCAAATTCTGTAGAACTTTGCAGGAATTATGAATGTGTCATGTATGTCCTATCTGTGAAATTTAAACGTTAGCAGTGTCCTAATATTCAAATTATGCAAGGAAACCCGTTTACTTGCTAGACCTCACTGTCAGACACTATTGTCAGTATTGAGTGACTGACTGGCTTTTCTTCTTCTTTGGTAATAACATACATAAAATGAGCTGTAAAAGATTTGTCTTCATCAATAACCCACTTCTTGTAATGGCCAAAATTAAACTGATTGAATCTTTGCGCAGCATAAAACTTACGACCATGCGGTACAATGGTCTGAAAACCAAGACTATTAGTCTTTATTTTCCCACTTACAGACATTTTGAAGCCCCATTTTTTAAGGGAGTTTTAAATTAGTATTATCTTTCAAATGCCATTGCATGGAATTTAACCTTTTCATTTTATTGGCCTGCAAAAGGGACATAGTACCTTTAATGCATGCACGCACGCCCAAGTTCACAATCACATAGACTAGTCTAGGCATAATGACATTGACAGTGCATGACAACAATAATTTCACAATCTTGATCAAAATATCTTGACTAAATATCACACAGTAGCATTATTAAATTAGCATGAGGAATACTTACCTAAAAATGTAGGTTGTAACTCTTCCATGCTCCATGAGCTCAGAATTTCTTCGACAGTCACATCCATATCTCACTCTCAGTTCTTTCGCATCTAGCTTTAATTCTGTACGTGCACGTGCGCGCATGCGCATGCACGAGCCAGCTGTTAGTTACATTTTCCATCGATCAAACTTTCACTCGCACCCGAGGTAAAATCAGGTCAGAGATCAATGTTGAGTTATTTATTACCTGCCGCCGCGTAATACCCAACCGTAGTTTACTCAAAATTGACACAAATGAAATTCGTACTCAACGTTGAGTCATTGATTTACTCTTTATCGAAGGTAACAAATTACTCGGGTGACGAGTACCACTAAAATCAAGGTCTTACTCCAGCTTGAGTACTGAATTGCTCATTTTGTTACTCAACTTGTTTTACTCGGCAAAATTTACTCGCTGACTTTAAGAGTGCACTCTAAAAAAAAACTGCTCAATTTGAGTCAAAATGTTACTCTTTTGAGTGGTCAAAAGGGAACCACCCGACTTTTGAGTAAACTTTACTCAGCATGTGTTGAGTAACAAATCTACTCATCTGTTGAGTAAAAATATTACTCAATAAAAGACTAAATCTCTACTCAGTTTTAATGAGTCAACCTTTACTCAATATTTACTCCTCTGTTGAGCGATTCCCTTTTACTCAGTACTGGGTAGAAACGTAATCAACTCATGTCGAGTAAGAAACTGCTCATGAGTTGAGCCAAATTTTACTCAATTAACGAGTACATGTTTTGACTCAAATTGTTTGAGCGATTTTTTGCTCAAATATTGAGTATGATGTTTTCTGGGTAACGCTTAGTTGCTCAATCAATATTGAGTAAAAACATGTACTAAGTTAAGTACATGTTTTTACTCAATACTGATTAAAACAAAGGTGGATTCAACTGTAGGGTTTTAACTTTTTGACTAAGGGTTTAACTAAACCGCTGATTGATATTGTTCTTTTTTTATAGCTGTTAAGTAACCATTATTTGTCAATAGAGAATATAAACCATAATTTTGCCTGATTTCTAAATTAAGCATTGATTTGAAGTTCTTCACTCACACACTATGCAAATAACATAAAGTCAACGACATTTTAAGTTCAGTAACATAATTTGTGGTCTTTAATTTCCCAAATCAGTTTGAATCACAGTGTAAACATACATGATATTAAAAACCTCTTTTGTCTACATCTTTTCTTTCTCTCTTCCTCACTTTGAATTCATAATTTGTTGAGGTAGATATTCCCTTTTTCCTTCGTATTTTTGCTTTTGTTTTACATTTGGTGTATAAAAAATTTAGGATAAACATGTGACATAATACGTGTACTTATAATTATGTAAACGATACTGTTCTAAATTGTACTCTCGTTTTGGAATGCAACTTATATCAATGTGCAATTCAGGAATCATCTCATCATCTGCATCCTCTGGAGGTGACAACTCACCTTCATTATCAGTCTGAATGTGTTCTAAATCATCATCATCATCACCATTATCTTCATATTCCAAATTTTGGTCCTGATCTGCTTCATCATGTAAGTGGCGACGATGTAAATGTCGCTTGTAAGTGTAGCCACTGTATAATATATCGGAACAGCCGTGCTGCCCGCACACTATTTTTGTGTTTGTTTTTGTTGTTAAATTATGGGCATGTTTTAAATGATGCCACACCTGCTTTATGGTGGAAAATTTCTGCAAACATTTCACACAGTTCAACACCATATTGCTTCTTACAATTTACATTAATAATGCAAATAGAAAACTAACATAATCCACAAACTTCTTCCAAAACTTGAGCCGTAGGCCGGTATGTTTTTTCGGGAGGATTTCCCTCAGGGTTTTCTCTTCTATTAAGGCAAAGGCTTCAAGATCCAAGAGTCCACATTCTGCAAGACAAAATAAGAAACAACTATAGTTTTTGAAAAGTTTGGCCATCATCTATACAGGAAATCAGTACCACAATTTTTCATCAAGATTTTCAGCTAATTTTAAAACCATATCCAGTTAAATCTTGTGACCACTATAAAGAACCTAAAATGAAACTATGCGCACCTTGTCTGCACTTCTAACTTTTAAGAGGCTGTAATACATATGGGGCCAGTCACCACGAAATGAGTCCAGTGTCGCATTAGGCTCAATCGTAGTAATAGCGATGTATAGTGTGTATGTACTGAAAATTGACCCACCTACCACATTTAAGATTTTTCCAAAAATCGACTTATTAATGTCTTGTAGTTTATGTCCCCAGAGCTTAGGTCACGAAAATATATCCTTCTAACATTTTTGGCAAATAATATAGGCTATGTTACGCATCATTAACTTTACACCTAATTATCTCAAAACTGGGTAATCCCATTGTTTATAAAGTCCAATTAGGTTTTTGTTCATATTTCTGGATATAATTTATCAATTTTAATGTGTGACCCCTTAATTTAAAGCTTACTTAATGTAGATTCATATAATACTTAAAAACAGGAATAAAATTTTGACCAACTGGACTCATTTCGTGGTGACAGGCCCCATATGTTTTAACTTTCAATTTGTTTAGTACACAGTGCAACCACATTGATGAAAGCTGTCAGATTTGTCAAGTTTCTGTTGTTATAGGCCTATGTCAGAGTGCCATTATGCCTAACAGGACAGTGTGAACAAAGGTGGATTTTTTTTCTTTCTGGTAATTGTACTGGGTGTAATTTTTGAGGGCATTTTAGTATTGACGTTCTTGTATAATTATGTCTAGATCTAGTCCTGCTAAGCATGACCTCACATATTATCTTTTAATATCTTAACATTATACATGTTTAGATTTCACACAAACTTGCAAAAGAGAATATGAACCCCAGTCATGCGTGAGTGCCTTCCACAATGGGATGGTATGGTATGGGGCAAGACACTCAAGCATGACTGATTCGCATTCTCTTGTATCATTATTTAGCGGGAATCACATAATAAAACATAACCTACAGGGATGTGCCACTCCGTCTAATAGGCCACTTTTGACCCTTAATTGACCCTTACTTTAAAAATGAGTAGGGGTTTTGAAGCTCTATAACAGCACACCCCCGTTCAAACCAAGTCTGGGAGGGGGCACTGGACCTGATTAACAAGGCACATGCAATGCAGGGCCTGATTGAGGGGATACAGGCAGTATTTTGGCAATGTTTAAATGTGATAGGCCTACATGGTATAGATTCCAAGGAATAACAAGGTAGGCCGCAAGCTAATTAGGTTAATATTCAACATTTGCATCCGTATCAGGATTACCCTGGAACCCCCGTTCATGAAAGCTGGATCGAAGTCCACCCTGATAGGCTCAGTGATGGCCTAGACCCTAGTATTATATTGGTTTTGATAAAAGAAGATTGATTTTCTTAAGGCCAAAAACAAAACAAAAAATGTTTAGCGTCCTGGTTTTTTCGAAAAATAGGAAGGAGGAGGCTCTTTATTTTTTTATTTTCTTTCAAAATGGCCGCTCAAAATGGCCGCTCGGTACATTTAAAAAAATCAGAAATAGACCCTAGATCCATTTTAGCAGTGTTTTTCATGTTTTGTTTTTTTCAACAAAAAAATCAACAACAAAATTCAAAAATTTCCACAAAAAAATTAAAAATAGGAGGCGGCCCCAAAAAGGAAGCGGGCGGGAACGCTAAACATGTATATTTTTTAAGTGGCCTTATATTGGTAATTGGCCGAATGCCCAGGGCAAATCGTCCTGTAGAACCATCTGCATCAATAGAATAGGCCTAGGTAGCTCCGACGTACGCCGAAGCCGTCGTCGGAGCTCCCTGGGTCTGGAGTCACTATGAACATGACGGACAAAGAAAGCGGACAACATATACAGTTCCTCAGGTAGACAAAGCTAAATCCCTTCACTGCATGCTATAAGCCAGTTCATAGTTACAATCCGAGCATGGGCAGATAAAGGTCATTTGTACCAAAATGGTAAAACCCACAGAGATGAATACTGGATTATGCGCTCATGAAAGTTATGTAACATTATTCATTTATGCACCAACGGTACATTCTATGATACGCAGGTGGAAGTATTCTTTTCAAGAGGACAAACAAAAGGTATTCATGAAGCACATTGGCAGTTATTATTCTAAGATGCTCAAAGTGGAACTTCTCCATGTGTAAAAGATCTGTGGATATTTGGGGTCATTTGTACCATGTGCTATCTGTAAACTCCTTATCATGTAAAAATGTGTAGAACAGGTGAATATGTGACACCTGTTATACACATTTTTACATAATAACAGTGAAGGGATGTTCCTTTGTCTACCTGAGGAACTGTATATTTTGTCCGCTTTCTTTGTCCGCCATATTCATAGTGAGTTACCCCAGGCCATGCCAAATAGGTCCTACGTGTTTAATACAAATGCAAAGTAGGCTAGCTATTACCGGTCACTGAATTAAAGATACCATGTCCCTTTCGCAGCCAATCTCAAATTCTGTAGAACTTTGCAGGAATTATGAATGTGTCATGTATGTCCTATCTGTGAAATTTAAACGTTAGCAGTGTCCTAATATTCAAATTATGCAAGGAAACCCGTTTACTTGCTAGACCTCACTGTCAGACACTATTGTCAGTATTGAGTGACTGACTGGCTTTTCTTCTTCTTTGGTAATAACATACATAAAATGAGCTGTAAAAGATTTGTCTTCATCAATAACCCACTTCTTGTAATGGCCAAAATTAAACTGATTGAATCTTTGCGCAGCATAAAACTTACGACCATGCGGTACAATGGTCTGAAAACCAAGACTATTAGTCTTTATTTTCCCACTTACAGACATTTTGAAGCCCCATTTTTTAAGGGGAGTTTTAAATTAGTATTATCTTTCAAATGCCATTGCATGGAATTTAACCTTTTCATTTTATTGGCCTGCAAAAGGGACATAGTACCTTTAATGCATGCACGCACGCCCAAGTTCACAATCACATAGACTAGTCTAGGCATAATGACATTGACAGTGCATGACAACAATAATTTCACAATCTTGATCAAAATATCTTGACTAAATATCACACAGTAGCATTATTAAATTAGCATGAGGAATACTTACCTAAAAATGTGGGTTGTAACTCTTCCATGCTCCATGAGCTCAGAATTTCTTCGACAGTCACATCCATATCTCACTCTCAGTTCTTTCGCATCTAGCTTTAATTCTGCACGTGCACGTGCGCGCATGCGCATGCACGAGCCAGCTGTTAGTTACACTTTCCATCGATCAAACTTTCACTCGCACGCGAGGTAAAATCAGGTCAGAGATCAATGTTGAGTTATTTATTACCTGCCGCCGCGTAATACCCAACCGTAGTTTACTCAAAATTGACACAAATGAAATTCGTACTCAACGTTGAGTCATTGATTTACTCTTTATCGAAGGTAACAAATTACTAGGGTGACGAGTACCACTAAAATCAAGGTCTTACTCCAGCTTGAGTACTGAATTGCTCATTTTGTTACTCAACTTGTTTTACTCGGCAAAATTTACTCGCTGACTTTAAGAGTGTAGTAATGTACGCACTTGTGCACCTTCGCACTGGGTGCCTGAAATGGGATTCCATTCGATAAAATGCAAAGGAAAGACCTATTGATTGCGATTTTGGAGAAAATATGTATAAGAATGTATAAGGGCGTAGCAGAGACGTATTAAAAGAGGTCTTTCTTAAAATAAAATTTAAGGCGTCTGGTGTGAAAGTGCACTAGTGTCGCAATATAATACACCAATTATATTTACTTGAAAGTTTTACCAATACGATCAATAAATAATCTGCCTTTTTTGTGTTTGTGTCTGTCTTTGAAAAGAAAAAATCTGCAAAAGACAGGTAAATGGGATAAAAAGGACAGTGTACTGATGAAGAGAGAAATTCAGCTATTTCCTTTGCTTGGAAAGGTAGTTAAGGACTGGAGGATTTTAAATGCAAAGGCTTTTTCATCTTGTCTATAACTTGGTGCAAGGAACAAAATCAAAACAAACAAGATCATTACCATTTCTTCATTAAAGCCTTTAACTCCCGGGATGGGGCTATACTCGGTCCCCCTAAGACCAATCTGGACCACCCTCTTGCAGTCCAAGCACCCATCCTCAACAGCGCGACGGAATGGAGTACTATGGGCTATCTTCTCACCAAGCATCGCCGTGTCACTGACGTCGTCGTGGGCATCCACATGAACCAGACCTACAGGGCCGTACTTGTCCTGAACATGACGGTACAGAAATTTACAAACGGTTTAGTTTCGGTTTATTGTTTCATATTTTACATTTTCTAATAGTATGATATATTTCACAAATACACAGTACAAACATGAATTATATTGCAAAATACAAGAGGGGAAGGTGAGTACTTCATATCACTTTGTTTCCATAGAGTATTGATTGAAAAGACTGAACTGGAAGAACATTGAAAAATGGAGGGTCCTATGGTGAAACCTATGCTTGTGACTTGTAGGCCCCCCAAAAAACAGAGATGTGCACTAACCAAGTGAGATAGAGCGGGGAAGGAAAAATAAGAGGAGACCAACAAAATCAAAGAATAGTAGCAAAAACAGACGTACTAAAGCTGTTCGTTGCGCACTCATCAGAGAACATCGGAAAATGAACAGATAGCCAAAATCTTACAATTTAAACTAAAGCTAAAAGAACAAGGTGCACAAAAAATAAAATAACAAGATCTGATTGGCTACTGGAAATAACAAGGACAGAGCCTTTATGTCCGATTTCAGCTTTCTGTTTATTTATGCAATATACTCTTGACAAGTGCAAGACAAAATGCTTTAGTATGTCTGTATTTGCTGCTAAACAGAGATGTACAGTATACTAACCATGTGAGATCGAGAGGGGAAGGAAAGATGAGAGAAGGAGACCAACACAATTTAAGGTTAGCAGCAAAAACAGACATTCTAAAGCTTTTCGTGTGTGTGTATTGGGTTTTTACAGACGTGTATCAATAAGATATGATTATTTACGTCTGGGGACCGACCTTTAACGTCACCATCCGAAAGACGTGACTCAGTTTCGAACCTGCGTCCTCGGCTGAATCAGTTTGTAACTTCCACTGTTAGCTGGATTACAGGCGCATTCCTCACCGCCTAGTTGTACCCATCACGAGTATATTGCATAAATAAGCAGAAAGCCAAAATCAGACATAAAGGGAAGCTAAAGGAACAAGGTCAGAAAAAATAACAGGCTCTGCCTTTGTTATTTCCGGCAGCCGATCAGATCTTATTTTATTTTTCATTGCAAGAACGAACAGAAAGCAGAAATTGAACAATATAAACAGAAGCTTTGACTGGCTGTCGGAAATAACAGGAACATAGCCTGTTATTTTCTCGGACCTTGTTTCTTTAGCTTCCCTTTATATTGTCCAATTTAGGCTTTCTGTTCATTCTTGCAATATACTTGTGACAAGTGCAAGACGAAATGCTTCAGTATGTATGTATTTGCTCATTTTGCTGCTAAACACAGAGAGAGAGAGAGACGTATACTAACCAAGTGAGATAGAGAGGGGAAGGAAAGATAATAGAAGGAGACCAACAAGTGCTCCAGGCTGTCAACCTTATGAAGAGAGGAAGGGAGCGAGTTTAAAAAAAAAGAGGAGCGTGATGGATGAGAAGGCACGGTCGCTGCATCCCTTGAGGTGTGTTATGGGCACCTCGCCTCACCTGTGTGGAATGTGGAGAATGTAGATTATACAGCTCCTCCAAGGCATTTTTTATTACCTTTTTACAAATTACTGGGAGGGGGCATAGTTGAAGGAGAAGGAATACCTTAATTGCTTGAAGGATGGGGTATGTAAGGGTGTGGTCCCCTCCTAGAGTTAGTGGCTTGCATCCATTAGCAATGATGGTGGCATACTGCTCTCGAATCATCTTGCAAGATTTCTTCAGGTCATAGAGGTTAAGGGTCACGTCCCCGATGTCGGCAACCTGAAGCGACTCGAATGGCGCTACACCTGTTTGACAGAGGTATACGACTCCAGAATTGACATACTTTCATTAATATTATTTCTGTTGCTTTAAAGAGAAGGTTCATTGAAATTTGGAAAATAGGCAAATTATACCTCTACAGATTGCTGAGAACATAAACAAAATGATTAAAGTACTTTTGAAGCCCTTACTATTGTGAGGAATAAATTAAATGCAATTTTGAAACCCTTTCCAGAACCCACTCACAAAGTGAAATGACGGCGTTATTTACATGCGATAAGGTGACATCACAATATGAACAACATACATCACACATTCGGGACAATGTTGGATACCCATTGCAATTTTTAGATATGGGTTAACGTTGTTTGTATATTAATTTACTGCCAGTGGTGATATTTCTTTTATTGTTGACACTTTGAATGAGATACACTGAATAAATAATACTTTCTGCAAATGTTTGTTTGATTTTTATTTTAGTTTCCGTCACATTTGAGCATAAAAATCAGAAAAATAATCACATATTCTGAGGCAGGTCAGTGTGTGTCTGATCTACTTTTTGCATGCTGACCTAACGACTCTGGAGCAAAATAAGCGACAATTTTACATAAAATTGTCCAGATATACATTACGAAAATGTCTGATTAGGACGATTACTTTAGATTTTTGATAAATTAAGTTGTAGTACCAGATAAATGGGGAAAGGTGAAATTGAGAGAAGACTCAGATCAGTCTGGTTGGCGATTCACGGCTAGCTCGAGTGCCCAGCTGGCTATGGCAAGCAAGCTGCGCTAGATGCGATGCAATGCAGGCAGGTTGTACGCACGTATACGTACGCGTAATGCTGCAAAGACAGGCCTACGATATACTTGAATGCTACACGTTATGTCCACTCGCTATTTGGAAGTTATAAAATTGATCTATATAGTCTAGAGCTAAGATTAAGAACCAAAACCCATGCCATGGATCAGGAGCCTTCTGGTGTATACTCTAAAGGTGAAAAGGTAGTCGTTGCTGCGGATGTGCTGGCCACAGGTTCAACATCACCTACAAAGTTGTCGTCGACAAGCAGGAAGATTGGGCGAAGATGCATTGCATACGGCTGCAGCAACACTGCTCGAGACTGGTTTTTCGTCCGCGACTTGCCGGGAAAAATGCCCTCTGCATCCGAACGCTTTTCCCCACTTCAGAAATCGTGGGTAGATTTCATTGGGAGGAAGAGAAAATTTGACACTAAAGATTGTCGTTGTTGCTGTCCGACAAGGTACGTACTTCTTCTATCTCCTCAAAACTCAAATCAAGTATTTTTTCGTACATATCGATGTTTCCAGGGGATTTTGATGAAGGTAAACAACGTTGGGGATGAATGGGTACGGTACTCAAGAGTCAATGCAATACATGTGAATTGCACGCAAACTGCGTCGCGCATCGTTGTCAATCATTTCAGCTGAGCGGCCCATCATTCATATTGTGACGTCACTGAAAAATCAGCTGTACGATGTTTTCGGGGTCGTGGGTGAGTTGTTTTTTCGTCAAGTTTAATCAACTTTTATAATTTTCGCTCAAATTTTACAAGTTACACAAATGTGATAATCTTACTCAGTGTAATTTTTTGATTGCAAAGATACCAAATTCAGTCAAGTTCAAAATCAATGAACCTTCTCTTTAACTCTAATCTTCATTTCTTTTTCAGCAGCCCTTCCACATTTAGAATCAAATACACTGTCTCACAGAAAGTGAAGTTCCTGTATATTTGTATTTTTGATGACGTCATCTGTTCACTACAATATTTTCACGTCAATTAAGTCCCAGCATTTAGAGGACAACCTACATTGATTATCATGAGTAATAACGTTTTTTTGTTGGGGGTGCTTTTTATGGCAAAACATCTACACATGTAGATTCAAGATTCAAAATAACAATATAAAAAAAGGATAAAATGTCAGCTTGAAGAATATAAGCATAACATTAAAATATATTAATAATAATGATCAAGTTCAGACTTTGCAATGTTTCTTCCTTTCTTCTTCCGAACCGCCGAACCGAACGGAAGTTCGCCGAACATGGCACTTCCGAACCGAACCGAACCGAACGCAAAGGCCCGGTTCGGATGTTCGGCAGAAAAAAGTAAAGGTTTTCGCAAGCAACAAATCTTGCCAATAATAATTGTTTTTAGATCTCCGTACGAGCAACGAAGTCTTGCCAATAATGAATGTTTTTAGATCTCCGTAAGGGAAATGAAGTCTTGCCAAAAATTCTTGTTT
This sequence comes from Mesocentrotus franciscanus, assembly GCA_037976565.1. Lineage (NCBI taxonomy): Eukaryota > Metazoa > Echinodermata > Echinoidea > Camarodonta > Strongylocentrotidae > Mesocentrotus > Mesocentrotus franciscanus. The sequence goes on along the minus strand of CP137686.1, from coordinate 3,935,004 downwards.
TTAGATCTCCGTACGGGCAACGAAGTCTTGCCAATAATTATTGTTTTTAGATCTCCGTAAGGGCAACGAAGTCTTGCCAAAAAATATTGTTTTTAGCTCTCCGTAAGGGCAACGAAGTCTCGCCAAAAATTATTGTTTTTAGATCTCCGTACGGACTATTAAATCTTGCTAATAATTATTGTTTTCTGATCTCCTTGTCGGCATCGAATTCTTGCCAATAATTATTGTTTTTAGATCTCCGTAAGGGCAGCGAAGTCTTGCCAAAAATTATTGTTTTAGATCTCCGTACAGACAATTAAGTCTTGCCAATAATTATTGTTTTCTGATCTCCGTGTCGGCAATAAAGTCCCGCCATTAATTATTGTTTTAGATCTCCTTACGGGCAACAAAGTCTTCCCAATAATTACTGTTTTTATATCTCTGTAAGGGCAGCGAAGTCTTGCCAAAAAATATTGTTTTTAGATCTCTGTACAGACAATTAAGTCTTGCCAATAATTATTGTTTTCTGATCTCCGTGTCGGCAATGAAGTCCCGCCAATAATTATTGTTTTTAGATTTCCGTACGGGCAGCAAAGTCTTGCCAATAATTATTGTTTTTATATCTCCTTACGGGCAACGAAGTTTTGCCAATAAGTATTGTTTTTAGATCTCCGTAAGGGCAACGAAGTCTTGCCAATAATTATTGTTTTCTGATCTCCGTGTCAGCAATGAAATCATGACTCGTAACATTAGACAACAACCGTCTCGGCAAATCTTTACAAAATATCATTTAGTGTCAAACTGAAAACATTATTCTTGTAAAATTATTCTTGCAAATAAGACACCATTAAAGACGAAAATATGAATGTAAGTACTACTTTTCTTCTCAAATAGTTACGTTTAAAGCAGTTTTTCAATGTGAAATTCGTGCCGATCGGAAGCAGTGTTTTTCATCAGGAGTGGTGGGCAGAAGTCCTCCGTGCTGGTCGGCCCGCCCGGCCCGGCCGCCCAGTGCCGACCACTGTAGCTAGTATAACGCTGCTTGCTATTATATTACCGAACCCCGAACCGAACCAAGTTCGTGTAAAAAATTGCCGAACTCTGCCGAACTCTGCCGAACCCGAACATGCATGGCGCCTGACTTACAGCACTAATTGAAATTATGCAATTCTGCCCCTTTCAGATGTTTTGGGCTGGTTAATCGAGTCTTGATTTAAATTGTTTCTTGTTTTACATATGTTGCTTGATGATTTGTTTGTATGTCGTTATTTTGGTTGCAATGAAAAACAAAACATCTGATGATTTCTTACCGATACTGTTGTTATTTCTCAAGAGAACTGACTCTGTGCGGATTTGTCTTGGTCCAAACCTGGTTCCTGATTTATTTGAAGTTCCAATATCCAGAGGAATACCAACGAAACAAGCATCCAGTCCTGAAAATAAAAAAAGTCAAACTTTTCCTGTTGGCTTAGAATTTTTAAAAGAAGATAAATAGGTCAACATTTTAAAAAGATGAAGGCCCTAATATTATCCATGTTCATCTTGAATCATTGTTAGTTGAAGGACCCATGAGGGTCCATGGTAATCACTGTCTGTAGTCTAGCTGGGGCCCGTTTCTCGAAACCAACGACAAGACAGTCATATCTTTACCCACTAACTACGGAGATGTCTCTGATCTTCCTAATGCAGGCTCACACTGTCCCGAAGTTGACATAAGATGGCCACACGAATATCTAATTTTGAATTTGAAAGCCAATCAACAGCCGAAGCAAGTACGATGGATACAGAAGGTCACACGATGGCACCCGAACCACACACGAAGGCAACACGAAGATGTGAATTTTTATTAAGTAGTTCACCCGCAGGTCACACGAAGGCCACACGATGGCTACACGACGTCGTATTGTGAGTACGATGCGTTCGAACTAGATCACAAAGGCGTCAGGTGACCTCCCGATGGTATAAAACCTTCGGCCGACCGTGGGAAATTCAATTGCTGATCGGTGATTATTGATGCTCTGAGTAGGGGCTGCGGAGCGACTTCCAAAGTGTGGGGGCCACCAGCAAAAAGGGCACTTTCTGGAGAAAAACTCAAATTCGGCTGTCTTCATCGACACCGTGTTCCCATCTCGATGTCATCGTACTATAATACGATGGCTACACGACGGCATTGCGAGGGCTTCACGTAGTCGTGTTGCATTCCCCAGACGACCGGGCAGCTTCTTGTTTCCTTCGTATTGTCTTCAGAAGAGAAGAGAGCATCAACGTCTCACCTTACTGTACAAGATGCACTACTCTTTGGTTGACTTTGACAACCACCACTACATCCAACCGGCAACAGTCGTAAAAACTACAAGATCGTCTCGTCCTTACTGTTATCGTGTCATGCAGTCACGAACAGAGCAACATATTCACTCCTTCTTTCCTCGCACTGTTCGACAGTGGAACGCTCTCCCTCTCGAGGTTGTCCTGGCTCCATCAGTGGAAGCCTTCCAGCGACAACTAAAGACAGGGGAAAGTAAATTCCGGCAACTTTTTTTTACTGGCACCATGTATTTTTTCCCTTTACCTGCACACCTGGGCATCCCTATGTCGCCACACACATGCACATTAGCTGCAAGAATCTTCAGCAGTGAAGGAGGCAGATTATTTTGAAGAAGAAGAAGAAGAAGGATGATATTGTGATAATCAATAAGCAATAATGGCATCTGGCCACCAACAGGACCATAATTTACAAACTTTTGCAATTACCCCATCACAGAGATCATTTGAGGTGGATTACAGATAAGTTTCATTCTAATTTGGAAATTTGGAGCTCGTACATAGATATATACAAAATTATACATTTTGTTTCCTGGTTAGTATTTACATGTATCAATATATCTATTTTTACGTCTTAAATTAGATGAAAAACATGATCAAACATATGTAATATATTTTTCAATGATTGACTAAGAAAATATAAATCACAAAATTGATGTGCATTGTCACATTTGCTTGACAGATCATGATAATCATATTTTCTGTGAAAATATGCAAATTAATGAATATGCACTAGATACAATGTACTGATTTTTGAACTGGTAAAGCAACTGGTATTCTACTGGTAAACTGGTAAATCAACTGGTAATCATCTACTGGTTTTCAACTGGTAAATCAACTGGTAATCATCTAACAGTTTTCAACTGGTAAATCAACTGGTAATCATCTAATGGTTTTCAATTGGTAAATCAACTGGTAATCATCTAATGGTTTTCAACTGGTAAATCAACTGGTAATCATCTACTGGTTTTCAGCTGGTAAATCAACTGGTAATATCAACTGGTCTCAGATGTCAACTGGTATTTCTACTGGTTTTCACCTGGTAAATCAACTGGTAATCATCTACTGTTTTTCAACTGGTAAATCAACTGCTAATATCAACTGGTCTCAGATGTCAACTGGTATTTCTACTGGTTTTCAACTGGTAAATTAACTGGTAATCATCTACTGGTAAATCAACTGGTAATATCAACTGGTCTCAGATGTCAACTGGTATTTCTACTGGTTTTCAACTGGTAAATCAACTGGTAATCATCTACTGGTTTTCAACTGGTAAATCAACTGGTAAATCAACTGGTAATGTCAACTGGTCTCAGATGTCAACTGGTATATCTACTGGTTTCCAAATTGTATCAACTGGTATTAACTGGTACCAGTTGAGACCAGTTCAAACCAGTAGATACCAGTTGGAAATCCTTACTGGTTAAACTGGTATCAACTGGAATTTCGACCTGGGTTTGAATATTAACAAGAATCAATAAGACTAATAATGCAAATTAAGGAAACCTGGTACAAAAGCAGAAAATCTCGGTTATATACCTCCGGCGGTCTTTTGATATGGTAGTCGCATCATCGTCGCAATACCCCCAACTCGCGGCATTTCCATACCAGACAGCGGTTCGTTGAACTTTCCCATGCCAGTATACGTAGATCCCCGCAGGTACAAGGGTTGGTGTGTGGACAGGCACCTGCAGGCAGACTGCTGCTTAAGTACGCCATTGTTCACAAAGGAGAAAATTTGAGCTCCTATTTTTCTGATCTGCATCGACAGCATGGTTTATCTCACCTGCGTCCGTGTCGCACTCCTGTAAGAGAGAAATATAAATCTAAGAAGATGTCTGAAAAGAAACACCACGATGCATGCATGGGCTCTGTATAGCTCGATCTGGCTCTGACACGACCTTCGCTCAAAGTTTACAAAATAGCCTTTTTTCAAGAGCGGATGGCAAAAACAAATACCGTATTAAAAAAAAACAGTATAATTATAGGCATACCAATCCACTTAATTAGTTAAACTTTAAAAACTTTCAAATATACAAATTTTTCATTTTTAAACATAAACAATTCAATGTAGAGGGTCTAATTGAAAAGATTAAGTGGAAGCTTAATTGTTTCATACTTGTACTTATTACAAGTATTTAGACTTTTGACATCTTTCTGATTGTGTGATTACAAATTAAAAAAAACATTGAATTTAAGTGAACTGTTCAACACGGTCAAATTGAATTCTGAACTGAACTGAATTGAAGTGAATCGTATTGAATCATTAAATTGTATTGAACCGAACTGCATGAATTAAATGAATTGAAATGATATGATTGACATGAATTTAACTGATTTAAATTAAATTAAATTGCATTGAACCGAACTGAACAGAAGTGATTTGAATTGATCGAGTATCTATGTCACTATCACCCCAGATAATGTTCTACGCAAGCTTAAAAACTTGTCAAAATATAAGAGTGCCGCACGGACCGGACAACTTAACATTCATGCCTACTCCGTGATGAAAGAGCCACAGCAACCTGCCTATACGTATACGCATCTCTCTCCATAATTTACAACAAGTCCTTGGAAGAAGGTAAACTATACCAACTAGATGGAAGCAAAGCAATGTTGCTCCAATATTCAAGAAAGGCTGCAATAAAGATCATAGCAACTACAGACCAATAAGTCTCACCTCTGTCTGTTGCAAAGTCATGGAATCACTGATATGAGATGAAGTATCCGACCATATGCTGACCAATGATCGACCTACTTCAGTGACCATCAGCATGGATTTGTCCCCGGAAGGTCCTGCATGACACAATTAACTGCTCTGTGCCATCCTGGTGCCATGGAAGCATGGACGGACTTGATCGACAAGGGGGAGTCCATTGACGTAGTCTATATACCTAGATTTTAGAAAGGCTTTTGACTCTGTTCCACGTCACCAGCGTCTAATAAATAAACAAGCTCGAGACTAGCTATACGGAATCTCTAGTCCTATCAGAACATGCATGGATCCAAGACTAATTCCTCACCGAACGATCGAAAGCAGAGAGTGGTCGTGATCGAACCACAACATGTCAGATTGGACCCCTGTCACCAGTGGAGTACCGCAATTAGGGAACGTGCTCGGACCACTTTTATTTGTCATCTACATAAATGACCTTCCTGCACGAGATTGAGACAGCAGTCAAAATCTTTGCAGATGACACCAAACTGTATATGGCAAAGCCATACACCAACCTGCAGAGAGACGTACAGAAACTTGAGGGATGGTCAGAGAAATGGCAGCTCCACTTCAATGCAAACAAATGCAAGACCCTGCACCTAGGGGCAGGCAATCCACGAAGGGAATATGAGCTAGCTAGACAGTGTAAAGATCCCAGAAACCAAAGAAGAAAAGGACCTTGGAGTGCACGCGTTATCATTGTTATTATGCAAGTGTGGAAGAACATCAGATACAAAATGTTCCCTGAAAAGCATGGCTCTTCAAATGCCTTAATATTCTAAATATATGGCATGTAACAGCATAAAAATCGGGACGGATTTTTATGCCACGTGTTTGTGTAGTCCCATAACGTATTTCTGTGTGCAGTGCTTAATTGTAACTTAATACCAAGACTGGGCCAAATTTCTTATCATTTTGATGATTCCAGCTCCTTGCAGTACACACAAATACTTAAATGCTAGATGATCAACCTCTCTGATCATTTCCACACCGTTTCTTTCACAATGCAATCGCATGACCATGCAGAACTCAACCTTCTCTTTAAGTACAATGTAAAGGGCATTATAATATGCAGACCATTTCATATGATAAACTAAGCAAGGAAATAGGCCTATATGTTTGTATTTGAAGTATTTTGTCCATGGTTAGTGTTTTACTAGTCAACTTGTAATCTGTTGCAATTAAAAAATATGTTATTTATGAACATGCTTATTGTAGTGATAGCTAGTTAACAGAGTCTGCAAATACAGACTAGTATGTACAGCTAAATATAGAATGACCTGCAACCCATGATTCATGCCAGGTTATGTTATGAAACAATGAGTATAGCTTGTATAATACATGAATAGATCATGACTACAAAGATATCTGACTGACAGTGCCTCAATAAAGCTATACAACTTATTAGTTCAATCAAAGCTCTCTAACTGGTCTTTTATAAGAACATAATATGGTGTCAGAACTTGGCAGCCAGTGTTTGTGCTGAGCAACCCAGCCTATATGGAGGAATCATTGAAATCAGGCCAGTTCAATCCACTTCTTCTTTGTGATGTGGGAGATGATGAGAGGGCTTAGAGTCTAAGTGTATGTCCAGTGAATGTAGTTATGTCCATAATAGTTAGCACTGTCGTTGTATGGATTGGAGTGCATAGTTCTGTACCGGGCCATTTCCAGTATAACGGGCAGTAAGCGTGACATATATGGGACATGAACATACAGAATATAACTCAGTGAAAGTTTAATAATTGAGCTTAAGTTATTGTTGCAAAGATACAAAAAGAAAAAACTACTTTTTACGCTGTTCATGTGATGAGTGAGTACACTAGACTAAGAAACAAAAAGAAACAAAATGGCAAATCTCAGTCAACCGCCTACACTCGACTTAAAGGGAAATATTTCCGAGAACTGGAGAAGATTCAAACAGAGATTAACTCTATACAATGTTGCCTCAGGAATGTCTGAAAAAGATGAAAAGTCACAAACATCAATGCTTCTACACGTGATTGGTGATGCTGCCTTTGAATTGTATAATACGATTGTATTTGCTGAGGGTGAGAGCATGAAGCTTGAGAAAGTGTTGGACAAATATGAGGAATATTGCATGCCGAAACGTAATCTAACGTATGAGAGATATAGATTTTTCACAAGATCTCAATTAGTGGATGAGAGTGTTGATCAGTACGCAACAGAATTGCGGAGTCGTGCTCAGTCGTGTGAGTTTTCCATGTCAAAAGAGAGTCTTATTCGGGACAGAATTATCTATGGTATTAGACGATGGTCTAAGAGAACGTTTGTTAAAGGTACTATGTCCCATTTGCAGGCCAAAAAAATGAAAAGTTTAAATTCCAACGGCATTTGAAAGACAATACTAATTTAGAACTTCCCTAAAAAAAGGGGGCTTGAAAATGTCTTTAAGTGGGAAAATAACGACTATTAGTTGTCGAATCGACTTAGGAGCTATAGAGCCAGTAAGTAATAGTCTGATTTTTCAGACCATTGTACCGAATGGTCGTACGTTTTATGCTGCGCAAAGATTCAATCAGTTTAATTTTGGCCATTACAAGAAGTGGGTTATTGATGTAGACAAATGCTCATGTACCCTTTACAGCTCATTTTATGTATGTTATTACCAAAGATGAAAAAGCCAGTCAGTCACTCAATAGTGTCTGACAGTGAAGTCTAGCAAGTAAACGGGTTTCCTTGCATAATTTGAATATTAGGACACTGCTAACGTTTAAATTTCACAGATAGGACATATATGACATATTCATAATTCCTGCAAAGTTCTACAGAATTTGATGTTGGCTGCAAAAGGGACATAGTATCTTTAAGGCAAGATGATCTTTCATTGGATAAAACGTTGCAAGTATGTCGTGCGGCTGAACAAACTCGAACGCAGGCACAAGCGTTGAGTTCCGCAGGGGAAAACGCCTCAATTCCGGTAGATTCTTTCAGCAAGACTAAGAAGAAATTTCCTGGTTCAAAGTCAAAACGGTCAGAACTTCAAGGTCGTACTAAAAGTGAAGCATGTAGCAGGTGCGGAAACCGACATGGCAAAGGCAAATGTCCCGCACAAGGTCAAACATGCAAGAAGTGCGGTAAGCAAAACCATTTTGCTAAATGTTGTAGAACCCCAGTAGCCAAGGTCAATGAACTGCAGCACTTGGAGGTAGATTCAGAAGGTTTCATGATTTGCTCTGTCAAATCAAAAGAATCCAAGGACGAATGTATAGTTAATCTACTAGTCCATGACCAGCCGGTTGACTTCAAGATTAATACTGGTGCTCAGGCGAATCTTCTTCCTGAGACAGTCTTTCACAAATTGAAACCAAAACCAAAGCTGCAAAAAGCCAAAGTGATGTTGACAGGCTATTATGAGACAGATATCCCGGTCAAAGGTCGTTGTTGTATACAAGTTGAGTACAAAGGGATCAAACACGTACAGTGTGCCGTGTCTAGTCATTCCTGGAAATCGTCAGCCTTTGTTAGGATTACGGACGAGTGAAGACTTGTATCTTGTGAAACGGGTGTATCATGTTGAAAAACAAACTGAACACGGAACAGGTGAAAGTGTAGTGCAAGACTATCAAGTGTTTGTAGGTCTAGGTTGTCTCCCTGGTAAACACCACATCACATTGAGCGAGAACACACATCCTGTTCAACATGCATGTCGCAAAGTTCCGTTTCCACTTCAGAGTAAACTCAAAGACGAGTTAGATAAGATGGAACGAATGGACGTAATCACACCAGTTGATGAGCCAACTGATTGGGTTTCTTCTCTCGTGGTGGTGATGAAAAAGAACGGTCAACTCAGAGTCTGTCTTGATCGAAGAGACCTGAACCGAGCAATCGAAAGAGAACACTATCAATTGCCATATAGAGCTGAAATAACTGCACATTTTGCAGGAGCCAAATACTTCAGCAAATTGGATGCATCTAGTGGTTTTTGGCAGATCCAACTAGATGACGAAAGCTCCAAACTTTGTACGTTTATCACGCCATACGGAAGGTACAAGTTCTTGAGACTACCTTTTGGTATTTGTAGTGCTCCGGAAGTCTATCACAAAATAGTGCACCAAATGTTTGCACACATTCCGGGAGTTAACACAATGATGGATGATGTGATTGTGTGGGGAACTACCCAACAGGAGCATGATGACAGATTGAGAGAGGTTCTCAGCATTGTGAGAAAAATTAATCTCAAGTTAAACAAAGACAAATGCGAGTTCAATGTCAAGAAACACACATTCATTGGTGACTTGATCAGTGATCAAGGAGTTCAACCTGATCCAAAGAAGGTGTCTGCTATCTTGAACATGGAGAGACCGAAATGTCGGAAAGATGTCCAAAGGTTCTTGGGTATGATCATGACTACAAAGATGTCTGACTGACAGTGCCTCAATAAAGCTATACAACTTATTAGTTCAATCAAAGCTCTCTAACTGGTCTTTTATAAGAACATAATACTTATCATTGCTAATTAATCTTTATATGTATCTAAAACAAATGCATTTCTTGCAAATGAAAATTAATTAATAAATACGTTGTAAATCAAAATAAATTACATAAAACATTGATCTGCACGGAAGCAGATAATATGCAAATTAACTGGTTTCAATTGGATCCAGTTGGGTAACTGGAAATATTTTCCAATTGGAACCAGTTGGGTAACTGGAAAATTATCTTACTGGTTTCAGTTGAACTTCTAACTGGAACCAGTTGGGTAACTGGAAATGAATTCTAATTGGAACCAATTGGGTAACTGGAAATAAATTCTAACTGGAACCAGTTGGGTAACTGGAAATGACTTCTAACTGGAAATGAATTTTAACTGGAACCAATTGGGTAACTGGAAATGAATTCTAACTGGAACCAGTTGGGTAACTGGAAATGACTTCTAACTGGAACCAATTGGGTAACTGGAAATGAATTCTAACTGGAACCAATTGAGTAACTGGAAAAATGACACCCATAACAATATTTTCCAGTTCGGCAATTGGTTTCAACTGAAAATTTTGTATTCCAATTGAAACTAATTGAAACCAATTGAAACCAGTTGAAAGCAATTGAAACCAGTTGGAGAGTTCAACTGGTTTCAATTGGATTTTGGTCCTGGGTGGTCATTGATGAGAAGCTCAGATTCCATCAACAATCTGCAATTGCTGCCAGAAAAGGGAATGGAATACTAGCTCGTATACGGAGATTTTTCACTTGCAAGGACAGATCAACAATTCCACTCCTCTACAAAGGTCTTGTTCGTCCCATATTGGAATATGGCAATGTAATCTGGCACCCTCGCTATATGTGAAGGACGAAAAAACCATAGAGAAAGTACAAAAAAGAGCAACAAAAATGGTACCAGAGATAATACACCAAAGCTACCATGAGAGACTAGAGAGTTTGAAGCTTTCCTCGCTCAGCCACCGCCGCCGCCGAGGAGAAATGATTCAGGTGTTCAAGTTGATGCAGACCATTGACAGGTTGGACTCTACACAATTCTTCACACCTGCAATCAATTCAACAACGAGAGGGCATAATTCATTCAAACTAACCAAACCCAGGTGCAACACCAAACTCAGGCAAGACTCGTTTAGCCACAGGGTCCTCAACGACTGGAACTCGATCCCTCACTGAATCTGTAGTATCTGCAACCTCGGTGAACAGCTTTAAAGCCAGACTTGACAAACACTGGAAGAAGGAGCAATATGATTCACCCTTCTCCCAGTAGACACTTCAACTACGACAATCCTGATGTGACCCAGCAAGCAAGATACAGACGTAAAATGACCATGGTGCAAGACCCAGAAGCTGGGACATCCCCCTCCCCCTTGAAGTTAGATCTGGAAGCTCGACAGCTGGAGACGGCTTTCTTCCAGAAGCTTTGGTATTCAAGGTATTCAAGGAAACATGCGGAATGGTTTGATTTCGTACAATCGTTTGAATGTATAGTCGTCAGCCATTTAAACATGACAATGATGACATCCACTTTGAATATCCAGTGAAAATGACAGACATTATCCATTAAAGGGAACCAAAACCTTCATCCTAAGTTACCTTTATCGTAAAGTTTAAACGATTTGAATAAGATTAGTGAAAAATTGAACAAAATCAGGCAAGGTATAAGGAAGTTAAAGCTAAAGAAATAACTTGTCACCAGAGGGCGATATTTAATTTGATGACATCATTTGTGGACAACTCTCCATGCCTTCTGATCATGGAATTTCATGTTTTTCCTTCTTTATTGTGATTGAGATAATCTACTCCCCTGAAAACAAGATATAGAATGCACATTTTATGAAGTCGGATATTGAACACAAATGAATACGAAGAAAATGAAAGAATTGTGAAATTCCATGATCAGAAGGCATGGAGAGTTGTCCACAAATGATGTCATCAAATTAAATATCGCCCTCTGGTGACAAGTTATTTCTTTAGCTTTAACTTCCTTATACCTTGCCTTATTTTGTTCAATTTTCACTAATCTCATTCAAATCGTTTAAACTTTACAATAAAGGTAACTTAAAGGATGAAGGTTTTGGTTCCCTTTAAACTATTGGCCCAAGAAATATGTGCTTAAATTAAAGATATAATAACCACATAATAAATACGAAACAGAAATGCATTCTGTTATGCTAGCATCACTATTTAATCTAGAATATTCAAAACATCAGTTATCTGAGATGATATTAATCATGATTTTGTTATTTCTCTTTGTGATCTTTTTTCTTCAAATTTTACTTTACAAGCTGACTACAAGATAACAAACAAATAATATAACGAATACATTATCAAAGTATATTAGGAAGTATACGTGTAGTGGTCTAGTGGATAAGTTACCGGACTGTAGATCACAGGGTATACGGGGTTCAAATCCCAGCCCGCGTCCTTTGGCAAGACGTTAATCTACATTAATTACCACTCTCCACCCAGTAAGATGCGAATTAATGTAAATGTTGTTAGGATGGCATGTGTGCATGCGCTCGTAAAATGACGCCTATCTGGAATACTCCCAAGGGAGCGGAGCGTGTGCACTAACAAGTTCGGATTAGCAATTGAATCTTACGACCGGGGTAATAAAAATTACAATGTAAGGCGCTTAGAAACATAGTAGCTCTTTATACGAACATGACTATCATTAAACTTGACATCCATTTCACATAACCCAAGAAAATGTCAGTCAAAATCCATCAAACTATTGGTCCAAAGCCTGTGCTTAAATTGAAGAGTTTAAAACCACCTATATTAGAAACGCACTCTCTTGAATGCTCGCATTATTTTTGTAATTAGATTATCCCCAAAATCTGTGAAAACAACATTTCCCTAGTCAAAATGGGATTTGGATTTTTTTTTTCTTTTTCTTCCTATTTTTACTATTTATTTCCTTTTGTTATGTGAATGTGCCCTATTTAAAAACTATTTTGAAAATTAAAAATAGTTTTAAAATACAGTCGATCCTGTCTATAAAGGCCACTCAAGGGAAACAGAAAAAGTGGCCACTGTAGACTGGTGGCCTTTCTAGACAGGTTCTACAACACACATTTCGTTCTCAAGGGAGCCAATGTCCACTATAGACAGATGGCCTTTATAAAGAGGTTTGACTGTAGCATGTATTATGACCGCCTATTTTTGTCTATTTCCGAGGAATTAGTGGTTTGATAACTATTTTCTACCGATTTCTTTCTATTTTTTTTACTATGTTTCTGGACTTGATTTTTTTCACCCATTTTCTTCTTATTATTTCACTATGTTTCTGGCCTTGATTTTTTCACCCATTTTTCGTCCTTTTTTTTTATTATGCCGTTTCTGGGCTTGGATTTTTCTCACAATTTTTGGTTCTATTTTTTAAAGCTATGTTTGTGGACTAAGAATTTCTCACCATTTTTCGTCCTATTTTTGTACTATGTTTCTGGATTTTGATTTTTCTTACCCATGTTCTTCCTTTTTAAAAAACTATGTTTCCGGACTTAAATTTTTATCACCGTTTGTCGTCTTATTTTTTTTTTTACTATGCTTCTGGACTTGGCTTTTTCTCGCCACTTTTCTTCCTACTTTTTTAACTATGTTTCTGGACTTGTATCATATCAATGTATCAATGGATTTTGTCACCTAATTGTTTTTTATGGTTCTAGGACACCTACCCCCTGGGCAACCACCCCCGGATAACCACCCCTAGGATAACCACCCTATAGGACGACTACCCCCTAGGACAACTACCCCCGGACAACTATCCTAGGGGGTAGTTGTCCGGGGGGTAGTTGTCCGTGGGGTAGTTGTCCTATGGGGTAGTCGTCCTAGAGGGTGGTTGCCCTAGGGGGTAGTTGTCCTAGGGGGTGGTTGTCCTAGGGGGTGGTTATCCTAGGGGTGGTTATCCGGGGGTAGATGTCCAGGGGGTAGGTGTCCGGATACGGCTTTTTATATATACGATTTTTATGGGTACTTTTTTCTTGGGACAGTCAAAGTTTCAAAGAGCTTTCTGTAAATTGTGAATGTTAAATCAAGGACTTAAAATAAAATGATATATGTTTTCGTTTAACAAACAAAACAACTATTTTTTTCCTTGAAACTTACTTTCACGTTACAAATATATTTTCGCACAATTCAAAACATGTTTTAAAATTATGTTATGTTAATGTTAAGCTTTATTAAAGGTAGGCCTAATGTTAAACATCAATGGCAAGTGTCAGAGTTATGAGATGAATAGAGTCAGGTATGTCTTTATACATGTTCTCACTTTACTTTTTATTTGGCTATCACCAACTGTGCCACTCAGCAAATTATATATATATAGCCCGAAATTCACACGGAACAGTATTTTTTTGGAGATTTTGAGTTGCCATAGGCCTACCACAAAAAATACACGATTCTGAAAGACTTGCATTTCCAGGAAAAACAAGATTATAACACTAAATTCCTATTCACATTACATGTATATTAAACAAATAAATGGTTTCTTGAGCAATACATTCCTAACAAACACACACACAAACACAAACACAAACACATTTTCGTTCTCTGTAACTTCTCATGTACTTTCTTATGTTTAATGTATTTACCTTGTTAGGCGCCTTGAGCATCTCTTGGGGTGGATATGTGCGCATTATAAATGTAGTTATTATTTATTTATCATTATTTACATGGCAAAGTAGCTCCATTAAAACATTGTGTTACCTAGACTTTCATACATTTGTAATCACAATATCTGTTCAGTCTTTTTCACAGAAATTAGGAAAGATTCCAATGAATGCAAAGTCTTGTTTTATGTCAATCCACATGCACACATCAGTTATACATGCAATGAAATATTTACTGTTACCATCTGTTGTTGTTCAATTCCTTTTCTAACATGAATGATGTTAGGAACTGTTGCTTCAGTGGATTGGTCACATGAAAGAGTCATGTTATGATGATCAATTATTTTTATTACGGCAAAAAAGTGGGCCGTTTGACATAAACAATTTCCACTGCAATATGTATCGTTTGGACGAGTTGTGTAACATTTGATAAAATACTCAATATGGCCAATCAGTGCCATCCTTAGTGCTCAATCTTATACTGTATAACTATTCCGCTTGATTACAGGTATGTACTTCCTAAAGGAAACCAACACATCTTTCACTTTCAAACTCAAAAACAAATAAATTCTTTTTACTGTATTAGCTACAAATGTTTTTAAAATGCGTGCTTTTATTGTTATCCTTTTTGTATCTATATCTTATATTCAGATTAGATTTACATTATATTAGTTTTGTTTACACAACTGATATATTTATATGCCAATCGATTTTCCAGCATTTAAGACTTTTCATCTATTTACGTATATTCATGTTTAAGCTGTTCTATATTTATCATAGTTATCTGCCACTTTTACCAGTATTGTATTATATAGCAAAAAAATGTATATAAAAGATGAATTTACTTTCTTCATCTTTTTGTATATATAACTTTCAATCAGATTAGATTTACATTATATTTGTATCGTTTACACTACAGGTTTATGTGCCAATCGGTTGTATGCCAGCGTTGTAGAAAATCAGCACATAACAATTAATCATCTTGCATTGATATGTTTAGAACTTACTGAACCAATGTTTTTTTAAAAACCATTATCTTTGTTTTTTCTTCTTTTTTTCTCCATAATTTATTAATTTAATAATAATTACATAAAAAACACCTAATTATATTGATTACAAAAACATGAGTTATACTTATATCATAAAATTAATTATACTTTTTTAACATAATTAATTCTTTTTCCAAAGGTGATACTATTCAACGTTTGCCCTCCATAATATTTCCTTTCGATAGATGTCAAATATGTTTGTAAAATCATACTTTCTTTTTTTTTGTATATAAAACAGAAGAAGCTAAATGAATTAATATATTTTTTCAAAGCTACATATTTTGAATTTATAAAATCACATTGCTTGCGTACAATTATATCACTGAAAAACAGCAAAACCCAAGCTTTTTCGAGCAATCGAAAAAAAAAGGGTTATGGAAAATTGAAGGGACCATATGGTATTCAATGTTACAAAATGAATATTCAGATTGGATTACAAAGGACATATGAAAGGCTATTCTAACTCAGTGAATCCATCATTTTGCATTACTAGTATAGAATTATATCATTACTTGAAAATCAGCACATAACAATTAATCATCTTGCATTGCTATGTTTAGAACTTACTGAACCAATGTTTTTTTCAACAATTATCTTCTTTTTTTCTTTCTTTTTTTTCCATCATTTATTAATTTAATAATAATTACATAAAAAACACATAATTATATTGATCACAAAAAACACATGAATTATACTTATATCACAAAATTAATTATACTTTTTTAAACATAATTAACAATTTCTTCCAGAGGTGATACTTTTCAACATATGCCCTCCATAATAATTCTTTTAAATTAATGTCGAATATGTTTGTAAAATTACATTTTCTTTATGTGTACATAAAACATAAGAAGCTAAATTAGTTAATAGATTTTTAAAAACTACATATTTTGAATATATAAAATTACATTGCTTGCCTACATTATTATATCACTGAAAAACAGCAAAACCCAAACTTTTTCGAGCAAACGAAAAAAAAGGTGATGGAAAATTGAAGGGACCATATGGTATTCAATGTTACAAAATAAATATTCAGATTGGATTCCGAAGGACATATGAAAGTCTATTCTGACTCAGTGAATCCATCATTTTGCATTACTAGTATATAATTAAATCTTTACTTGAAAATCAGCACATAACAATCAATCATCTTGCATTGCTATGTTTGGAACTTACTGAACCAATTTTTTTAAACAATTATCTTGCAATGTTTGTGTTGAAGAATAGGACGAAAGTTTTTTTCTACAATGATGAATTGCTTAGATGGAGATATATTAACTGAAAATTAGCATATACAATGTTTTTTAACAATGACAAATTAAATAATGGTAAATCATACGAGCTTTTAAGAGTGGTGATTCTAACGCATTCCCCCTTCCACGACGAGGGATAATACTCCCAAAAAGTATTTAAAACTTTCCTATCAGGAAAGTTTTTGGGGAGTGAAACAATGATGGATGGGTGACTTAAACATGTTTTTGATTGGTCTATGGTTAACTGTCTATCAGGGTTGCTATGGTATTATGGGGAGTGGTAATATAGAATGTAAGTGACTTGGATTGGGCCTATGAGTCATGGTTCTTAGAATGGTACGTGGTTCCTTGAAGTTAACTCTCTGAGGTGGTCATTCATGGTCAATGTTTATAATCACAAGATAATGGGGTCAGTGTTTAGGAATAATGGGGGGAATGTTTCAAATCATGGAAGTGGGGGAAGGTAAATGACTGGAAGGGAGACAGGTAGAAATACATGTACTACATAACATCCCTTTCTTTGGGAAACGAGGCTCCTCTCTCTCTTTTAAAAAAAAGTAGAGGAAGAAAAAGAGGGAAATCATAAATTATACACATATTAACTAATGAAATGAAAGGTGAATTGCGAAACATGTGATCATTGTTCCATCTCCTCTTATTCTTTCTCTCTCTCAAATACATAAATGTACAATATGTTTAATAATTAATATCAAAACCTATTCCTATTAAGCTACCGTAACAATGGTAAATACAGCTACGAAACGAATAATCCTAAACCATCAAACTAGCACAACATATAGCAAAACTTATCTGTGATTCAATACTGAACCCATCCCTACTGCAGACTTATGCACATAAAGCAACTGTAACATTATAAATTGCGCAAACTTATGCACATGAACATACACAAGAAAAAAGAAAGGTATATTAAATCAAGTTAAATCACTATTATAAAATTATCAAGTATGCAATTGTGCTATCAAATTCAAACCGTTTCTAATGTTATGCAAATCAATGGTTTAATGCAGATAGATCACTTTTTACATGCTGACATATAAATGAAACTATCTCGATTGTAATGTATAGATACCAAATATCTATAAAAAGAGAAAATTACAGATCGATAATATCTGAACAAAATGTAAACGCGTGTCATTTATCAATTGACGTTCAATCCTTAAGAAATATATGAGTCTAGTCAAACAATAAATCATCATCACAGTATGAACACTGTGGTATAGTAATATACGAAAAAAATCTATAGATGCAAATCTAATATCTTATCAACATGATTAGACATAAGAAAGCGAACGGGTGCGCTCTATGCGTTGAAAGTGCGTCTATGTTTAAATAGGCCATATATGTACTTCATAATTATGAAGCATCAACATAGAACTCAAGTGACTAACAAACCTTACCCGTCAAAGAGTTCTTTCCACGTTCATAAAACAAAATTAAAGAATAATAAATGATGAACACGTAATTTCAAACTTGTTGAATATCATATAACAAGTGTACATTCAATCCTTGTAAAATCATCAAACTGATGAAGTATGATAATATATTAAATAACTTCATTCATGAACAAGTGCATTCAACTTGTGTAAAAATTCAACATAACAATTTAACATCCTAATTATTATTGTCATACAAATTTGACCTACAAATTGCCTATAGACTTTAATATACAGGAAAACTTTGAAACACATGTACAATGACTCATAACATTTCAAATTTTCGAGTTATCGAATGCTTCTAGACTTATAAAAGCATACAAAACAAAATATTTATAGGGCATGCACAATTGATATGGAGGTAACTGTCTACATATACAAAGACTTGTAAAACTTTCCTGGGGTGCCTGTTATCGGTATCCTTCTGTCCGTCAGTATGTCATTAATCGAGTTCTCTGTGTCCCTATACATATTGACATTCCACCAAAACGCACTTGCTTGGTGGTGTACGTGTTCCCAGTGCAGTCATATGAGGTCAATATTTGTAATTGTCCAGCCTTGAAACGACCTCTATGAAGGGTCATGTTCTGGTCATTTGGGGCAGTCATAAGTAGGTAAAGTTGTCAAATTGTTATAAGCTAATTTCAATGTAAAAACAAATATCTTTATGCACATGTGGTTTGTTCAGTTTACCAATATTGCAGAGACAATCTTCATTTAAATTATGAAGTGAACTGACTGTCTGCCAGTTTTAATTCCGTCATACTGCGACTGGTAACTGCATCTCTAGCCCCGGTGAATTAATATTACATTCATTAAACTTTTCACTCAATTTAAAACAAACTTTAACTAAACAATATATATACGAAACACGAAAGAAAAATAATATCAAAATGAAACACAATCACACAACTGTATACTGTCCATCTTTTAACTGCAGAAATGTTGCAGGTTTACAAAAGCCACAAACAGTGATGAGCCAATTAATAGTCATAGACTAGCTTGTGATATTACCATTAAATCACAAATTATATTGCTCACCTTTCCACTGCAGATTGGCAGAATTACAAAAGCTCTGGGCAATCGGTCTAGTCTTAGACAAGCTTATATGATGATGCCTTTGTCATGTTTAGCTCCATTATATATTATATTATATTATATTATATGGGTCGCCCAAACAGTCGTACTTGTCTGGTCGGCCGGGGATCATTTTGGTTAAGTCGATTACCGGAAAAACGGGACGTGAGAAAGTCGGTCTGTCGGAGGGTGGTATGTCGTGGCATGGTTGTGCCATTGGGTGAAGTCGTTGTTGTGGTGGTCTTATCGTTGGTCAACGACATGATCGGTTGGTATAGTTGTACAATTAAGTTAAGTAATGTAGCAAAATTATCTTTGAACACCGTTCAATACAAAGACTATGAGGCTTAAATTTTAACAAATATATAGAATTATTAGCACAATTTCTTTTCAAACGTCAAAATACTATAGCAAAAGCATATAGTAATAAGGGAGTATTGACAGATTAAATCAAATTACTCTTATTTCAATCTCTCACTCTCACTCACAGTCTGGAACAATGAAAAAGTGTTTCACTTACCAAACTAGCAAACTAGCTGCTTGACGTGTTAAAAGCAGCGGAGCATTAGAAGTATGAAGAAGAAAAAACAGGTTATATTCGAAAGTTCAGGTTTCAGAGTTAGAGTTATGAAGCAAAATTCCTATTTGTACTATAACACTTCCTATATACCACATCATCATGATCCCCGCATTAAGCATCGTTCTTGTTTTGGCAGTCTCCTTTGGAGAGATGGCCGAAGTCACCGACCTGACCGAGATAGATGCTATGGAATTCCTCCCCGAAGTTGAAGATGTGACAGAACAGGGTGTTAATGGACTCACCGAAGAAGAGAAATCAAATATCCTGGCTCGACATAACAAGTACCGTAGTACAGTACAACCATTTGCTGAAAACATGGTAGCTCTGGTAAGTTTTGTTATATATACGATACTTGCTGATCTTGCGACACCACTTGCTCTTGCGAAACTTGCTCCATGTCAATTTCCAATACCCTTACCGAATTCTTAACATCAACACTGGACCACCATTATACCTAATCCTTACCCTAACCATTTTCAAGATTTGCGGAGAGAGGCACAACAAAAATTGTTAAAATTCATAATAATGATAATTATAATAATGATATTAATAATAATAAATAGATTTATTATTTTTGTTATTATCATCATTATTATTATTTTTATCATCATCTTTATTATCATTATTTGTATTATTAGTATTATTATTATTATTATTATGTTTATTCAGAAAGGCCTCATCAGCAAGAATGCTGTTGTTCCATAGGACCCTATATAATTATTATTACCCCAGCAATTGCCAAGTACCCATTTTACACCCGGGTGGAGAGAGGCAAATATTTATGTACGTCTTGCCAGTAGTAGGAGTAGTAGTAGTATTTATTTTCCGTATATAAAAAAAAAAGAAACATATACAAAATACATACGGATGGATAGCCCTGCTCAGCAATAACAACATGCCATCGCTGGTTTCCAGAGGAGTCCAAAGCATCGTATAGTACAGACTATACGAACAGTAAAGTATAATTGAACACATTTAAACGATATCAAAGAAAAACAAAAGGAGACAGGCAATAAAGAAAAATCGGGGAGGGGTGAGTGGGTGTCGTTGTACGAAATGACTATATAATATTAATAAGGAAAGTGCTTGTTAAAGAGAAGGTTGAGTTCTGGGAAGAGGTGAAAAATAATTTGTGAGCGTTATCATTGCTATTATGCAAATGTGGAAGAACATCAGATAAACATATTCCCTGAAAAGCATGGCTCTTCAAATGCCTCCATATTCTAAATATGGCATGTAACAGCATAACAATCGGGACGGATTTTTATGCCACATGTTCGTGTAGTCTCATATACGTCTTTCTGTGCACAGTGCTTGTAACTTTACCAAGACAGGGCCAAATTTCCTATCATTTTAATGATTCCAGAACCTTGCAGTACACACCAATACTTATATGCTAGACGATCAACCTTTTCTGATCGATTCCAAACCGTTTCTTTGCAATGCAATCGCATGACCAGAACTCAACTTTATCTTTAATCTCTGGCTGTATAGGGCAGAATTTTTCGATTTTAATATATTGACACTGGTATAAGGTTTAACATCAATAGGAAGAGCATTAAACGCCTTTGCATAAATATTTATATTTGAATGACCTTTTCAAAGATTTTGAACGGGAAGGGTAGGGGTGAGTTACAGGTTACAGGCTCAAATTTATTTTTTTCATAGTCAGGGATTAAGTCATTCAATATTTTATATGTAACTAAAAGGGAGTGATCTCATGTCTTCTGTTGACTAAGAATTGCCAGTCTAAGGCGTTTTGTAATTCAAGAACCAAAAACATGGGATTCAGGTTTTATTCTTAATATTATACGACCGGCCCTATTCTGTAATTTGTGTAGTTTATCCGTATATTTCTAGAAAGCTGAGTATAACATCACCATACTATACTGACTCAGTGAATCCATCATTTTGAAATGAAATTAAAAAACAGGGTTATGAAATATTAAAGGGACCATACGATATTCAATGTCACAAAATGAAAATTCAGATTGGATTCCGGAGGACATATGAAAGTCATGTGAAAGCATGTGCCCCCGCCCCATCTCTCTCTCCCGCAAAGTCCTTGTAGTAATTTCTTCGCCATTTTGTAATGGAATTTGCATGATATAACGAGCTTGTATATCTTTCTCTCGATATCACGCATATTATTAATAAATCTTTCGAAAGTGAAATAACCTTTCTCCGGGACCGACAGTAGGTCACCAGCCCTAATATAAACGTCAGTATCACAAGAGCTGTTTCATATCTGAGCAGTGCCTACCTATACCTACATACCACATCATGATCTGCGCATTGAGTCTTGTGCTTGTTTTGGCAGTCTCCTTTGGAGAGATGGCCGAAGTCACCGACCTGACCGAGATGGGTGCTATGGAATTCCTCCCCGAAGTTGAAGATGTGACAGAACAGGGTGGTAATGGACTCACCGAAGAGGAGAAATCAAATATCCTGGCTCGCCATAACAAGTACCGTAGTGAAGTACAACCATCTGCTGCAAACATGGTAGCTCTGGTAAGTTTTGTTATATACGATATTTGCTGATCTTGCGAGACCAATTTGCTCTTGCGAAACTTGCTCCATGTCAGTTTCCTACACTAACCGAATTCTTAACTTCAACACTTGGCCAACATTATAACCTAACTCTAACTTTAACCATTTTCAAGATTTGCGGAGAGAGGCACAAAAAAAATTGTTAAAATTGATAATATTGATAATAATGATAATAATAACAATAACAATAATAATAAAAACATGTCCTGTTATTATATTATTGTTATTATTATTATTATCATTATTATTATTATTATCATTATTATTTTCATTATTATTATTATTATTATTATTTTGTTTATCCAGAGAAGCCTCATCAGCAAGAATGCGGTTGTTCCCTAGGGCCATATATAATCATTATTACCCCCAGCAATTGCCAATTACCCATTTTACACCTGGGTGGAGAGTGGAAAATATGGATAAACGTCTTGCCAGTAGTAGTTATACTTACTTTTCCGTATAAACAACATTAAACATACAAAGCAAAATATTTGCACTATAATACATACGGATGGATAGCCCTGCTACTGCTGGTTTTCAGAGGGGTCCAAAGCAATGCATAGTACGAACTTTACGAATAGTAAAGTATAATTGAACAAATTTAAACGATATCAAAGAAAAACAAAAGGAGACAGGCAATAAAGAAAAAAGGGGGAGGGGTGGGTGGGTGTCGCTGTACGAAATGAATATATAATATTAATAAGGCAAGTGCTTGTTAATCTCTGGCTGTATAGGGCAGAAATTTTCGATTTTAATATATTGACACTTGTCTGGTAGAAGATTTAACATCAATAGGAAGAGCATTAAACGCCTTTGCATAAATATTTATATTTGAATGACCTATTAACCGATATCTATTCGTGACTCTGATAATCTTATATCTATTTCCAAAACGGGAAGCGTAGGGGTGAGTTAGAGGCTCAAATTAATTTGTCTAAATAGGCAGGGATAAAGTCATTCAATATTTTATCATTACAAGGGAGTGATCATGTCTTCTGTTGACAAAGAATTGCCAGTCTAAGGCGTTTTGTAACTCAAGAACCAAAACATGGGATTCAGGTTTTATTCTTAATATTATACGACCGGCTCTATTCTGTAATTGTTGTAGTTTATCCGTATCTTTCTTGAAACCTGAGTTATAAATAATATCACCATAATCAGATTGAGGAAGAATTAGTGATTATTTTGTAAATTAATTTAAAAAACAAACTCAATTAACGAACGTCTTAATCTTCCAAGAAAGCCTACCATCTTCTCAATCTTTTTCAAAATAGTTTCAATATGCAAATTCCTATTTGAATTTTCATCACATTTAAGACCAAGGTACTTAAAATGCCGAACTTGATTTTAAGGAGTGTTACGAACGGAAATTCTTAATACATTTTGCTTTGACATCATATGGTTGCTTCCTAAAAGCAAACATACAGTTTTCTGACAATTTATTGACGCTTAACTTATTTTGGAACATGCAATTATAAACTTTTTCTAGGTCTATATTAAGTGCAAGTTCACTCTTATGTATTGAAAGATGAGAAAATACAGGACCGTGACATCGGCATGTTATTGTACTTGGCATGATTTTACACATTTAACTAAGTTGTTTATATAAATAATAAAAAGCAGAGGTAATAGAAGGGACCCTTGTGGGACTCCACATGTTATAACAGATTCAAATTATGAAAGCTCGGAATTTACAAGTATCTGACATACTCTGTCTGTCATACACCTTTTAAACCATGCACAAGGGATATCAGTAATTCCTATATTTTTAAGATTCGTAATCCAAATATCGCGATTTACCGTATCAAAAGCTTTTTTAAGTCAACGAAAATAGCACTCGTATACTCATTTGTATCGATTGTCTAAAGCCAGTCGTTACCTTCATGAGTGTAGTGATGGTACAATGGCGCGGCCTGAAACCACATTGTTCGGACGTCAAAATGTTTTTTTTTGTAATGTAAGCTAAAACCTGTTGTTGAACAGCTAGGACATTAGTGCTGGGCTGGTATCCGAACTCTCAACAATTGAATTGAGAGTCATATGAATGAACCACTGTACCATGCACGGCAACGGTGTATAGCTAATTGCGTTCACAGGCTGATTAGCGCAAGTAATAATGCAACAGAATGACGCATTGTACGTGTTCAGCGTCCATTCGCGCATACGAGGAATCATTTGCATCATTGCTTGCACGAATCTAACCGTCAAGGCAAATAATGCATACACTCATAACAGCAGCGCTTGCGCTGTTCAATTTTTGTATTCATAATTTGTACGAAATATCACTCTCACATGACGCATCATAAAACGCGCCAGTCGTTGACGCAGTGTTGCGTCAAGCAAATGGTGCCTCGTGTACAACGATTATTGTCTTGCGATCTTGTGCCATGCATTTGAATGTGCTAAAGCCAAGTTGATAATATTCGAGCACCAGAAGTGCCAGTGATAGACATGAGCGCTATACGGGAACCACTATCGTAATTATGATCAAAATACCCAATATTATTATTCAATGCTAATTATTTAATTGCCTGTAATAGGTTTCAGATGTAAACTATGAGCAAATGAAATGGCACTCTTATGATTTTCCTTTTCTCAACAGATCCTTTCTTCTCTTTGTTATCGATCTTCCCTAGTTTGTCTCTTTACGTTTCTCTTTTTATGTTCTTACTTCGTGATGAAAAATATTTGTTTATGATCATTATCATTATGCAAGAGTTTCATCAGGATGGTTGAATAATGATTTTAAAGTTCTTTTATCGTAGCCAAAAGGACAATTTACCTGTAACAGTTTCGATGTCTAGAGTTTATTATCATTTTGAGGTGCAATGTGTTGAACAATTCTTCTTCATTTCTAATCCCATTTTTCATTTTTTATTCTTTCATATAACTTTGAACAATGCAACTATGTAGTTTTTGTATGTATCAGTCTTTGGACTGTTTCTACAACCAATTTTCTTTCAATGAACCGAAATAAATAAAGAATAAAAAGTATCCTATTATTACCTCGTTCTCTGGTTACAGAAATGGGACAATGAGATTGCAAATTTGGCGCAGTCGTGGGCTACCCAATGCCACTTCAGCCACAACAGCCCTACTACATCAGAATGGAGTTGGGTAGGCCAAAACATCGCCATAGGGTACGGCTACACTCTTGATGATCTAATGGATTTGTGGAATGATGAGAAGGTTAATTATAACCACGAAACGAACACCTGTGCTACAGGCGAAGACATAATCTGTGGCCACTACACTCAGGTAAGTCTCAAAGCATTTACATACATTATGTTGGTGGCGTCCTTTTTACAAATAGCTCACGACGACGATGATGATGATGGTGATGATGATGATTATGATTATAATCATTATTATCATCATCATGATTTTTATTTTTATAATCATTATTATTATCATGAATACTTTATTATAAATTATAGCTATTATTATTATCGTTATCATTAATAATAACAATTATTTTTAGTAGTAGTATTGATAGTAGTAGTAGTAGGAGTAGAAGTTGTTGTTGTTATTGTTGTCCTCGTTTTATTGTCATTACCATTTTTTCATTTTGGTATATACAGGTGGCGTGGGCTACAACCTTTTTCGTTGGATGTGGCAAGGCTGTATGTTCGAAAACGGTTGAAGACGAAACGTATCCTTTGATATTCATCGTCTGTAACTACGGACCGGGGTAATTCGTTGACTTAATTACATAGTCATTGTTCCCATTTTTAAAACATGGCTCTTATTTTAATGTAAATATATATAAATAATAATTAATACAATTGAAATAAAATATTGAGAGTTCATTTTTAAATTGTTCTAATTATTATTTGGTTTTGTACGGCAATTCATTATTTAATGAAATTCAACATTTTTATTAGGTCTTTATTAGAGTTAAAGTAAGAAACTATTCTTCATATGTTTTTGCGTCATCCTAAATTCCTAAAGCAATTTTAATGATTTTTGTGTGAATGTACTTTACCACTTTCCTACCTTGGACAACTAGACCCATTCGAGGTGTCCGGGCCTGTGGTCGGGTTATTCAGGGCGATCTGTCCGTTGGGCGGGCTGTCAGGACCCATATAGAGACATACTAATATATATGTATATAGATACAAATAATTTATTATGGACATTCGTCCGTCATGTTTATAGAAAAAGTAATAACAAAAAACATCCTTGTGAGTTTCAATAAACTTTTACCAGTTTCACTTTATTTCATCAGATAGCGAATTAAAAATTACAAACAAATGCAACAAACTGTTTACAAACCTTGACAATAGTACATGACTGTGTACATTACGTTGAAATGGCACATTGCTTGGCAACGAAATCAGCATATTATGTATTGTTACAGCATGATCATAATCATATCATATCTATTTTATCTCTCTCTATTTGTGGAAAATATATATCGGAGAGACAGGAGATATTTTAAGGAATAGAATGATAATTCATCATGGACACATTAAAAAGAAAATTAAATACTTAATTTAAAGTAAACATAATTCAAGATGTGCCAAAAAATACAAAAAATCTGATGCTATGCATTTCTCTAAATTGAGAACAGAAAACTAATCTGAACGTAGGACCCCCCCCCCAAGAAAAAAGTACAATGCATTTTATAAATAGTGAAGAAAGATGGGATTATTAAACTTGTCCTAAGTTGATTTCTCAAAAGTCTTGATATTGAATCGTTCTTTTACTATCTTCCAGAGGTAACGTAAACGTGGAGACAGATCGCCCATACGAATCAGGTTGGCCCTGTTCTAATTGCCCTAGCGGTGGAGGAGATACATATAGCTGCAATGATAATCTATGCACATGTAAGTATTCAATTCCATTCAATCCATTTATTGATAAAAGCAGAAAAATAAGAAAAATAAATGAGTAAAATTTGTATAGCAATATTCGATTAAAATTAGGAAAGTTATGATTTCATTTGAAGTTTTCATCAGTGGAACCCAAATTGGCAACACTGTGACGTATTTTGCGAGCTCCTATTCAATTATCTCTGTACAGAAAATGTCATAAACCTTTCATTTTCTTCGTTATTGATGACAGAATAGTAAGTGTCATACGGGGGTGGAATAAAAACAAATTTTAAATAATTATATTTAGGGTGAATGTATGAATGAAAATTTTCTGAAGGCAAAATATAATTTTGAAAAGTTTTTTTAGTAGGCCTACAACAGGGCAAATTGGAGGGGAACTCGCAAGACATGTCACAAAGTTGCCAATTTGTATTTAATTGATTACACCTTCAACAATTCATAACTTTCCTATTTTTTTATCGATTTTTGCTCAAACTTTCACTGACCTGTTTCTTTTATTTTCCTGCTTCTATTAAAACCAATTCAATATCAGGGTGGACTACCCCTGACTGGTATAGTCACAGACTGAATTGTACACGTGTCTACAGTCCGAGTAAAGTACAGTATTTATACAAATTACAGCAATAAAAAAAATAATGTACAATATCCCATCCTTGGGAAATATTGGTACAGCCACCCCCTTAAGTACAGTCCATACCAGGTAGATAGCATTACCTGGAGGGGCAAATAAGTTTATCTTTATGCCTCGACATCAAAGTAAACATCAAAGTAAGTAATAGAGAGAACTAGGTTACATTAATACAAAAGCATATAAATGACTGTTAAATGCAATAGCATTGCATCCAATTACCTCACTGCTCTCAGTGTAACCATATTGCACAATAATTAACAGTACTGTAAGCAACAAAAAAGGAAATATTAGTATACAAATGATGCACAGGTTTGAGTGCGTCGGTAGGAATTGTGTGCACAAGGTACCCATGAATGGTTTTAGACCAAATTTGAAGGTACCGCGTGCACACAATTCCACCGACCCGCGAATTAAACCTGTGCATCATCTGTTTTATAAAATGGGGCCCCCAAATCGGCAAAAATACAAAAATCTGTTATTTTACAGATTTACAGGGTGCATGGCAAAATCATGCTTTCCGGTAATCATCAGACGCATGATTTTGCCATAGCCATGCATCCGGTAATTAGCGAAGCATGATTTCATGAAACTTATCATGAAATTAAAAAGGGAAACAATTGTAAGTGCAATGGATGAAAACATATGTAATGACTTACCTTCACATGCATAAACTTAGGCCTATATCTTATAAATACTGAATGGAGGAAGAAGGAGAGTGGTGGATTCTATTTGAAACAGGAGATAGAAATACAGGTACCCATTTACACCTGGGCTCCGTTTAATAAAAATTACCAACGATGTTAACATTGCCCTTAAATCATATTGTTGTAATACGTGGTAGATGCATTCGATGCGTTTTATTTATCTTCTCATAATTATTATCTTTTGTAAGTGGACTAATGGCTTGACAAGGCTGACATGACAACGAGATTGGACTGAACTACCCAACTCCAACACGTCCACAGGAACTGATTACATTTTGAGTTTTACTTCTACTCGTCCCTACTTCGCAACCCTCAATTCGGAATTGTGGGAATCGTATAAAAGTTTGTTCAGATATAATGCGGTAAAACCGCCACACAAACCGCGGCGGATTTCCTTTTGTTTACGTGTAAAACCTAGTGGATGTGATTTACTTCATTAAATATATCGAAATCTGTGCTGGTAATATCTATAATTTTAAAGCATTGTATACTGCATTCTATTCAGCATTGTTTTGAAGACTGCAATGCTGTTTGAATAAGTGGAAATTCTGATTTTATTTCTTAATCTTTACCCTTCATTATCATCATCATCATCATGATACGAGGAGAGGTAGATCCTGTAATCCTCGGTCACTTTTTCAGGGTCGGTTATGTTCTACAGTAATGTAATTTGGACATGTGCAGGGCTGGGACGGTTTTGATCATAATTAAATCGAATCAAATCGCTCAGACCACCAGTCTCATCGATAGAGTTTGAGTCAATTATTTCTTGAGGGAGACTGTTCTAGTTCCAGTGTTACAGTGGTATAATGAAGAAGTGTAACTATTCATTGTTCTATCTGTTGCTCTCTGTCTTTATTATAACATTATTATAATCTTGAATTTTGTATAAAATGTCATCGTTGAAATACAATCTTTAATATTATCCTTAGCATATAAGTTTATTTCGTAAATACAATTGTGAACCTATACTTCTTTTAAAATGAGAATTCTTCTGTCATAGTCCTAACTGTGTTAACCGAGTTAAGTCACAAAGTGTATACACGCCGTTGGCCGGGAGCGGCAGTAAGACGTTCCTGAAATCAATAAAAATGCCCTTAAAAATATGAGGCGGTAATTAATAGAAGGGTCAATTTTTACTACTTTGGAGGGAAATTTTTCTTTCCGGGAGGGGCAGGTATAAATAGGCAATAAGAGGATTATCAAGTCAGAAAGGGGGTGTATATAATTCACTCGCCTTAGGCAATATTCAAAATCTAGAAGGAAAATGTCTCACAAGTAGACCTCATGAATCGATAAAACCTTTAGTAAAACCGTTTAAGTTACCCACCTTATTCATCTGTCAACGTGGTTTGAATGGCTAAGTTATATCACTTTTCAATCTTAGATATTAAATAAATCAATTGTAATCAATAAAGTTTGTCATTTGACCTCAATATTCGACCCTTTCTTGAAGGTAATCATGGTAAAGTTATTTATAAGCTCAAATTTGATTAACTTTCTTGTATTTCTTCAGAATAAAAAGCTGGTATTAAGGGAAGCAATTGAATCTCTTTGCATTTTTTATTTGTCTCAAATATGTTATGTTTTATCAGAGCCATTGATTTAACGGATTCTACGTGTAGAGAGTGAGGACTGATCGATTATGTCTCGGGGGTTGCAGCCTAGTTAAACACGTGCACGTGTGCAGGCAGTGCAGTGCATTGGCGCAGTCAATCAGTGACTCAGATACACACACACACATACACACACACGCACACCACACACACAAGAGCTAACATGCTCAAAACAATATGATTTTATACCATGACATGACACAATGACTATTTGGTTTTAAGATATAGTGTATGTTTTCGGGGGAGGGGGTGTCCTACAATCGGCTTTAATTTACAAAGCAGAGCAGACGATTATTTCCTTACCCCTCCCATTTAATGCTCACTGGAAGTTAAACCTTTTATTTTTTAATTAAAGTAGGAAAATCTTTTGCACTTGAGTTGGCAGTCTACATTGAAATTGAAATCGACATGGTTTATTGATGACAAAATTAAAGTCACACCCAAAAGCTGATATAAATTTAATTGACATATAGAAATACAACATCTATATGCTAGTACTACATGTAATAGTACAATGTGAAATGGGAACTTTAAAAATGTAACAATCAGTAGTGAAATGGATATCATTTTTTTAGAAGACGAAGAAAATTAGAAGAAGAGGAAGTAAATAGATAGTTGATAGCACAGGCGTAGCCTGGATTTTTCAATGGGGGGGGGGGGCAGACGTGAAGGATCGACTAAGTGAAGGAAAATATTTATAGAGACTTGGCCGTCTCCCACGGTGAACCGTGAAGACAACATAATTCCTTGAAATGAATTTTCGTAATTTCAATTTATCCACATTATGTTAATTTATGTTTAATTTTCAAGTTATTTCTAAAGTAATCCATGCATA
Source organism: Mesocentrotus franciscanus (assembly GCA_037976565.1). Lineage (NCBI taxonomy): Eukaryota > Metazoa > Echinodermata > Echinoidea > Camarodonta > Strongylocentrotidae > Mesocentrotus > Mesocentrotus franciscanus. Next base: position 3,904,329 of record CP137686.1, on the reverse strand, counting down.
GGGTATTGGAGAAAATAACATTTATCAGCCCGCATTATTTTGTGGTGCATCTCACTCACTCAGGAGAGCGCCTATCTAAATCTAGAACACAGATGGCGCTACACTATATAATATATATTGATCTAATTTTGATTGGTCAGCATTGCGCGAGGCCATTATGACGTCAACAATACCTTCAAACATCTCTACGCTTCATTGTCACGTGTAAGTGACGTCACCCCTAATGTATGCAGCAAATAAACGTTTACAATTAATGTTCATTAATACTTGACTTTGGTTGTGGCGCACTAGTAATGGTTGGTGGTGAAATTAAATAGAAATGAAATGTATACTTCCTAAGTTCCGAAAGAATAAATTTCGTTTTTATTTCATGTCATTTTTTTTTTAAATCAGAGTCTGTGGGATTTTCTAAAAGCTGTAGCCTATTTTTTGGTGTGTAAAATTACCATTTCTGGTCTTCATTATTTCCTCATAATAATATATACATCTTCACATTTTCAGCATTTGCCTCCATTTCTGGAGGGATATACATGGTTTTCTACATGAGATATTTTCTTCTATCTGTAAACGATAATTCAAGAGGTAAAACAAAATATGAAGAAGTTTTTTTTTTGTTCTTTTCTTTTAAAATTCTTTTCCAACAAAGCTTTTGTTAAAAAAAAACTCTAGCCTATAAAGCCTACCTACATTTGGATGGCTGGGTAGCCTAATTATTTTTTTTAAGGGAAGGAAAAAAGGGCAAAGGAAAGAAACAGAAAGAAAGAAATATTGTTTGAGCTCTGAGAGTGTTGAATGGGATATTTTTTTTTCTCGCTCATAAGTATCAATGAATAACAGGGGAAAATTAAGGGAGGGGACACAATAAGGCAGCATGAAAACATCAGCATGTCACAATAGGCCCGTTTACTAAAGCTGTTTTTACACTTCTCAGTTAACTCGGCTGTCCGTGAAATCTACAAGCGGTTAAATTTCATTGTTTTCATTTTGTCAAGCTGATACGTGCCCAGCAAAACAGCTGTGGATGAAATTCCACATTCCTACATTTTGTCTTCAAGTCCCTGGAAGATGCATGATTGAAGTATTGACAAAGCACCTTTTGTCCTTTAAAACATGGTTGTAATGTAGTCTAACATAAATTCATATACATTCAAGTTTATCCCACTAACCACGTTTTGGTTTATAAAAGAAAAAAATACACAATTTTATTGTTATGTAGGTTCAGTTATCTCCAGTTAGAAAATTATCTTTGATCTCGATTTTCACCATTAAATTTGAAATTTAAAAAGTCTTCGCTCTGCAAAAAAAAGATTAGCAAGGATATCGCGATCTCAGACTTCAAACATTCATAACTCAATCAGGCGATCCCTTATTATTGGACTAATTTTAATTCATGTTTGCACTATTTATGTTTCTTTTCTTTTAGTGCTTCTATACCAATGACCTTATAACATGGGTTGGATTGCCCTTTAAAACTCTATTTTTTTAACCTTGAATAAATTTAAATGTCTGATACACATTTTGCCCAGAGCCCCAGGTTCACCCAGCCAATATATTAAAATGATTTCATTTTTTTAGGAGCTGATAGTTAAGTAAGAGTTTTCAATTGATTGATTCATAAAAATCTGTAATAAAATCCAGTACTCGTAAGAAAGAAAAAAATCATTATTGAAACCGTTCATGACCAGTTTGATAAATGTAGATAAATGTTTGCGTCAACTACAATATCCTGGTTAAAGTTTATAATAGTTTCTATTTACATTTACATATAAAGAAACACTGATATATTGTTTACATAATACCTAGAGTGAATAGCTCGATGCAAGTATGATTGAAAATATTGTATTGTATTTCACCGGACAAATATTGTAGCATTAAGTATTTTGAAATGATATGGTAATCTTTATTTTTTAAAAGCGTTGAAAAAGCAGATACTACTTTACGATTAGTACAAATTCAATAGGGCTAAGTAAGGAATTCAATAAAGGGAAAGTTTTATTGCCAAGTTTTCAATTGATTGATTCATAAAAATCTGTAATAAAATCCAGTACTCGTAAGAAAGAAAAAAAATCATTATTGAAACCGTTCATGACCAGTTTGATAAATGTAGATAAATGTTTGCGTCAACTACAATATCCTGGTTAAAGTTTATAATAGTTTCTATTTACATTTACATATAAAGAAACACTGATATATTGTTTACATAATACCTAGAGTGAATAGCTCGATGCAAGTATGATTGAAAATATTGTATTGTATTTCACCGGACAAATATTGTAGCATTAAGTATTTTGAAATGATATGGTAATCTTTATTTTTTAAAAGCGTTGAAAAAGCAGATACTACTTTACGATTAGTACAAATTCAATAGGGTCAAGTAAGGAATTCAATAAAGGGAAAGTTTTATTGCCAAGGGAATATATAATATTTGTAATTTTTCAGATTGACACAAAGGTGTTTTTTGCTAAATAAATGAAAAATAATTTCTATATACCTAGCCTTATCTTTACAAATCGAGTACTGATAATACATTTCATCTAACATGCATGATGGGGAAGCACAAAGATAATATCTGGTTGTTTTTCATGTTGGTTCGTTGATTTGCATATTTTGAAACAATTGATATTATTTTCATATAATAAATTATCGACTGCAGATGGGTTTTCAAAGTGTGTATGCTTCTGGTAATGCGTTGTCTACATGTTAAACTTTAATTTGATCTACTTTCCCTTCTGTGCAATCGACAAAAGATGAGACAAGATTATCCCCCTTTAAGTGAGGGCGTAGAGTAATTGTAAATTGTTCAAATATTCACAAAACGTGTACACTTTTTGGCCACTTATAGATGACTTATTGCTGATTTGTTATATACATGTACTTTTTATTCATAGTATGTTCGATTCAATATCACAATAGAAGTTGTTCTCAGTAGTATTATTAACCTTCCCTGGAACCAAGACATCATCGTATTGGTCTTCTGGTCGAAAGCACTCTCCCTTCCATTTTGTAGAAGTAGTAGTAGTAGTCGCTCTATGCAGAGCGAATTTATTACATTTTCCACATAATATAAACAATGACAAGATAATCACAATAATAAACGTAATAATATATCAGAAAATTGACTTTGAAATGTCTTTGACATTGTTTTTTTCTTCTTTGTAATGCAAAATTATTTAGTTACAGGAAATGAAAAACGAACCTACTTGGAAGCAAGCTTGTTAGGTATGGGTTCGCACAAGAATAATTTAAACTTTATACATCCATAACTGTATTTTGAAAGATTACGGAGTCAAAGAAACATGTCGGACACAAAAAACGAAACAAAAACAAATAAGAACAGTGGAAGAATGACAAGATGAGGATGGTAAATGAAGAAAATAAGGGTGAGAGAGTGACTGTTACAAGTCATCCGTATTTCAGACTTTGTTTACAAACATTGAACCAAATAGTAAGTCTAGTCATATCTTTGCTATTGTCCTAAGATATGTAATGCAGTAGCTTATTAGCATATTCCTATTCATGTGCTTCCTTCCTTTTGTCCAGCACAGTCTTGGGATTCCTGCAAGTTTCGAATTTTAATCTCTATTAATATTAGGGTGATTCAGATAGTTTTCTTACAAAGTTTTGTTGTTAAGCAGGTGAAGGCAATATTTTAGTAGCTTGGGCGTTGATTAAAATTCCTTATACGGGAGGAACTCTAGTTAGAATTAATAGGGACTTTTAGATTTTACACGACGAGAACGTGGACTGCCACGGTGACATCCTTTTAAGGTAATGTGACGTCCTTTTAAGGCACTGCCGGGCACGGGCCAGTGCCTTGAATGAATGGCACACGTGGCAGTCCACGTTCTCGTCGTGTAAATCTAAAAGTCCCTAATATTGGGCACTTGAAGCTTAGGATCTGGAGAGGCAAGACCTCTAATGTCTTAGAGCAGCGGCGGCAGCTAGCCTACTAGGGGTTTGGTGGCTTCAGCTAGGCCGACAGAGTCGGGCGACAGCAGCATGTTTGGGCTGCACCTTTTGAAACTAGGCGTGGTAGTTTCTAGTATTCCTAGCTTGCACCAGAATTGTCTGTACTGGACACGGGCTGCTCCCGTCTTCCGAGCTTTCTTGTCACCAATTAAACTGTAAGTGAATTATACATGTAGTTATTTCTCTTTTGCAGTAAGTTAATTAAGCAAATTGTCGGAGACACTAATTAATGGACTCGAGAAATAAGATAAGCCTGGATTACAATTATTTAAAGGCTCTTTTGACATGAAGTCTTTAATTGTAAATCATTTTATGATTATAGTTTTGCATATATGTAATATTATCCTCGACAGAGAAAAGGAATGTTTCTTATTTCAATATGGATGCTGTTCAGTATTATCTAGTTGTTGAGTGTTCTATGATATCAAAGATATGAAGATATTTTATGAAACTAGTATATGAAGCTAACATTTGTATTTTGATTATTCTTGGAATAATTAGGGCTATTATAACAGCATAAAGATGAAGATTGTATTTTGTTAAGGATAGGTAGTTTTTATGCGTTTGTATGCCTTGGTATTTTATTATCGTAGATGGCGTTAACTATGGCGTTAACTATGGCGTTAACCAGGACGTAAACTTTGACGTTAACCATGGCGCAAACTTCGATGTAAACCACGGTATAATGTATGGCGTAAACTGTGATGTAAAGTCTCCGTAATACCCATTTGCACTCCAATACCCGAGGTGTCGGGTGTACGGTAGTCCGGCGAACGTCGAAGACTTCGACAAAGACTTCGACCACATAAGACAGTCAACGAGTTGACTACGGTGTTCATCACCACTTCAAGTTCTTCAGACCAGGTTCTATATCTAAGAAGAGTTAATGAATTGAACTGAAAGAACCTTTGGACTTGAACTTAGAAGCAGTGAACTGTTAATTTCAATGTATAGATGAAAGTTGATATTGTGATGTACCAGGGTAGGAAGCTTGGTAGTTTGCTTTACTAGATTGTTTTGCAAGCAAGGTAGAACTTTATATCATTTGAATGCTTGATCCGTTATTGAATGTTATGTTCTGTAGTGAACGATAACATTGATTTTTCTGTACTTTGACTATGTAAATGTTGTTCTTTCTTGAGACCGGAATTAAACTTAATTCCCTTAAAATATTGTGTCACTTGTTACTTTGCCTGAGTTCTGTATTTAAGCAGTTGTCACTGGACCAACATGCCATCACACCCTCCCCTTGGTTGTGACAGTGACAAACAGGGAAATAGGGAAAACGGCAGAAAGAGAAGAAGAAGACAGACAGAGAGAGAGAGAAAAGGGTAGAAAGAGAGAGAGAGAGAGAGAGGAGGGAGTGAAAGAGAGACAGAGAGAAATGGAGAGGAAAAGAGAGACAGGGAGGGAGACAGGGTGGCCATGGAGGAATCATTTGTGAGTAGTATGATATGAAAACAAATCATACACGAGTCACAATTTCGATGTGAAAAAAAAATGGCCAGTACGGTCAATTACGAACAACAATTGGGGGCTTGAGGGCATTTTTTAATCCAATTAATGAGGGTTTTTCTTTCAATGTGCCGGAAAGGGCATTTCAAAATTTTGGGCCAGTAAAAGTAAAGATTCTGCTGGAAAATACCGTTCTTGTTTTGGTAAATGATAAGAGCTTGCTAATCTCGTGGGATAACTATGGAATTCAGTATTTTGGTCAAACATATTTGACAGAACACGAGGCAATTCATTTTTCTGAAGTGTGTACATAAATATACTAAGGTTATAAGAAAATTAGTCGTGTATCTTTAAAACAGTATTTGCGTGATAGAGTTCATGAGTATGAGCGCAGAAATTGGTGTGACATATGATTCGCATTGCTTTTTTTTGTAATAGTAAAATTCTATCGAGTTGAGTATTTCTACAGGTGCCCCACGCAAGTATTCCACAATGCAAGTAAGGAAGTACTAAAGCTGATTACAAATTAAGCAGTATACAGCGGCGGATCAAAGATTTTCCAAAAGAGAGGGGGGTGGCGTTAAATGTATGAAATTGCTAGCCCGAAGCCTTTACGGCGTAGGGTCCGGGGCCGCTCAAGGACCCCGGAAAATGTTGAACCTTAAGATGCTCTATGGTACATTCTGAGGCATTTCTGAATTCGTAAACTGAACATTTATCTGAATATTTTAAAGTTTTTTTCCTCCTTTTTTCCGGAAGGAAAAAATGGGGGCTTGCGCCCCTCACGACCCACCCTGCATCCGCACCTGGTATACGAGATGGAAAATACAATTTTACTTTGTTCAAGATACCAATATTTCTAGACATTATTTTACAAACATTCTCAACATGCATCTTCCATGAAAGTTTACCATTTACTATTATTCCTTGGAACTTCGTAGAAGAGACTTTCTGTAAGATAGTATTATCAAGTACAATATTTTCTGGTAAGTTATCATTAATATTACTAAAGAACATATAATTTTTTTGTGGTACATTCAATGACAATTCATTTGCCTTGATCCAGTCAGTAACTACTCGTAATGGAGAGTTAATCGTTCTCAGTAACATGTGTGGGTCTAGATGAGAAAGGAAAATTTTAGAGTCGTCGGCAAATAAAATGAAGGACAGGGTTGTTGGGACATGTAGAAATCATTAATATATACAATAAAAAGTAATGGCCTAAAATAGAATCTTGAGGCACGCCACATTCGATGGTCTTTATAGAAGAATTTTGGACCATTAACTATTCGTATTCTGTCATGGCGAATACAAATTTTCGGTCTGATCCGCCTTCTTCGTTTGGCAGCTCACATACATGTAATCATGATGAATGCTGTCGAAAAACCCACCATTAGAGAGAGTATTCGAATCGTTTTGATTTTCACGTTTTTCTTCGAATATTTTCATACAGAAAGTACTTCTTGGTCCTCTGCTTGAAGATGTTCCTTCAATCGACAGGGACTTGTCTTTGTCTAATGTGGTTTGGTTTTCATCTAATTCTAAGGTGCATGTTTGTTTCATTGGTTGGGTCATGGTTCCGATTCCTCATACCTTGATATCGAAGAGCACATAATATTACGATGTATATCAGTAAGCAGAGAGAGAGCAAAGGACACCTATAACGATGGTAGCGTTTGTCTTGTTATTGCCAGCGCTTGAGCTTGTACTTATAGGAATCCGTTGCGACGCTGCACAGTGGACCAGGGAGGGACCAAAGTGCGCCCAAACTCACTTTTTGTGATTTTTTTTTCTTGCGCAGTTAAAAGATGATACATTGAAGAAAATCTCAGTGAAATATTTAATTCCGGTATGCACAATAAGGGTATAAATTTACTCCTTCAAACAGCAAAATCTTACATATTTACAGTCTTGGTGCAAAAATGACTTATTTTATAAATCTTTCAATTTAACATGGAGTTTTTAAGGTATTGATATGAAATTGCTCTCACATATTCCTGGTAATTCATTACACTGCGTGAATGGGTTAAAAATGGATAGAAACACAATCTTCATAATATATTATAGGGTAATTCACTGAAAATGGACTAATTATCCATGTTTTTTATAAATCCAGAGGAAATGTTTAGATTTCCAGGGATTTCCACTTTAATTTTATTACTAACATTTTACGAGGGTCATCATCTCTGATGCCGTCCTTATTGACAAAGATTGTTTCATTTCTATACCAGCTGTTATAGTTAATCGGAAAAGGATGTGTATTGCAGCTGGAAGTGATACTATCTCCGATGTTAACAGCTTTCATTGTAACACCCTCCATCATGTAGTTCTTCGCATAAAGGCAAAAGAAAGACAGCAACAACAATATAAATCACGTTCGAACGAATAGAAGCCGTCGTGAAATTCAAAGCGTGATGAACAATCAACATCACAAATCTGCACTGGATAATGAGGGAATGACATTTACACTTCAAGGTGTCTTAGTATATCCGGGCTAGCTCGGACTTAGGGCGAACTCGGCCTAGCTGTAAAAACAGTCATTTTTTGGTCATTGTACCCTAACCCTAAACCTAACCCTAAACCTGCAAAACTGACCGTTTTTACAGCAAGGCCGAGTTTGCCCGAAGTCCGAGTCAGCCCGACTCCATGCTAAGATATTTTGGAGCATTTTTTAAAGGCAGGAAACAGAGTGGCTCGATGGCTACACCGATTTCGACTTTCGATGACACAATATATGTTTGGATGTCCTTATAAAATGTTATCACAAATTCTTCCCAAATGGGACCATAGTCAGATCGTGTAGTGTGCGCCAGCCTTTAGAGAAAATAGTTATATGAATGACGAAAAAAACAATCAAACTGTTAATTTGTTATCAGATTCCATGATTTGAATTGTTATTGTATTACAATAAAAAAGGTTGTTTTTCCTGTGAGACTTTCGCCTACTCGTTGCTGCAGGCATCATCAGACTGACGTTTTATCGCCAATCCTCCAGATCTCATTCCCCTTGTGACATCATCTGTCAGTCATCAATGAGCTAACTTGAGAAAGTGGTACGTAACTTTGCTAAAGTTGACCACCTGTCACAATATAACAGACAATAGTAACATATAAGTTGCTATGTCAGACATGTCCGACTAAACTAATATTCTACAATAGACAATGGTATGTAATCTGCCCCAGCTCAGCCCACGCTCATGATATAATTGCTTGCTTTTATACATGTACAATACATCATCACTGCCTTTGTCTTATGCTACAGCATGTCTGACATACCAACTTTTATGTTGCTATTGTATTACGTATTGTAACAGGTGGTCAACTTTGGCAAAGTTACATACCACTTTCTCAAGTTAGCTCATTGATGACTGACAGATGATGTCACAAGGGGAATGAGATCTGGAGGATTTTGAAAGGTGGAGCTTAGCAAGTTCGAAGAAAAAAAAAATTTCAAAAAAAATTTAAAAATCTATGACACATTCAGAAGTTTACATATCAAAATATGAGATGTATGCAGGACTACACATCAACATGAAAAAACTGGCATTTGGATGGCAAGGGCCCTTTAATACGGTAGACTAAGAGCTTGACACTGTGATGCGTGTGTCCAGAAATGGAATGGAATTGTCTTCTTCCGTTTCATGTGTGAACTTGGTGCTCCCAGTGGTGTCTACTTGGTTGAGATGGTCCTTGAGTTCGTTTACAGATTCCGCCTTGACGATAGCAAGTACGTCATTCACATACCGCTTGCATAATCCTGGCTTGATGTTGGGGGTGGCGGTGGAAAGGACTGTCTCTTCAAGTTGCTCCATAAGTAGGTTGGCTACAATGGGGGGACTGGGCTGGCCATCGGTACTCCGAACTTCTGGCGGTAGATCTGACCATCGAATTGAAAAAAAGGTGGTGGTGAGTATGAAGTACAAAAATTCCACGATGTCGTCTACCGAGAGATTGGTCTTGTCCTTCAGTCCCCCATCCTAGGTAAGACGTTCTTTTATGATGTTGAGAGATTGGTCGATGGGAGTGTTGGTGAAGAGACTGACGACGTCGAAAGACATCATTACTTCGTTATTATCCAGAGTAATAGCAGTGATTTCTCCAGCGAATTCTTTCGAGTTGTTGACGCGGTGGTCCAAATTTCCGACCGATGGGCCAGGATGTCTGCCAAAGCTCTTGATGTCTTGTAGCCTAATGAGCCTAATGAGCCAATTATCATATGTATGCGGATGACTTACAGCTTTATTTTATTTGCAGACCTGTCTAGAAAGAAATAGATGAAAATGTGAAGAAAAAAAAAAGAAAATTGTATAGCTGATGTAAGGAACTGAATGATTGAGAGTCGCTTAAAACTAACTGATGCGAAAACAGAATTCATTTTGCTTGGCAACAGTAGACAGCTCAGTAAAATTAAGGTATCTCATGTTCAAGTTGGTTCTGCCCCTGTATCTCCTGTACATCAACTAGGAATCTTGGTGTAATATTTGATTCTGCCATGTCACTTGAAACCCATGTTTCAAATTGTGTTAAACTGGCCAATTGTAATCTGCGTAATATCCGGGCAATTAGGCAATATCTCTTACCTCAATCCACCCAACAGTTGCTTTTGTTACTTCGCACCTTGACAATTGCAATTACTTACTCTTTCGATTACCCGCCAACCAAATTAACCGATTGCAAATAGTTCAAAATGCTGCTGCTCGCCTTGTGACAAACTCTAGAAGATCATCACATATCACTCTTATCCTGAAATCACTTCACCGGCTCCCTGTTCAACAGCGTGTGATCTGTAAAATTCTACTCTTAACCTACGGTGCACTAAATGACTTAGCTCCAGAATATATTTCATCCCTTCTATCAACCCACTCCGCAGGTCATTCTGGTTTACGTTCATCACATACTGTTTTAACATAACATAAGGCTTAAAGAAATACGTACCAAAAGAAATTGGGGGTAGAGCATTTGCATCAGCAGCTCCTTCTTCCTCTATTCAGACGGCCAACACTAATTCTACTTTTAAAATTGGGCTTAAAACTCATCTGATGCTTAATGCATATTGTTAAATTTCAATGTTTTCGTTATACAATGCATGCCAAACAAATAATAACCCTGTGCCACATTGTATGTACCATGGCATCATGAAGTTGTGTGATCTATAAAATTCTATTAAGATGCCATGATGAACTTACATGTAAGTTCACATTAAAGGTACTATGTCCCATTTGCAGGCCCAAAAATGAAAAGGTTAAATTCCAACGGCATTTGAAAGACAATACTAATTTAGAACTTCCCTAAAAAAGGGGGCTTGAAAATGTCTTTAAGTGGGAAAATAACGACTATTAGTTGTCGAATCGACTTAGGAGCTATAGAGCCAGTAAGTAATAGTCTGATTTTTCAGACCATTGTACCGAATGGTCGTACGTTTTGTGCTGCGCAAAGATTCAATCAGTTTAATTTTGGCCATTACAAGAAGTGGGTTATTGATGTAGACAAATGCTCATGTAACCTTTACAGCTCATTTTATGTATGTTATTACCAAAGATGAAAGAGCCAGTCAGTCACTCAATAGTGTCTGACAGTGAAGTCTAGCAAGTAAACGGGTTTCCTTGCATAATTTGAATATTAGGACACTGCTAACGTTTAAATTTCACAGATAGGACGTACATGACATATTCATAATTCCTGCAAAGTTCTACAGAATTTGATGTTGGCTGCAAAAGGGACATAGTATCTTTAAATGTTGAATTTCTGATATAAATTTTAATTATTTTTATGCGCCTTGAGCATCTCTAGAGATCGATATGTTGCGCTTTATATATATTGTTATTATTATTATTATTATTAATGTAGTCCACAATGGGATGTAATGCTAAGCCTTCTGTGTGGGTTTTGGCAGTAGTATAACCGAGGAATGTTCTCTGCAGTTGGATAGAGATAGTTATACTTATATCTTTGACCTTTCTCATTCCCATTCCCATTATTTCGGATTATCGCACTACCCCATCTAGTGGCGATAAAACGTCAGTCTGATGATGCCTGCAGCAACGAGTAGGCGAAATTCTCACCGGTAAAACAACCTTTTTTATTGTGATACAATAAAAATTCAATTTTTGGAATAACTACCAATCAGATGAACCTCTTCAAGGAGTTGTTATCAGATTATTTGAAATTTAAAACAAAATCTATAGATGTGTATATTGTTAATCATTGAGCATATGACATTGTATAGGTCTCTTCAGGGATAGATAATTGAGTTTTTGCTTGGGGCGGAAGGGGTAACAAGTCGCGTATAGGTTATTATTTCCTTTTTTGATAACGGTGATGATCATGATGACGATGTTGATGATATTGATAGTAGGCCTGAAATTAATGCTAATAAATAATATTATTATAATCATTTTATTATTCTACTACTACTACTACTACTACTACTACTACTACTACTACTATCAGGCCTACTATCAGTATCAGCAACATCATCATCATCATCATCATCACCGTTATCAAAATAAGAAATAAAAACCTATACACGACATAGCAATTGAATCCAATGACCGGGGTAATAATAATTACAATGTAAGGCGCTTAGACACATAGTAGCTCTATCCAAACGGGACTATTATCATTAAACTTGACATCCATTTTACATAACCCAAGAAAATGGAAGACAAAATCAATTAAGCTATTGGTCCAAAGCCTGTGCCTAAATTAAAGAGTTGAAAACAACCTTCTAGTAGATATGAACGCACCCTCTTGAATGCTAGCATTTTTTTGGTATTTAGATTATCCCAAAACTCTGTGGAAACAACATTTTCCTAGTAAAAATGGGCTCTAGAAAAAAATATTTTTTGCTATTTGTTACCATGTATTTCCTATTTTCATGTGAATGTGCCCTATTTCTTGAGACAGTCAAATTGTGAAGTTTCAAAGAGCTTTCTGCAAGGCAGTAACAGTGATGGCAGTAAAGAGCTTTCTGCAAGGACTGTAAATCAAATGATAAATTTTCTCTTTTAACACACAAAACAACTATCATTTTCCCTTTAAAAAATATATTTGTGTGAACTATCATTTCCCTTGAAACTTACTTACACGTTACAAATATATTTCTGCACAATTCAAAACATATTTCATATTACACTATTTTATATACATGTATTTGCATGGGAAAAGAACCTTTATCACTAGGACACAGGCAATCATTGTAATCATGTAATACAAAATTATTTCTATCAAAGTTGCACTTAGATTTTGTTCTCTTAACCCTTTCAGATGTGAGTCAGATGTAGGTAGGCAGCTTCATATTGTCCGCTAACAATGGACTTACATGAATTAAAAAAAATATCCATTCTCAAAGACTTGCATTTCCAGGAAAAGCAAGAGAATAAATCTAACTTCCTATTCACATTAAATGTATAATAAGTGTTTTATTAAGTAATACATTCCTGACACACAAGAGACATGGCAAAGCAGCTCCATTAAAACAATGTGTTACCTAGACCTATAGATATTTGTAATTAGAATCTCTGTTTAGTCTTTTTCACAGAAATTAGGACAGATTCCAATAAATGCAAATTCTTTTTTTATGTCAATCCACATGCACACATCAATAATACATGAAATATTTTTTGCCATCTGTTGTTGTTCAATTCCTTTTCTAACAAGAATAATATTAGGAACTGTTGCTCCAGTTGATTGGCCACATGTTATGGAGATCAATTATTATTTTATTTACGGCAAAGTAGTGGGCCGTTTGACATAAACAATTTTCACTAGAATATGTATCGTTTAGACAAGTAGTCTTACATTTGATAAAATACTCAATGTGGCCAATCAGTGCCATCCTTAGTGCTGAATCGTACTGTATAACTATTCCGCTTAAAGGGATAGTTGAGTTTTGTTGCAGGCTACACAAAATAATTTTTGTCAGATAATGAAAAACTGAATGTCAAATTTGAAAGGATATACAATTTAAATGACAAAATCATCTTTGATCGAAATCGGTTCAGAGACGGCTGAAATATCCATAAATATAACCATTTCTAATATTAATTTTGTGGTGGTACCAAATATTCAGTAGTTTTGAACCAGCCGTTTAAAAACAAGATAGCGCCTTATACGTTTTATTCCAGCCAATGCCAATGTTGGCTTTTTGTTGGCTTGTTTGTGTTGCTTATATTACGCACAACCAGCCGGCCCGTGTTAATATTATTTAATTAATATTTTAACGGTCACCGTATTTTGTTCGAAGTGGAGCATTGCTGAATTGGTATGATCGTATTCAATCTAAATTCCCACATTTTGGGGTCAAAAATTACCTTCATAGCAATTTCATGTGTGAACCAATATTGATTTACATAAATGTATTTATCTGCAAATTTCACCAGTGATTATCAAACAATTTATAACAAAAATGAATGTTTTGTTTTTTTCTTATGTTTATGTCTTACATTCAGACCTTTTACTACATTTGAATGATATTTGTATCATTTTGTATGTTTTAGTAGTTTTGTAGGCTTTTTTGTTTGGTGTTTCTAATTTACAATATGGGTGTACATTGCATTTGATATTTTACGTAATAAAGTATTCGAACATTTTAAACTGAAATTAAAATTTGTATGCATTTAATTTATCTTGCTCATCTTGCAGCAGAAAAACAGGATAGAAAAATATTTTAAAATGCATTTCTCCCAATATATTTTCATTTATTTTTTACAACTGTAAGATCAAAATTCTCCCCATTTTCTCAAATTCTATTTTTACATGCACGCATGACAACTACATGTATACTGTACAACAATGTGCTACAAATTAGAATTTGACAGAGCTTTAATTGTTACCAAACAATACAACACACCAATCATTAATCTTCAAAAAATTAATCCAAGGATTGTGTTCCTTATTTTTGAATAGCTTTTAAATATATTTTGTTTGTACAAATAAAAAATTAAAAAGTTTGAAATATATCTCAGAAAAAATAAATATTTCAAAGCTATTTTCTTCTATTTCTTTCCTAATCTTTGTTTGTTCCAAATCTATGCTATTAAAAATATTCATTTTTTTGGACAAGAAAAATAGGAAGAACAAAAAATTGATTGATTTTTTCTCTATTTTTTCCCTATTCTATTCCTATTTTTTTTTGTACTAGGGTTACTACAATGAACTTTCCATCAAAATCTGAGATAGTAATATGGTTTGGTTTAGATTTGTTTATTACTCTTTGTGGCCATTTGTTCAAAATTGTTTCCAAACTGATTACAATATAGTAAACAAATGATATGACGTATACAATATCATAGTAGAGGTGTTGTGTTGTGGATAAGTCACCGCGGCACTAATGACCTTTGGCAAGACGTTAATCTACATATATGCCACTCTACAACCAGGTGCTCATGATTACCTGATATGCTTGAGCGCTAGTTATACTATGTCGGCTCAGCTATAACCAGGATAATGCTGTCTATAAACGCCTTGAGCATCACTGCGTGACGATCATGAGCGCGATATGCCATTATTACTAAAGTAGCGTAAATTACATTATAGCTTTAACGCTGGTGAGTCGTAAAGAATGATTGCCGCATTAACAGAGATTCATGACGTCACGGTGCCTATATAGCCAGTCACTTACAACACATATATATACAAAAGAGGGATAATAGGGGGGTAATTTTCGGTATACTTAGAGTAACTGAAATCAATAAAGGATGGGGATAAAATGAGAAGCTCACAACGGGAGGAGATAGTAAATAGAATGATGAAAGGGGTAATAACTGTTAGAGTTAGTACAGTATAGTATAGAGAGTTAGGCAAAAGGAAGAAGAGAAGGGAGAACCGCGCATCAGGTACAGTGCAACTTTAGAGAGAGAGAGAGAGGAGTGAGGGAGAGGGAGATAGGAGTGAGGGAGAGAGAGAGGAGAGAGGGGGAGAGGGGAGGGAGAGAGAGAGAGAGAGAAAGAGGGGGTGAAGAGAGGAAAAGGTAGAGAGAGAGAGACGAGAGAAGATGTTTGAAGGTACTTTTTGTGACAGTCTTGAAAGATTAAAAGTGACGATTCATTAGGTAGCATGGGTCCTTCAAACTTTACAGTACTTTTCCCGATGATCATTGATAAAATTAGGGCCTTCATCTTTCTAAAATTACTGGAAAAATGTATAAAACAATCAAACACCGTATGGAATATTTACGCAGCCCCAAATCTGTTAATGCTACAAAATGAATGATAAGATTTAGATACCAGGACATTTTTTTTTTAATTCATAAATTTAAATACTTTAAATACAGAGGCATTAAAAATAAATTGAATTGCCGATGTGAAAATAAAGCCCTACCTGAAAATAAGCGAAAAAAACCTTTTTCGAGCAATTAAAAAAGAGGGTTATGGAAAATCAAAGGGACCGTATGGTATTCAATGTAACAAAATGAATATTCAGATTGGATTCCGAAGGACGTCTGATAGTTTATTATTACTTAGTGAAGTCAAAACTGTTTGCATTACTAGTATAGAATTATGTAATTACTTGAAAATTAGCGCATACCGATTTATCATCTTGCATTGTTATGTTTAGAACTTACCGAACAAATGTTTTTTTAACAATTATCTTGCATTGTTTGTGTTGAAGAACAGAACGAAAGTTTTGTCTACAAAGATATAATTATGAGAAGCTTATGACATGAGGAGATAGTAATTAGAATGATGAAGGTGATGTTTACTGTTTGAGTTAGTATAGTATAGAGACAGAGTTTAAATAAGCAGAAGAGAGAAGTGCCCTACAGGTACTGCATATTTAGAGAGAGAGAGAAAGAGAGAGAGAGAGGAGGAGTGAGGGAGATGGAGAGAGGAGTGAGGAAGGTGGAGAGAGGAGTGAGGGAGAGGGAGACAGAGAGAGAGAGAGAGACAGAGACAATAGAAGATGTTTGAGAGTCATATCGTTGACTAAGGTACTTTTTGCGACTGTCTTGAAAGAGTAAAAAGCGATGAATACACATCGGATAGCATATGGGTCCTTCAAACTTTACAGTAATTCTCACGATGATCATTGATGATATTAATAATAATAATAATAATTACATTTACAGGGCGCTTAATACGGGCGTTTCTAAGCGCACGGATGGTATTGTCGAATTCAGTATAATTATTCAACATGTTCAATAGCGTAAAAGCAACAAAATAAAATAAAATATTACTAATACAATACAATTCAGTTGGATTGAATTAACAACTTGCGTGCGCCTCTTATATACTATAACTAATTAAAAAGGTGGGTTTTGAGAAGGGTTTTGAATGATTCAATGAATGGGGCATTTTGAATATGGGGTGGGAGTTTGTTCCAGACCGTGAGGGCAATCGATGAAAAGGCACGGTCACCATAACGGGTTTCGTACGTGGACCTTGAATTAATTGCATGGGCTTGCAACGGACAGTCACGTATCACGTATCACGTGTCACGTTCACGTTTTGCGCTGTTTCGTAAAATAGGTGACTCTAATTTACGAAGTGCATGTAGGGCCTACCATTCGTTGTTTTCCACGCCAGTATAACACGAATGATCACGTGTACCAAAACGTGACGTGAGTGTTTAATCAATATTTTTTGAAATTGCAAGCGCTTGTTACTAAGACTAGTCATGACGTCACCGTAATATGTATGATTTGTGTATGTACGTACGTACAGTATACGTATCACCTGCGCCTAGCTAGCTGACAATGCGTACCGACGATATCGACGAGGACGAGGCCGGCACGGTTCGACGATGTGGCGATCGAGGCTATCCAACGCTCAGCGAGCCGCATATTATCGATGATACAAAGTGCCACTGCAGTGGACTTTGGGCATGCATTTTTACATGCATGCATTGGCCTATATCTACTGGCCTAGCCTGGCCGAGCTTCCTGGGTGACAATGAGTCGAGTGAGACAGAGTGAGAGTAAGACTGGTGATGGCCTGGCCTAGTGTTTCATAAAGATGCATATTCGTAAAGTTATGCATGACTTTTTGAACGACTGGGAGTGGAATATGGCAAGCCAAATGGGTGTCTCATTCATTTTTAATCGCATTATTTAACCATTAATGATTAGCTAAAGTTTAAATATGCAGATGATGATGAACATTCTCACATTTGAGAATATCATCATGTTCATCATGGCTTTTCCTTGCAATCGTGATCATTGCACCGTATACAAGATACTTTATTTTATATTTTTACATTTTATTGTACATTATATATTGTTTACATTTTATTTTAGTACAAGAAGTAATGGTAGTAGTATTTGTTTCATTCATTTACTGAATTAGTCGAGCATACATTTAGATTCTGGCCTGAAGCAGCTTTTTGCCATTAGTCTCTTCTCAATGAGAATTTGCATTATTTGTTTAAACGCCAGTGTCAATTTACGTGAGTTTTCGTAGATTGCATATAGCAAATCAACAAATTGTTGGGTCACGTAACCCAACACTTTGTAGATTTGGGTGACCTGTTTCACGAAAGGGCACAAGACGTGAACGTGATACGCGATACGTGACTGTTCGTTTCAAGCCATTGCATGGAGGAAGATGAACGGAGGGATCTGGCAGAAGAGGAAGATCAAAGGGAGACTAGGTCATGAAGGTATCGGGGGGGGGGGGGCAAGGTTATGTGTTATTTTGTATGAAAGAAGTAGGATCTTGAAAGTAATGCGAGAATGGGCCGGTAGCCAATTAAGTGAGCGAATAACAGGGGATATAATGGTCATGTTTCCTACTTAATGTGATCAATCTAGCTGCTGAATTTTGGATACGCTGGAGAGGAGATAAATGAGAAATTGGGAGGCCAGCAAGGAGGGAGTTGCAAAAGTCCAGGTGGGAGGAGACGAAGGCGTGGACAAGTCTTTCAGTGGAGGCTTTGTCAAGCAGTCGCCTGATCTTTCCAATTGTGTAGATGCCTGAAGATGCAGATTTGCAGACGTTTTTGTGCTTTTGAAGAGTAAGGTGTTTGTCCAACGTAATGCCGAAGTCTCTAACGTGATAAGAGGTCTTTAGTAAACCCTCATCAGTTGTCAGATCTGGTAGAGGCACCGTGCTCCTGAACTGTGAAGAAAAATGGATCAGTTCTGACTTGTTTTCGTTGAGACGGGTTTTCATCTTTCTAAAACTACAAGAACTATGTATTTAGCAATCAAACACCATATAGAATATTTACGCAGACCCCAAAATGAATGCTCAGAATTATAGGTACCAGGACATTTGAACATTTATTATTCAATTAATGAATTAATGTTCTTACATTGCTTGTCTAGACTTTAAATTCAGGGGCATTTAACAAAAATTGAATTGCTAATGTGTAGATTAGGCCCCATCTGAAAATAAGCAAAAATCAACCTTTTTCGAGCAATTGAAAAAAAGGTTATGGAAAATTAAAGGGACCATATGTTATTCAATGTCACAAAATGAATATTCAGATTGGGTTCCGAAGGACGCCTGATCCATCATTTTGCATTACTAGTATAGAATTATATCATTACATAAAAAATTAGCACATAACAATTAGTCATCTTGCATTGCTATTTTTAGAACTTACTGAACCAATGTTTTTTTTTTAACAATTATCTGGCATTGTTTGTTTTGAAGAACTGAAAAAAAGTTTTGTCTACAATGATGAATTGCTTAGATAGAGTTATATTTACCTAAAAATAGCATATTCAGTGTTTCTTAACAGTGAAAAGGAAATAAATGGTAAATCATACAAGCCTTTAAGAGTGATGATCCGATCGCCTTTTGTCATTACCCCCACCCCCGTTCATGATGAGGGAAATCGCTCCCAAAAAGTAATTTAGAGAGAGAGAGAGAGAGGGAGACAAAGAAAGGGGATGGGGGAAGGGGGAAGGGAGAGGAGGGGGTCAAAAGAGGGATGAGGGGCAAAAAGCAGAAAGCGGATTTGAAGGAGACGAAGATTTATTGAAAGTGGAACGAAAAAAATAGAGTGAAATGATAATATTTTTATAACTTAGAGTCCACATAATCAAACAATTTCTTTTTCTCTAGGAAGAGTTCACATTGCAATTTCTTTGTATTAACATGCCTAAACTACATTCTGCTAGCTAATATTGATCTATATGGGTTACTCAAATAAAAATCAATTTTGGTGTTTTCAGGGGGTGCACCAGACGTGTGCAACAGGAAATACGGTGGTAAGGGTACGTGCCCACGACCCCATCTCCCTCTCCCGCGACGTCCTTGTAGTAATTTCTTCGCCATACGGTAAGGGAATTTGGGTGAAGTTACGGGCTTTCTCTCGTTATCGCGCAATGCGTGCAATTTATGCGCAACACGAAGAGAAAAAATTAATCAATGAATATTAATTAATCTTCCGAAAGGAAATTACCTTTCCCCGGGGCCGACAGTAGGGCACCAGCCATGATATAAATGTCAGCATCGCAAAAGCTGGATCATATCTGAGCGGTGCCTACCTACATACCACATCATCATGATCTGTGCATTGAGTCTTGTGCTTGTTTTGGCAGTCTCCTTCGGAGAGATGGCCGAAGCCACCGACCTGACCGAGATGGGTGCTATGGAAATCCTCCCCGTAGTTGAAGATGTGACAGAACAGGGTGCTAATGAACTCACCCAAGAGGAGAAATCAAACATCCTGACTCGACATAACCAGTACCGTAGTACAGTACAACCATCTGCTGCTAACATGGTACCTCTGGTGAGTTTTGTTATATACGACACTTGCTGATATTGCCACACCACTTGCTCTTACGAAACTTGCTCCGCGTCAATTTCTTACCTAACCTTTACTCTAACCATTTTCAAGACTTGGGACTGTACCAGCGATATGCGCCAGTCGCAGAGACAGACACACACAAAATTGTTAAAAGTGATAATGATAATAATGATCAAAATATTTAAAAAATAATATTAATATTATTGTTATATATTATTATCATTATTATTATTATTATTATTATTATTATTATTATTATTATTATTATTATTATTATTATTTTGTTTATCCAGAGAGGCCTCATCAGTAAGAATGCTGTTGTTCCATAGGCTGGGCCCTATACAATCATTATTACCCCAGCAATAGCAAATTACCTGTTTTACACCCGGGTGGAGATTGGCAAATATGGATGAACGTCTTGCCAGTAGTAGTAGTATTTATTTTCTGTATACAAAACAACATGAAACATACAAAACGAAATATTTACATAATAAGACATACGGATGGATAGCCCTGCTCAGCAATAACAACATGGAATCGCTGGTTTTCAGAGGGGTCCAAAGCAACGCATAATACAAACTATACGAACAGTATTAAAGAAAACGAAAAACAGAAGGAGACAGACAGGCAATAAAGAAAAAATGGGGAGGGGGCGGGGCTGACGTTGTACGAAATGACTATATAATAACAAATGCAACTTCCTATTTAAATTTTCATCACATATCAGACCAAGGTACTTAAAATGCCAAACTTGATTTAAAGGAGTGTTATGTAACGGAACTCTTTCTTAATACATCTCGATTTGACATCATATGGTTGCTTTATAAAAGCATAAATACACTTTTCTGACAATTTATTGACACTTAACTTGTTTTGGCACATCCGATTATACAAAATTTCTAGGTCTGAATTATGATCAAGTTCACTCTTATGTATTGAAGGGTGAGAAAATTACAGGACCATGTCATGGGCATATAATTGTACTTGGCATGATTTAACACATTTAACTAATCGTGTATATAAATAATAAAAAGCAGAGGTCACAGAACGGACCCTTGTGGGACTCCACATGTTATAAAAGTTTCAAATGAAAGCTCGGAATTTACAAGTGTCTGACATACTCTGTGAATGACCACTGTACCACGGCAACGGGGCATAAGCTAATTGCGTTCACAGTGTGTGTGTGTGTGTGTGTATTGGGTTTTACAGACGTGTATCAATCAAATATGATTATTTACGTCTGGGGACCGACCTTTAACGTCACCATCCGAAAGACGCGATTCAGTTTCGAATCTGCATCCTCGGCTGAATCGGTTTGTAACTTCCACTGTTAGCTGGATTACAGGCGCACGCCACAACGCCTGATTAGCGCAAGTAGTAATGCAAAAGAATGTCGCATAGTGTTCAGCGTCCATTCGCGCATGCGAGGAGTCATTTCGATTGCATTATTGCTTGCGCTAATCAAACCGTCAAGGCAAATAATGCATATACTCATAACAGCAACGCTTGCGCTGTTCAATTTTGTATTCATAATTTGTACGAAATATCACTCTCACATGACGCATCAAAATAATGCATTCGTAAATAATGATCATAAATATCCAATAATTCAACACTAATTATTTATATAATTGCCTGTAATATGTTTCAAATGTAGACTATGAGCAAATGAAATGTCACTCTTATGATTTTCCTTTTTTTCAATAGATCCTTTCTTCTCGATCTTGGTATTAGATCTTGCCCAGCTTGGCTCTTTACGTTTCTCTTTTTCTGTTCTTACTTTATAATGAGAAATATATGTTTACAATTATTTTTATTATGAAAGAGTTTCATTAGGATGGTTGTAATAATGATTTAAAAGTTCTTTTATCACATCCAAAAGGAGAATTTACCTGTAACAGTTTCGATGTCATTTTGAGGTGCAATGTGTTAAACAATTCTTCTTCATTTCTAATCCCATTTTTCATTCCTTGTCAGTTTGGGTGAATTCATTCTTTCATATAACTTTGAACAATGCAAAAAATGTAGTCTTTGTATGTATCAGTCTTTGGACTGTGTCTACAACCAATTTTCTTTCAATGAACCGAGAAGAAAAAAATGGAAAAAAGGTATCCTATTATTACCTCGTTCTCTGGTTACAGCAATGGAACGATGAGATTGCAAATTTGGCGCAGTCGTGGGCTAACCAATGCGGCTTCAGCCACAACAGCCCTACTACATCAGAATGGAGTTGGGTAGGCCAGAACATCGCCACAGGGTTCGGCTACACTCTTGATGATCTCATGGATTTGTGGAATAATGAGAAGGCTAATTATGACTTCGCAGCAAAGACCTGTGCTACAGGCAAGGACGAGAATGGCAAGGACAAAGCCTGTGGCCACTACACTCAGGTTAGTCTCAAAGCATTGAAAATACATACATTATGTTGGTAGCGTCCTTTCTACAAATAGCTGACGACGACGATGATGGTGATGATGATGATGATTACGATTATTATCATTATTGTTATTAATATTATTATTTTTGTTATCGTTATTATTATCATCATGATTATTTCATTATAAATGTATTATTACTAGTATTACTCTCATTATGATTATTAGTATAATAATAATAAGGATGATTATCGTTATTAGTAGTAGTAGTGTTAGTAGAAGTAGTAGTAGGGGTACAGTTTGTTGTTGTTATTGTTGTCCATGTTTTATTGTCATTATCATTTTTTTCTTCTCATTTTGGTATAAACAGATAGCGTGGGCTACAACAACTTCCGTTGGATGTGGCAAGGCTGAATGTCCGAGAGAGATTAAGGGCAACACGTATCCTTTCATATTCCTCGTCTGTAACTACGGACCCGGGTAATTGTCGACGTCATTGCGTTGTCATTGTTCCCATTTCTTTTAAACATGGCTCTAGTTTATATATGTATATATATATATATTTAATCCTTGAGAGTTCATTTTAAAATTGTTTTAATTATTATTTGGTTTTGTACGGCAATTCATTATTTATTGTTTTTGTGCATATTTTCAAACGGGCAGAACTCAATACATTCTTATATATGAATACATATATATGTGTGTGGTGTGTGTGTGTGGGTGTGTGTGTATGTGTGTGTGTATGTATAATGAAATCCAACGGTTATTTAAAGATATAAAGTAAGAAACTATTCTTCATATGTTTTCGCGTAATCCTAAATTCCTAAAGCAACTTTAATGAAGTTCGTGTGAATGTACTGTACCACTTTCATGACAACTCAGAGTGAAATAATAAACTTTAGTTCATAAAATCATGAGAAAAAAGTTGGTCGAGTTGTCCGGTTCGAGTGAGACCCTACCCTGGACAACTAGACCTAGTCGAGTTGTCCAGGGCCTGTGGTTGGGTTACCCAGGGTCGATCTGTCCGTTGGGCGGGCTGTCAGGACCCATATAGAAACATACAAATATATGTATATAGATACAAATAATTTAGGCCTAATGTGGAAATTCGTCCGTCATGGTTATAGTAATAATTTTGAAACAAGTTTGAATAAAGATTTGGATAAAGAGTTTCAATTCACTATTACCGGTTTCAATCTATTTCGTCAGATAGTGAATTCAACATTACAAACAAGTGCAACAAACTGTATACCAACAATTAGTACATGACTGTGTACATTGCGTTGAAATGGCACATTGCTTGGCAACGGAATTAACATATTATGTATTGTTACATCATATTCATAATCATTCTCTTTCTCTATTTGGGAAAATATATATCGGAGAGACAGGAGATATTTAAAGGAATAGAATAATAATTTTAATTCATCGTCAACAAATCAGAAAGAAAATCAAATACTTAATGTAAGTAAACATATTTCAAGATATGCAACAAAAAACCTCTGATGATATACAATTCTATAAAATTAAGAAAATAAAACGAAACTAAACGTAAAACAGACCCCCCCCCCCAAGAAAAAAGTACAATGCATGTTATAAATAAATTTCAACCACAGCTGAACAAGTTTCAATTCAAAATAGTGAAGAATGATGGGATTATTAAACTTGTCCTTGAGTCGATTTTTCGAAAGACTTGATATTGAATCGTTCTTTTACTCTCTTCCAGAGGTAACTTAAACTTGAAGACAACTAGCCCATACAAACCAGGTTCGCCCTGTTCTGATTGCCCTAGCAGTGGAGGAGCCTGCAAAGATAATCTCTGCACCTGTAAGTATTCAATTCAATTCAATTATTGATAAAAGCAGAAAAAAGGAACAATAAATTAGTGACAGTTTTAGATCAATATTCGATTGAAATTAGGAAAGTTATACATTTTTGAAGTTTTCATCCGTGAAACACAAATTGGCAACACTGTGACGTATCTTGCGAGCTCCTCTCCAATTCTCTCTGTACAGGAAATTTCATAAACTTTCATTTTCTTAGTTATTGATGACATAATAGTAAGTGTCGTACGGGGGTTGTATAAAAACATATTTGCAATAATTATATTTAGGGTGAATGTATGATTACAAGATACGTCATAGAGTTACCAATTTGTATTTGATTGATCACACCTTCAAAATGCATAACTTCCCTACTTTTAATCGGTTTTGCTTCAAACTTTCACTGACCTGTTTCTTTCATTTCTCTGCTTCTATTAAAACCCATTCAATATCAGGGCGGATTACCCCTTTAAACATGACTGGTAGTCACAAACTGAACTGTACATGTTTCTACAGTGCAAGTAAAATACAATATTTATACAAATTGCAGCAATAAGAAAACACGTACAATAGAAAGTAATGGGTACACGAAATATATTATAATAACACAGTAATACACAAGCATATAAATGACTGTAAAATGCATTAGCATTGCATCCAATTACCTCACTGCTCTCAGTGTAAACAAATTGCACGATATTAAACAGTACTAGGTCAAAGAAAAGGAAGGGTGTGTTTCTGGAAAGATAAGTATACTGTAAGCAACATAAAAGGAGATATTAGATACTGATTGGAGGAAGAAAGAGAGTGGTGGATTCTATTTGAAACATGAGAGAGAAATACAGGTACCCATTTGCATCTGGGCTCCGTTTCATAAAACTTACCACTGATGTTAACTTTGCCTTCAAATCATATTGTTGTAATACGTGGTGGATGCATTCGATGCGTTTTTATTTATCTTCTCATAATTATCCTCTTTTGTTAGCGGGCTAATGGCTTGGCAAGGCTGACATGACAACGAGATTGGACTGAGTACCCAACTTCAACACGTTCAAAGGATCTGATTACATTTTTTAGTTTTATTTCTACTCACCTTTACTTCGCAACTCATAAATCGGAATTGTGGGAATCGTATACTAATTTGTTCAGATATGATTCAGTGAACCGCCGCACAAACCGCGGCGGAATTTTTTTTTGTACGTGTAAAACCTGCTGGTTGTGGTTTACCTCATTTAATATAGAGGCCTTCTTTTTATTTTTATTTCGAAATCTGTGGTGGTAATATTTATAATTTTAATGCGTCGCATACTGCATTCTATTCGACATTGTCTTGAAGACTGCAATACTGTTTGTAGACATGGGAATTCTGGTCTTCTTTCTTAATCGTTACCGTTTATGTCTGTGTAACCTTTATTTGTTTTTATTTGATGCTCTTTGTTTTTTTTTACCATTATGTAAATCATGAATTTTAGTTTTCATTTCATCGTTGAAAGACAATCTTTATTATTATCCTTGGCAAATAATTTTTTTTTCGTAAATTCAATTGTAAACTTATACTATTTTAAAAATGAGAATTATTCTGTCATAGTCCTAACTGTGTTAAACTAGTTAAGTCACGAAGGGTATAATTGCCATGGGTCGGGAGCGGCACGGATGACGTTCCTGAAATCAATAAAAGTGCCCTTGTATATACGCAACGCATGAGGCGGTAATAGAAAGTTCAATTTTACTACTTTTGAGGGAGATTTTTCTTTCCGGGAGGGGCCGGTACATAAAGGCAATTTGTGCTTTAAAAAAAGCAATAACAGGATTATCAACCTCAGAAAGGGGGTATTAATAAGTTGCCCACGTTATAAATCTGTCAACGAGGTTTGAATGGCTAAGTTCTATCCATTTTCAATCATTGATATTAAATGAATGAATTTTAATCAATGAAGTTTGTCAATCGATCTGAATATTTGACCCTTCATGGAAAGTTTTTTGTCAGTATTCTAATTTGTATCTTGAAAGATGATCATTTAAGTGATGACCAACACTGAATATTTCTCTCAAAAAGTAGGCGTGATCATAAATAGTTTCAGTAGCGCACAGAACATGTACTGTTTTTCTTTAATTATTTCCGTGTTAGGAACTTAAATTAATTTGATTCCCCTAATTGTCATTAGTGTCATCAGGACTAAACATTCATAGAAGCCATCTTAGATATTTTCTCCATTGCGTCGTGTGTCAAAGGTCGCAAAAGACGTAAAACCATAAAATTGCGTTATCGTTTGTAATGTCATGATTAAAGACGGATTTAGAAAAACGGTTTAAACACGGATTTCTATCGTTCCTGACGAAAGAACCAAATAAACCTATTATTTTCTACATAGTGCACAAATTTACACAATAATTTTCACAACTTGAAACTTTTTTATAGTCCAAAGGCTGGGTAAAAGCTTGTTTTAAAAATTACATAATGACAATGCATGGTAAAAAAAATTAATGTTAACAATTAAACAAGTACCAGTAATTGGTGATAGGTAGTTAAAGAGCGAAAATATAAATTTATTATTTAAAAAAATTCTTAATCTTTACCGTTCATGTCTGTGTAACGATTATTTGTTTTTATTTGATAGGCAATTTGTGCTTACAAATAGGCAATAACAGGATTATCTACATCAGAAAGGGGGTGTATATAATTCACTCGCCGTAGGCAATATTCAAAATCTAGAAGGAAATGTCTCTCAATTAGACCTCATAAATTGAGAAAATCTTTAGTAAAATCGTTTAAGTTACCCATCTTATACATCTGTCAACGTGGTTTGAATGGCTAAGGACTATCACTTATCAATCTTAGATATTATATAAATCAATTTTAATCAATAAAGTTTATCATTTGACCTGAATATTCGACCCTTTCTTGAAGGTAATTTTGGTAGAGTTATTTATGAGCTCAAATTTGATTTAACTTTGATGTATTTCTTCAGAATAAAAAGCTGGTATAAAGGGAAGCAATTAAATGTCCATGCATTTTTTATTTGTCTCAAATGGGTTATGTTTCATTTTTAGGTAGGTTGAGAGGCAAGGAAATCCATATTTTTTCCCCAACGAAAGAAAGACCTTGACAGTAATAAATACTCGTTGTAATGGTTCGGTATAAAAAATGTCAGAGGTAAAAATGCCAGAGTTTAAAATGCCAGGGGTAGAAAAAATGCCAGAAGTGACAATTCTACACCATCGATTTTGATAGATGCATTTCCATTTTGCCTCCACATTTTCTTTTCCTAAATTAATTTAAAAAAGAAACATTCAATTAAGCAAAATATCCCAACCAAGATCACTGCACTAGATGTTAACGTTTCAATATTTCACCTTCCCCCTTTCTTTTCGTGCTTTTAAGTTTGTTGACCTTAAATCGATTTTCCATTCTACAGGTGTATTGGCGCAGATTTCTTTAAGAATTGATATTTCCTCTTCCTCTAGTCCCGTACATCTGAAATAAGTGTCCGACTTTAATGATCCTTTTCCATCTATAAGTTAGTATTTTTTAAGAAAAGGTTTTCATTAAAGTATGTTTTTCCTCTCTTATTATGAATAAACCTATTATTTAAAAAGATATAATTTCCTTTATTAGTTGTAACATTTTAAATAACAGATTCATATCGAGCCAAATGTTTAACAATTCCTGAAAGTATTTTGGTATTTGTATATCGATCATGTTAGGTAAATATAGTTACAATAAAAAATTAGATTTCCTCCAAATGGTATCATTAAATATTTGAAGTATTTTTTCCATTTTACTTTCTGGTCTCCTGTTACAAGTCTTTTAATCCACATCACCTTTTGTACATTCACAAAAAGTTGAAAGTTAAGCATTTTTAATCCTCCTTGCTTGTAATCAAGCTACATCGTCCTTCTTTTTATTTTGTCTTTACCTCGCCATAGAAAATTAAAGCAAATCTCATCAATTTCTTTTAAAACCCATTTAGGTACAGGAGTCAACGAGCTATTAGTTTAGAACAGGCGTACGTTTTCAAAAAGTGAATTTTTCCAATTAAAGTAAGATGTCTTTGTTTCCACCAATTTAACAATTTCTTTATTTTGCTCAAAATTTCTTTATAATTCATCTCTTCAGCAACGTTGGGATCTAATGAGAAATATATACCTAATATTTTGTAAATGTTTACCTTCTTACCAAATGGAAACGTAGTCGCAGAGCCGACAGTAGACCCTAAGTACAAAATGAATGTTTTGTTTCCATCCATCTTTAATCCTGATATTTCCCTGAAACTTTCTAAAATTACCTCCAGTCTATAATTTGAGTTTATATCTCGTACAAAAATTGTCATCGGAACTCCTTGTCTCACACCTCTTTGTACTTTAACATAACTAGTTGATTTACCTCCATTAAAAACACAACTTTTAGCATTGGTAAGTAAAATTGTAACCCATTCACAAAATATTGGTCCAAACCCAAAAGAATTAAGGACTTTCTGAAGAAAACTGTGCGAAATAGAATCGAAGGCTTTTTCAAAGTCTATTGCCAATAATTGCCTGGTTCATTAAAACAAGAAGTATGACAAATCATATCATTGATTGATCTGATTGCGTCGCCGATGTTTCTACCATTTAAATATCCTACTTGATCAATTGACACAATTTTATTAAAAACTTTGTTCGTTCTTTTGAAAAGTATCTTGGTGAGAATCTTATAATTTACATTAAGGAATAACTAATAAGTTTGGGGTCTTTACCATCCTTATGTATAAGTGTAATGATCGCTTCTTTTTGAGAAGGAGATAATTCCTTGAATTTCATGGAATCATTGAGTGCCTTAAGAAATAATTCACCAACTACCTGCAAGAATGTAATGTAAAATTCTACATTAATCCATCATTTCCCGGAGATTTTTTTTAATTGCATTTCTTTTAAAATTTCAATACAATCTCCATTACATCTACATGGTTAATTTTTCCTTCACAAAGATTTCTCTGATATTTTGTTAATTTAGATAAGCTTTTAGGGAAAAGGTTAACATATTCGCATGATCCAACTTCTGATTCAGCATACAGATTAGAATAAAATTTCCTGATTTCTTGTATCATATCTTTTTCATCGTCAGTTATATTTCCATCCACTTGTAATCCTCTTATAGCAGTTTTTCCGTCTCTCTTTCTCCATTTTCAAACCATGGGGCTCGAGATCTTATTTTTACCCCTTCATTTATTTAAACGTAAAGATTTTTTAATTCCCTTCTTTTTTTTTCCAAATTGTTAGTTAAAGTATTATCACTAACTTTTGTTGGCATTTTTCCAAACCAGGAATCTTGTCCTTTCTTTCTTTGGCTTTGTTCTTACAATATTTTCTCGTAAAGCTAAGTATCTCCATTTTTACATAATCCCATAATATTCTATTATCTGTTATCTCTTTGGATAACCTAAGTTAACCTTGTTATTTCTTCTTTCATACTTTTAACATAATCTGCATCATTACATAAACTATTTTTGAATTTCCAATATCCTGCCTTTATTACCGGATTAGTAGAAGAATGGAGTTTGATATTCAGTTTTATTGCTGAGTGGTCAGGTGTTATTGAAGGAAGTATTTTGCAATTAAATACCATATCTTCTAAGCTCTCCGAAATAACCCAATAATCTAATCTACTTTGCATCGAAGGATTTTCTCGGTGATATGTAAATTGTTTACTTACATTATTTTTTAATCTCCATATATCTATGGCATTATAGTCCATGTAAAAAAATTCGAATTCATACCTAAGCTTAGACTGTTTTTTATTAATATTATGTCCAATATAGTCGAGATGTACATTTCTAACCATATTAAAATCCCTCCTATTATGAAAGGCTTATTTTTAAGTTCATCCTTTTCCAGGATATTTATAAACGTGCCACCTAACTCTATAATTGTTCAAACTCTTTGCTCCCAACTGGGAAGTAAACATTTCCGAGTATTACCTCTTTATTTTACAACAAACCAACTGTAAATATTGTATCTGCCTTCTGCGTCAATAATTGTATGGCGTAGTTTAATATTTACTCCACTGTCAAATAGTATCATAACCCCTTTACTGTGGTTAGTACCATGGCTGTATATACAATCACGGTCCCACAACGAATTTCAAGTATTAACTATATCTTGTATACTGAAGGTTTCCTGTAGAAAAACAATATTCCCACCTTTCTCTTTGCACCATCTAAAAATGTTTCTTTTGTTTTTCTCCCAAATACCTTTTACATTTAATGATATAAAATTACAGACTGAAGATTTAATCTCACACATCATAAGCGTGTAGAGGAGATAATATAGATGGACGAAATGGAAGGGCCGCTGTTTACTTTCATGTTAATTATGATGCTATTTAATATACCACCTGCCATATCAAAAGGCTGCTACAGACTATCCCCAAAGACAAAAAGAATACACTAAACAAATGATTTAACATGCTACACAAACAGTAAAACAGATCTAGAAAAGATGTGTCTGCTGAAATTTAAAATAAAGAAAAAAGGTTTCAACAATTTCCCGCCCGCTCTTTCCCTCCGCCCCACCCACCATACTTGTGCCACATGGTCGCACAATATACACCTTAGCTAAAACAAACTTTCATGAACATAATTATAAACAAGCATTAAAGTTCCTTTATCAACTAAAATCCTCAAAACAATCAAACAAAATTTTGTGTGACCTAACCAGTTCTATAATTACGCTTCGTATTCGAACATCACAATACTCTTGCTTTTTATTTTCTCAACTGAATGGAACAATACTTGGCAGAAACGCTTTAAACTACTGACAAATTCCATCTAATCAAAAAGCCCAAAATTCTTCAAATAATTACTTTACGGTGCGCAAGAAAAACCAAATGAGCTTATTTCAACCTGTCTCAAACCAACCCATGCATTTTTTCTTTTCCCCTTCCATTTCCCTTTTTTTGTCCTCTAAACCAGAACATTTAAAGAAGATATTCAAATATGTTGTCAAAATAATTTCGGCCAAGTTTCTTATTCCATTCAATATCAGTCAGGATGTTACAAAAATGAAGAACCAAAGAAACCGTCCAGTCACGACCAGCTTTAAATACTTGCACTCGTTTTAAAGTTTTAATTAAACTTGTTACATAATGTCATTCCACTTTTTCAAAAAAAATCCGTTATAGTCACCAAGCCTGCTTACATAATTAAAAATAAAACTCCATTGACAGATAAAACAACATCCTCATCAGGAAGAAATTAAAGAATGTTGCTGGAAGAATTAATAATTAATTAAGAACGAAAGACCCGTTCGATCAGGGCCAACTCTAAATATTTGTACTCTTGTAAAGTCATTCAATTATGATCATTCCAATAGAGGCTTAAAGAGTCCATACTTGCAACATGGAGAAAACACAACTGCTCCATGCTTGCATGCACATGAGCGCAATTAGTCCAGAATCTTGCCGGTTCTTATATTCCCTACACACTTGATTCAAGCTGCCGAAGATGGCGTTATCAACAAACTCATAATTATGCTCACCAGCCAACGAAATACAAGTATTTCGTTGTCACCAGCCCAGCCTGACTAATTTAATGATAACGCCATCTTCGGCTGGTAGTAAGTAGGGGAAGGTAGCGTTGGTGTGGTGGAGATCAACATTTAATAGGCCAGATTCTGGACTAGAGCGCAATACGCTCTAAACAACATCAATCTCCTAAAACAACAAACAAATAAGAAACAAAAACAATATACAAATCTGTGTGTGCCTTAATCAGTCTTATAAAATGAATTTCAATGCGCATAGAATTCGAACACCACAGTGGAATCTTGCCTCTCTTTTCTTTTCCCTCCTTTCTCATCTCATCAGAATGGAACAACACTTAGCAATTTTTTTTATACTACTCAAAATTACAATGAAGTGTGTGTGTGTGTGATTGGATTTTTACAGACGTGTATCAATCAGATATGATTATTTACGTCTGGGGACCGACCTTTAACGTGACCATCCGTAAGACGTGACTCAGTTTCGAACCTGCGTCCTCGGCTGAATCAGTTTGTAACTTCCACTGTTAGCTAGATTACAGGCGCACGCCACAACGCCACAAAGGCCATACTCTTTTAAAAGACGAAAAATCTGCATGACCACCACTCTTATATGTTACATGCAGGCCAGGCGGAACGTTTTTCAAAGTGGAGTATTAACAATCAGGTAGAGCGTAAATTGGCGTGGGGTCCAGGGTCTTTGCCCCGGCGGGGTCAAGGGGCGAAGCCCCCGGAAGCTGCAGGGGTTTTAGGAATTAAATTACGGTCAGATAAGCATATTTCGATACCTTATATGTGACACTGGCAGGTCACTAATTGAAGTGGGGTCCAGGGGGGCTGTGTCCCATGAAGCTCAGGATTTAAGGCATTTAATTATGGTCAGATGAGCAAAATACCTAGCCGAAACTATTTTATGAGAAAAGTTTATGTCATTCTAATCTAATCACAATAGGAATTATGCGGAGTATTGGTTGCTTACAAGCATACACATGTTTTCTTAGTAGTCAGGCACAATAAACCATTAAACCAAACATGGCGATATTATATTATATTCATGTTGATCGATGCACTAACTTGTCTTGGTCATGGGCAAGATTATGTCAAGCGGCTGGAAGGGGGCGGGGTGGGTGGGGGAGGTAACTGCCAATGTCCACATTTTCTGAAACATCCCAGAGTACAGAAGAAGAACTTATCAATTGCACTCAGCGCTCCAAATCCTCTGAACTTTCTGCACTACTAAATGTCTAATCACTTTTGTCCAGTTAATATACCGAGATACTGGCCAAAATCAGAGGAATATCTACAATAAAGCACCTTTTTGGCTCAAAAATTATATTTCACACACTACGTCACTCATTGAAATTGATATCAGGATGAAGGTATTTTAATTATCCATCTTTTGACACCAAATACATGGTGATTAGAGGTTTTAGTTAAAAGTTATCTTTAAAACTCGATGTAAACACACCAAACAGGTCCTTAATATATACACTAATGCACGTATATGCATACAGTTAATACACATGTGGGCAAAAATGTTGTTTTTGTGGAAATCAAATCAATAACTTTGGATTGCTATAACTTTTTATTAAAAAGATATATAAACCTTTCCCGTGCACAGGATATTGTCTTTGTACATGTTATAAATTGGAAATTATGTCATAATTAAATAGGAATTATGTGGTGCAAAGGTGCCCCCTGCTTCTTTACTCAATGACAACTTGTCTCCCTCCTATTGGGGTATCTCTATTGCTCATTTGGACTACCCCCTATAGGGATTCCCATTGAATTGTTTCCTCCTTTTTGGGGTATCTGTATTACTCAATTGGAGTACCCTATAGGGATTCTCATTGAACTCTTTGCATGAGTGCATTTCTTTTGTGTTAGTGTTGGCATTGGTGAATGCTATAACAGGCAGGCAAGCCATTCTAAGCTGTGTAATGAGGACTGCAAGCACATGTACATTTGGCCTACTGTAGGAGGAAATGTGGTCAGACTTTGTTTAAAGTAAGTTCAGTTGGTTTGTTTAATAATTATGATTGTATTTCAGTTAACTTATTGGAATAATGCTATATTATATACCTACATGTATAAGCTTTACTAATGAGAGTTTTGATGGTGAAAGTTGGATCAGTCTTAATTGAATCATGTATTGCACTGTATTTGGGACAATGATGCTCTTTGAAATACTGTTGTCATTTATTTTGTTACATGATATGAAGGAATTGCAGTACATGTATATTGTGTTAAATTGAACAAATTATCCGTACAACTTTGATGAGTATAAGCTTCCCTTTATGTAAGTCATTGTTTTTTTTGTAAGATTTGCCATTTGATCTTATTGCTAGGTCTGCTGTAATTGGACGAGTTATGGATATGGTACTTGGTAGCACCTATGTCGCTATTGTTTAGCATTATGGCTAGTATTGGCCGGTGAGTAGAATTTACTATGTTATGTTGCTTTATGTGAATGACTCAATACTATCATTTGTACAATATGGTAATTCATGATATTGGACAGAAGAAAACAATCAGTGTAATTTATTTTGTATAATAAATCGGTTGATGATCGAGATGATATAACAAAACAATGTCAATGAATAAATAATAGTTAATTTTATGTTGGTATCAATATCATTGTTCCATTTATGTCAATACACCACGATTTAAATATTCTGTTCAACTTTGGTTTTTATTGTTACAGAGGCTGTTTAACCATGAGAAGTTAAGCAATAAAAACGAAGACTCAACTTCAGAACTTCTGACTCCTGATGCACTATTTGTCGTCTATTATCTCGAACCCTTTCATACATAAGCAAATTCCTGGAAAGTTATGAAAAAATGCACTTCTCCGATTTTGATATATGGAAAATAATCTTTTTTGATAAAATTCAATATTTCGAGAAAAAAATCACCCAAAATCATTTTTTTTACTTAAATTTGCGATGTTAATTAATCCTAATTTCGTTGAAATAGGTATCAAGATGTAGATAATTTAAAATCATTTAAACTTAATTTAAACTCATAGTGGTTCAAGGTTTCCTCAAAATATTATTTACAAAATACTATTTTGTCGTCAAAAGGGCCACTTTTTGGGGAGGGGGCCGCCCCCTGGCCACACCCGCCACTTAGAACATGCCAGACGGTCAATTTGCTATATGGAGCTATGCGATCTTTACATCTGTGCACATGAAAATTGGTTTCCTTTCCAGCTAGGTTGACCTCCCCCGGCTCCCGGACTACTGTTCCACTTCACTTTAATTTGGGATACCCTAAGGCTCAGTTCTCGGCCCCCAACTTTTTCAATATATGCTTCTCCAGTTTGTCGCATTGTACATGATCATGGTATTCAATATCATATGTATTCAGACGATCTGCAGTTATACATTCCATTTGATGTGAATAATCAGGTTGACAAGTTATCTGCAAAAACACGTATTGAAACATGTATTTCTGAACTAAAATTGTGGTTAAACATTAATAATTTAAAGCTGAATGATGCAAAGACCGAACTAATCACTTTTACATATCTAATGCCTGAGTCGCACCTTTGCGTATTTGGCTTGCGTATTGCTGCGTATTTCTTGATGTCAAGAACTGATTTCTTGATATCAAGAAATGAGTTTTTGATATCAAGAATTACCATTGCTTTACAACAGAAAATAATTCCTTGATATCAAGAACTCATTTCTTGATATCAAGAAACAGGAATGAATTTTAAAACGGCTTGCCATAAATACGCAGGAATACGCAAGCCTAATACGCAAAGGTGTGACTCAGGACTCAGGCATAAAAGCAAGCAATCAAAAGTTCATGTTGATTAAATACAAGTCGCTGATTCAAATATTTCCTCTTCTTTGTGTGTGAAATTTGGGTGTCATCTTCGATAGCATGAAGACAATGGATATGCAAGTGAACAGAATTTGTCAAAGTGTGTATTCCCAGATAAGAAATGTCTATAGTATCAGGAAGTTTTTTTTAGATAAGGCAGCTGCTGTAATCGTTCACGAATTAATAACATCACGGTTAGATGGTGGAAATTCTTTGCTCTTTGGTATGACTCAACAGCATTTAAGGAAATTACATTAATGCTCAGAATTCTGCTGAACGTATTCTTTCAAGAGGTAGAACGTTTGACCACATTACCCCTTCACTTATTGCACTACACTGGCTTCCTGTAAAACAGAGAATTTATTACAAAATTATTTTATTGACATGGAAGGCAATGCATGGATATGCCCCTGTGTACATTTCAGAATTGTTGAATATTTATAAATCTCGAACTAATTTGCGATCTGCAGGTAAATACCTGCTTGAGAGTCCTCGAACACGCTCTCTTCTAGGTGATCGATCATTTACTGCCTGTGCATCGAGACTGTGGAATGGTCTTCCCCAAATCCTTCGCTCTTGTTACCAGTTATCCACTTTCAGAACTCAACTAAAGACATACCTATTTCAGATTGCTCACAATTAGTCACTGCTTTTTTGTCTTTCCCGGTTGTAATCATGAACATACATTTTTGGTAGTTTTCAGTCTCATCAGCGCCTTTGATTAGGCAACTATATATTGGCGCTTTATAAATTCCTAGATTGGATGGATTGGATTTGACCTCACTACCTACCTCAGCTGAGGCACTTGACCTGATTACACGGACAAGGAAGTTATGTGGTGAAGGAAGGCTTCACCTCCACAATTTTGTCTTTAGCTCGAGAGACGTCAGGCGGGCCGTGCCGACAGTTGATCGAACCAAGGGTGTTAAAGAACTGAATCTCCTGCATGACGGTCTGCCAATAGAGAGAGCCTTATTAGTTTGCAATGATGTAAAGAATCCGACGTTTGTAGATTTCGCGGCACGTTCGCCAACAAACCATGCTCTAGACGAGGTGTGCTATCGACAGTGACGTCTTTGTACGACCCACTTAGTCTCATCGCTCCAGTGGTTCTTCTGGGCAAGCAGATTATACTAGAGTTGTGCAGAGACGGAGGAGACTGGGATGATCCACTGACGGATGAATTACAAATGAGATGGGAAAGGTGGTGTCAAGACATTATCAGCCTTCGGAATGTATCTGTCAGTAGATGTTTCAAACCAGAATAATTTGAAGAAGTGAAGTCCGCACAACTTCATAACTTCTCAGACGCCAGCACTACCGGGTATGGCAACTGTACTTATATACCTCAGATTGGTAGATGTGAACGGATCAGTACATGCACTGCAGCCTGGTGATGGGTAAATCTCGAGTTGCACCCCTCAAGAGAGTCACTACCCCCAGACTAGAACTGACTGCAGCAGTCGGATCTACGAAAATCAGCACCTTTTTGGACAAAGAACTGAGCAAACTTGGAGCCGAGAATTACTCCTGGACTGACAGCAATACTGGGGTACATAAACAATGATGAAAGAAGATTCCGTGTCTTCTTGGCCAATAGAATTGGAGAAAAAGAGATCATTCAGACCCATTACAGTGGAAGTACGTATATTCAAAGGACAACCCAGCTGACATCGCATCCAGAGGTTGTAACGTCAATCAGCTGATGGCATCAGACTGATTTCCTCTTTCCTGTTAGAAACTGAACTCACAAATCCGAAAGAGATGACACATGAGATCTCAAATGAAGACCCAGAGGTAAAGAAGTCTAGTGTAAACGCAACTCGTGCGAAAACATCCTCATTTGAACTAGAACGCTTTGATCATTTCTCGTCATGGCATCAACTAAAGAGAGCTGTAGCCAATTGTGACCGGGTTCTTACCGACTTATGCCAGCTCAATATAAGTCTTACCGAAACGAGAAAAAAGGTCGACACCTTAGAATCGTGTGTATCGGATTCCTCCGCTAGAATTACTGATATTGAAAAAGGAAAGCTACCCAAATTGCAAAATGATATTCAAAAGGTACGGGAAGAGATGGAGGAGAAGTGCCTCCTCCTTGAGATTCATGACAGAAAGGCAAACCTTCTTCTATACGGTGTTCATCGTTCATCCAACGAAGATGTCTACCAGAAGGCAAGGGAGGTATTTTCTGCCTTCCTGGGAATCTCTGCAGTAGAAGCTTCAAAAATACCAATCGCCAACGCCCATCGCCTTCCCAGCAAAGTCTCGCAACCCACAAAGTCCCCGCGCCCTGATGCTATAATTGTTCGTTTCGCTCTTATGAAGGACCGGGACCGTATCCTCCGTGCTTACGAGAATCCTGGACGCCAGCGCTTCCCCGATGATTCTCCGCTCGCCAGGGTGTCTATCAGGACGGATCTTCCGCCAGGAATGAAACGCGAACGGAGCAGGCTAGCTTCACAAGCTTACAATTTGAGGAAGAACCAGCAGCTTCAAACAAGAATAAAGGTTCTAGGAGCTAAAGTATTATTGCACACCAGGAAAACAACAAGAAATGGCGGTCCACCGGGTGAGTGGTCACTTTGGAAAGAGTGAGTTCCATATTTAGTGTAGCCTATCGGTTAGGAAAAGCTAACAGGAAAATATTTTGCCGTTTATGTTTTGCTCGTCTACCTAACAGTGATACTTCTATGACACGAGACCCTGTCCCAGATGCTTCAAGTATTTATATAAACTCTTACTTCCGAATACTGATGGAGCCATTAACTTTGCTTTTTTCACGAACGTGAAAGCCTTATTTTTATTCAGTATCATCCACTCAGAATCTCAGATTGAGTCAATAACTACTCCCAATATCAGTGAAATCATAACTGATCTCCCAAAGTTACACAAATTAATAGGGTATTAGTAAATACATCTGTCTAATATTATGAAATCCCCTCACTTATGTTTTAAGGTTAAATGGCATTATAAAGACAGTGTTTATACCTCCACCTATAAGGGTGGATCAGAGAGAAATATGTTCTATCCCCCATAACAAATACATTCCCAAATAAACATTTATTCACTGTTCCATTAGCGGTTATTGCATTTGTACTGTTTGTATGGTATATCATTTATATCCAACTATGAAACCTTTATACGGATTGCATGTACAAAATTCTTAGTACCAAAACACTGTTAAACTTCACACTGACTAGAGGACAGAATTGTAGATAGATATTTGGCTTATATTTGTTTGGAAATACATGTATGCCCATCCACTATGGGTTTAATGTCATACAAAATCAGCAATTCAACAAAATCAAAATGAAAATCTGTCCTCTACCTCAGAATAATGCAATCCAAAATTAAAATACACTGTTATACTTCATACTGAATAGAGGACAGAATTGTAAATTTGGATTATATTTGGCTTATTTGTATGGAAATACATGAATGCCCATCCACTATGGGTTTAATGTCATACAAAATCAGCAATTCAACAAAATCAAAACGAAAATCCGTCCTCTACCTCAGATAAGGCAATTAAAAATGTGTTACAAGAACATAATGATCTTGAAACCTTTGTATGTTATCGTTCGATCTTTAAATGTTTAAACTGTAGTTTTTTCTTCATTACCCCTGTGTATCTCGTAAACATTATGCTTGCCTGAACCATCAACTATTTAATTAATTATGCAATGGTTGCTATTTCTACAGCTGGACGAATTCCTGACAAGCTTCCATACCGCAATTTATGTTATAACAAATTTAATCGTGTGCAACTGAACACACATTTTTAGGGAATGGTCCAACTAGAACACCACATGTTTCCACAACACTTGCATAACTATGGTATTCAGTCTTTGCCCTCTATAATATCGATGTGTAGCCAGCTGCTATTCAGGCATGCTCAATAAAATTCAATTGTCAAAGTCACTTAGTTCCCTGTCCGAAGGAATGATTCTTCGTTGTTTTTGATTATTTTTTTTTTCACCAGGAACTTATATCAGCTATGACATTCCTATCCCTACCAATAACTTCAAAAATATTTGAGGACATGAACACTACATGCCTTTATCTGATGCCCTCATTGTTCACACTGTAATAGCGGGCAGGTTGAAGTGGCTAATTTGGGGTCAGCTGGGTCCAACTGATATGCACGGACAATATAACTTACTAGTCAATCTACGTCTAGATGATGGTAAAATGCGACTGGAATATTTTTAGTTGAACGCGGCTGACCCTCTCGTCGGGTCATTTTGAGCTCTCTAGCTCTTAGTGCAGGCTCTTTACCCTGATTAGAACAATAATGAAAATGTCAATATACATGATTCTGTCATGTATTTTCTATATGCTATTCAAAATTTGTCTTGCAACCAGATTCAATGCCTTTTCAAAATTCATGATATGTTGTTTTTGTATAATTATGTGCCATTTGTGCGGAAGAGGGTACGAACCGTTATGAGTATGAACGTGTGTTCGTTTTCCATAACTATTTACGTCACTATAGTGACATGACGCTTTGAGAGTTCTGACATTCCCCCTCGCTATAACGGTGTCTGCCAGCGCAGCTGCTGTTCAGTACCAATTACAAAAGACTTTAAGTTGCAAAAGTCCTATGGATAGACTTGGCAACTTTGCTTGCCCTGTATAATCTCCATGTTTCACCAGAAAACTGTTATAACATACTGTCATCTTATATGCCTTGTCAATCCACTCCGTACCATATGACCGGTAACATCTTCTAACCTAATCAATAGCTAATGCACTTGTTACATAAATACTCAGAACACTACATGCTTTTATCCGATGCTCTCATATAACGAGTTCAATAACGGCGTCCTTAATCCGGATAATAATTAGATAATAAACTGAAGCCATTTACATGATTGTATAATGAGTATCTATTGTATAACTCTTTTCTATGTACATTCCCAGGCACTGCCTCTTCCATCCAGCCTGTTCGAAGTGTTCTGAATTTACGTAGGGTGAACGTTTGAGTGGTAACACTCTGACACGATTTATGGTCACATTCAATACTCTAGTCGTGATTACATTTGGTGCGGGAAACCTCACATATTTTGGGAACTTGTAACTCAGAGTCCCTTATAGGAATGGCGTAAGTGCGAATTCCTGTCTCGTTCATTTAATACATACCAACTGATATAATAAAATTCCCTTTAAATGTTCTTCTTTGCTGTCCCTGGGAGACGGTGTTCATATATATAATTATTCAAAGTGATTATAGCTTAAGAAAACAGAAGAAAAAATAAGAGAAGGGAGCTAGCACGACGTCTCCCAGGGACAGCAGGGAGGAATCCTAAGAGGTGTAAGAAACGGAGTTCATATATATATATAACTATTCAAAGTGATTATAGTTAAGGAAAAATAAAATTCACATGATTGCATAATGAGTATCTATGTATAACTTTTTTCTATGTACATTCCCAGGCACTGCCTCTTCCATCCAGACTGTTCGTAGTGTTTTGCATGTGCGTAGGGTAAACGCTTGCATACAAATTGTGGCAATCTGATACGCTCAGAATTGCCGTTGCCCTTACAATTTTCTGAACATAGAGAGTGGTGTTTGTGAGTAACCAATTTTGTCAATATTGCTTTTGTTTGAATAGTAACACTCTGACACGATTTTATAGTCACATTCAATACTCGAGTCGTGATTTCATTTGGTGGGAAACCTCACCTATTGTGGGTACTTGTAACTCAGAGTCCCTTATAGGAATGGCGTAAGTGCGGATTCCTGTCTCGTTCATTTAATACATACCAACTGACATAATAACATTTCCTTTAAATATTTT
The DNA here is from genome assembly GCA_037976565.1 of Mesocentrotus franciscanus. Taxonomy (NCBI): domain Eukaryota; kingdom Metazoa; phylum Echinodermata; class Echinoidea; order Camarodonta; family Strongylocentrotidae; genus Mesocentrotus; species Mesocentrotus franciscanus. The sequence continues at coordinate 3,862,858 of CP137686.1, read as the reverse complement.
TCTTTGCTGTCCCTGGGAGACGGAGTTCATATATATAATTATTCAAAGTGATTATAGCTTAAGAAAACATAAGAAAAAATGAGAGAAGGGAGCTAGCACGACGTCTCCCAGGGACAGCAGGGAGGAATCCTAAGAGGTGTAAGAAACGGAGTTCATATATATAACTATTCAAAGTGATTATAGTTAAGGAAAAATAAAATTCACATGATTGTATAATGAGTATCCATTGTATAACCTTTTATGTACATTCCATCCAGCCTGTTCGTAGTGTCTTGCATGTGCGTAGGGTAAACGTTTGCATACAAATTGTGGCAATCCGATACGCTCAGAATTGCCGTTGCCCTTAGAATTTTCTGAACATTAAGGCCCGAGTTCGCAGGGTAGGTTTGTCGGCGGACCTGGGTTTGTGTGCGTCATGTGACGCGTTTCGATGCGTTTCAGACCAAGGTTCAGACAAACCTTGGTCTGAGACGCGTCGGGGCGTGTCGTGTGGCGCGCATGGGCCTGTGTTTGTCGACGGGCTCCTTTGTGAATTCGGGCCATAGAATGGTGTTTGTGAGTAACCAATTTTGTCAACATTGCTCGGGTTTGAATGAGAATACTCTGACACGATTTTATAGTCACATTTATACTCTATTCGTGACTTCATTTGGTGCGGAAACTTCACCTACTTTGGGTACTTGTAACCCAGAGTCCCTTATAGGAATGGCGTAAGTGCGAATTCCTGTCTCGTTCATTTAATACATACCAACAGACATAACAACATTTCCTTTAAATATGCTTTCTTTGCTGTCCCTGGGAGACGGAGTTCATGTATATAATTATTCAAAGTGATTATAGCTTAAGAAAACAGAAGAAAAAAATGAGAGAAGGGAGCACGGCGTCTCCCAGGGATAGCAAGGAGGAATCCTGGAAGGTGTATGAAACGGAGTTTATATTATTATTCTAAGTGATTATAGTTAAGGGAAAAAAAATAAGAGAAGTGAGCACGCCGTTTCATACACCTTTTAGGACTTAAATTCGACGCTGTTTAAAATTTAATGAAATGTTATGAAATATTATGTTTTGTATAATATGCGGGAGAGAGAATTTGAATCGCTTAGTGTTTTCCATTGTAATTGCTTTAAACATCTGAACTTGTAAGCTATTATTCTTTATATTTTATTGTATTTTCATACCTAAGGGTCAAATCAACCTCCATATGCACAGACGGCTTCAGTCAGTATGTATATGTTTATATAAAATTTCTTGTTCCTTTAAAAATAAAATTAAAAAAAAGAATAAGAAGACTTGTGGTATAGTCTATGCATGGTGTAGCCAATTATATATATTTTCCTAAGGGAGAAATGCCATTAACGTGCTACATTTTTCTTCTTGTTTACGGAGCATTAAAGTCAGTGCCCGTATAACTAAGTTTTTTGTGGTCATGTCAAGAGATTCTTTTACCGTGCCCTTGTATAATTCGTCGTGTCTGTGTTTGTCAGTTGTTTCTATCTGTCGTCCTGCTGCATATGTTTGTTCCACTTTCCTTTATTTTCTTATCTCCTTTCTTCTGCACCTGTATACTATGAGCGCCTCCAATGGTTTATTTGATTTTATACTTGATGCGCTTTCTCCTTCTCAGGTACTGCTTCTGAACCCCTCATGGCTGATCTGAACGATCACATGGCTTTTAATTCCCTCACAGATGACGATCTACTTGAATTACACAGACCTTCTCTTTCCAATAACATAATACTGCCAAATTTTCCAGGTACCTATGATGATTATATTGCTGACAGCATCAATTCCTCTCAGCAGGACCCTGCAGCACAAAGCTCTTTCAGCAAATATATAACAGTTTCACAATTTGATGATATAGTTAAGAACTTTAAACGCGATACATTCTCTCTACTTCATTTGAATATAAGGAGCTTAAACAAACACTTTGATGATCTACAGTTACTTTTGAATAATCCCTCACCCAAGCCTCTATCTGTAATAGGTTTGACGGAGACTTGGCTGTCCCAGGATTCCAATCTACCATTTTCTATTGATAAATACGATTTTATTTCCAAAAACAGGCAAGGAAGAACAGGTGGAGGTGTCGCTCTATACATACTTAAAAGCTTTTGTTACTCTGTTCACGAAAATATCTCAATTAGTAATGACATCATTGAATCTCTTTTCTTAGAAATTAAAGTGCCAGGTGGTAAGAATGTAATAGTAGGTGTTGTTTACCGACCTCCGAGTTCTAGTGGAAACGATTTTATAATACATTTGTCTGACTTGCTTCGAAGTACAACATTTAATAATAAGGACTGTTTTTTGATGGGGACTTCAACATAAATATACTCAAATGTGCCACCAATAATATCGCCCATGAGCTCATTGAAACTTTTTATCTGCCTCCTTCTTGCCGCTTGTTTCCAAGCCCACACGAGTAGCAAATCTATCTGCCACTTTAATAGACAATATTTTTTCCAACGTTACTCCTCATCCTGATTCATACATCATTCTTTCAGATACAACCGATCACTATCCCATTTTGACATACTACACTGTATCCAAGTCACTTAATAACCATGGTCCCTGCCCTCTACGACGTAAAGTTAACAATGCGAATTTAACCCGTTTAAGTGCTAGTCTTGAAAATGTGGACTGGTCGTGTGTTTTTGATATAGATGATGTGAACTCTTCGTACGATATGTTTTGTCACATTTTAAACACCCAGCTAGATATGTTTCTTCCCAAACAAAGAGACAATAATAGAAATTACAAAAGTCCCCGAGACTTCCATGGATATCTAAGTCTCTACTCCGGTCTATAAATCGGAAAAATAATCTTTATTATAAGCACAAATCAAAAGGTACAGACATAACTAAACATAAATATACATCCTATAAAAATACTTTGACTAAAATCATACGTTTAGAAAAGAAAAAATACTTTATAAACCAACTTGAACTACATAAACATGATATGAAAAACACTTGGAAAGTCCTCAAACAAGCAATGAATGTGGCAAACAATAAAGCTGTTATAACGGAAATAAAACTTAATGATGAAATTGTACAGGAACCTGTCAACATTGCTAATATATTTAATAACCACTTTTCCTCCATAGGGGATAATCTTGCCAAAAATATACCTCCTTCCAATAAACATTTTACAGATTTTCTTGGTCCAGCTAACCAGAGTTCTATATTTTTACTCCGACATATACACATGAAATTATAGATATCGTTTCAAACCTAGACAACAAGAAAAGTTCTGGCTACGATGATATCAATAATGTCATCCTTAAAGCCATTATACCATTTATAGTAGATCCCCTGGTTCATATATTTAATCTGTCTTTGCTACACGGGCAAATTCCCAACTCTATGAAAATCGCCAAAGTTATTCCTTTATTTAAAAAAGGGGACAAACTAAATGTAAACAACTATCGACCGATCTCCTTGTTATCTTCTTTCTCTAAGATCTTGGAGAAAATCATATATATTAGAACAATTGCCTTCCTAAACGATTATAATGTTTTCTCCAATTTTCAATTTGGGTTTAGGGAAAAACATAGTACCATTCATGCTTTATTATCTTTTGTGGAGAAAGTAGCTCATGCTATTGATAAATCATCTCATACGGTTGGTATTTTCCTGGACTTCTCCAAGGCCTTTGACACAATAAACCACGATATATTACTTTATAAACTTTCCCATTACGGTGTACGTGGAAAGGCTTTGGAGTGGTTCAGGAACTATCTTTCTAACAGAAAGCAATATGTCTTTTAAACGATTGTACATCAGATTTATGTAATATTAGCTGTGGCGTTCCACAGGAAGCCTCCTAGGTCCACTTTTATTTATTTTATATATAAATGATTTCTGCAGATCATCTCATATTTTATCGTTTGTACTTTTTGCTGACGACACGAATCTGTTCTTTTCCCACAACAATCCATACACTCTTATGCAAACGGTTAATTCTGAACTATCTTTGATTCTACAATGGATTAGAGCAAACAAACTTTCACTTAATCTCCAAAAACTAATTATATGTTGTTCAGTAATACTATAGACTCCCTGCCAAGCAACATTGTATTCGATGACGTCCCGTTGGAGAGTGTTTCCTACACTAAATTTTGGGCGTAACAGTCGTAAACTGGAAGTACCATATTGACAACATCTGCAAAACTATATCTCGTAATATTGGTGTCATGAATAGATTAAAAACTCATCTCCCATCTTCTTCCTTACTTACGCTTTATTCCTCTCTGGTCTTACCATATCTAAATTATGGACTCCTGGTATGGGGCAATACACACCAAACTTTGTTAAACAGAGTCTTATTATTACAAAAGAAAGCCCTTCGTATCATTTGCCTTTCTCATTTTCGCTCTCATACGGATCCTCTTTTCTTTTCAAATAAAATATTGAAAGTTAAAGATCTTTATTTCTTTCAGTTGGGCCAGTTTATGTATTCTTATAATAACAACATGCTTCCTTTCGTTTTTGATGATATGTTCACCCTAAATAAATCCTCTCATAAGTACCCAACTCGGCATTGTAATGACTTTCATCTACCTTTGCTGAGAACCCTTCTAGCTCAAAACACGTTTATTTATACAGCCCCAAAATTCTGGAACTCTCTCCATAATGACATTCAACTTGCCCCTCTCTTAATTCATTTAAGAGGAAATTGAAATTGTTTCTTATACTTCCTTACAATACAAATTAATATCAGTGCTTTGTCAAATCATGTCTTGCCTTCTTTAAATCCTTCCCGTCACGTCTTTTTTTACGCTCTATATGTATCTTACTATAATTATGCTCGATACCCCTGCAGTATTTACATCGTGTGCGCTCTCTCTCACTCTCCTTTCTTCTCCTCTCCACCCACCTCTCCTCTCTTTTTCTTTACTCTTCACATATGCAGCAACATTTTCTATTCTTTCATTTCTCTGTTTCCTTGCTTTATTTTCTGTTGTCTTATATATTTTTCTATTATTATTATACACTTATGTCTTATCTGTCAGTCGTCATTGTCTCTTTTGACCTTTCCAATATTAACCATAAAAGTGTCATAACAAGTTTTACAAATTACGGATTTATAATTGTATTATTATTCTGCCACTTTTTGGTAATCTATATATATATATATATATACAGGTGTATATATTTTTTTCTTTTTTTTCAAGTCAATATATTTACATGTTACAAAAATTATGTTTGTCATTTTTTTTTTGAGGGATCCACATTTTACAAGCTCTGCTTTTCAGTGGATCCCTCCATTTCCACAGGTCTATCCTGAAAAACCTCTTAAAAAACCATTGTACTGGATATTTATGTATACCTTCTATTTCACAATTCTAAACCATGTAAAATGTATTATATTATTGAATATTGAATTGTATACTGATTTCTTGTCAAAATTACTGTTCTGTTGGAAATGAAAAAATAAACTGAAACTGAAACTGAAACTGAAACTGAAATGTAAGACCCAACTGAGAAAACGATGTAAGGGGAAATCTTGCATCACCACTGACGGAGGATCTCCTGTCTCTGTTGATGACATAAATAGAGCACAAATTGAGATTCTGAGACACGTGCAAAAAGAAAATGCACATGCTAAGAAACTCGTCAGATGGAGATGTAAACCCTAAAATCTACCAGGGAAACTTGAAACAGTCAAGTCCCCTGCATAGATTAGATCCTTTTCTAGATGACAATAGCATCCTGAGAGTGGGAGGGCGGTTAAGCAGATCCGAGTGGTTATTTGAGGTCAATCATCCTGCTATCCTGCCACCAAGAAATCATGTGACCGATCTATATCGATCATACGCCATTGTCATCAACAGACATTCCACCAAGGTCGTGGTATGACAATCAACCGGCTGAGGTCCAACGGATTCTATGTTCTTGCAGCCAGCCATCTAATCTCTCAATTTATGAGGAAGTCTGGAAGTGTGTTGCATGCTGCAAACTTCGAGGCAAGACTCAGGGACAGAAAATGGCGGCGGACTTGCCTAAAGATAGACTGGAACCAGCACCGCCCTTTACATACACCTGTAATTAAGGAGGGTCGCAAGGAGATGAAGAGATATGGCCTACTTTTCAGCTGTATGGCATCTAGGGCGGTGCACATCGAATCCTTGAATTCATTAACTATACGGACTCCTTCCTCAATGTATTGAGAAGGTTTATGTCGAGAGGTCCTGTACGTCATCTACGCGCTCAGACAGGGGAACCAATTTCGTAGGCGCCGAAGCAGATAGCTGCGAAATCAGATGCTCACATCAAACGACAATGTGAAGGAGTTTCTGCTCAGAGAAGGGTGCGATTTCAGAGAATTTAAGTTCAACGTACCTTCAGTGAGCCACATGGGGGGCGTCTGGGAGAGACATATTCGCAGTATACGTCGTGTTCTTGAATCTCTGATGCTTCACTCCAGCCAGCAACTAGATGACGATTCTCTTCGCACCTTGCTGAGAGAAGCAGCTGCAATATTATTGTCAACAGCAGACCGCTTACGGTTGACAATATTAACGATCCGACTCATCCAGAAGCGTTAACACCTAACCACCTCTTAGCGATGAAGAGTAAGGTGCTCCTACCACCGCCTGGAGACTTCCATGAAGCAGATCTGTATTCTAGGAAACGATGGAGGAGGGTTCAGCATCTCGCAAACATGTTCTGGACACGTTGGAGAAAGAAGTATCTGCAAAACCTCCAGTCGCGTCAGAAATGGACGTCTACCCAGCGCAACGCACGTGTAGGGGATCTAGTTCTTCAGATAGGTGAAGATCCACCCCGCAACCTTTGGCCACTCGCGAGAATAAGCGACACCTACCCTTCAGAAGATGGTCATGTACGCAAAGTTCAACTGGTTGTAGGTGATTCTAATCTCACTTCAACAGGACGAAGAGTTTTGGGGGATAAAAAGGGAAATTAATGGGATTAAACTATATAAAGCAATTGACAAAAAGTAAGGACATGACCTCACAAACTGATAACCAAATTGGCAATTTGTGTAGTGATTTCCATTGTTTTTAAGTTTTAAATACTTTTTCAAGAATTCATAACTTTCTTATTAGTTATCCGATTTTGCTCAAACTTTTTTGATTGGTTTTTCTGATTTTTCTGCTTCTATTAAAGGCAAGTTATTTTTGGAGTGGACTTGTACTTTAAGAGCATTGGACCGTTTGAGCCATTAGAGTTTAAAACGACTGCATTTGCAACTCAAAGAACTTCATCGCTACTTAGTGCATCTCAAAGGAAGTTTATCGCCAAAGTACTAGATATTTGGTGGATAGGGCATTCTTAATATTACAGGCTGAATTTAAGACTAATAAGACATGCATTTATTAGATTATTTATTCAGCAATCAGATCTTGAAGAGAGACTGCGAACAATCGTGACAGAGAGACTTCTGTAGTAATGATTACGTTTTATTTCCTTTGAATACCTTTTTTGTCTAGGGTCTGAGAAAAAGACTAGTGCATTTTGTGTCACAATTGAGAGAGTAGGTCTGAATGAAGTCTATCCAATAAGTCGGGTGATCTTTTTTTTAAAATTATCTTTATGCATGTGGGTAAAATTTGAGGCCTGAATTTAAGACTAGGTGAACTTTGAGGTCTGAGTTTAACTCTTTGCCCGCCACGTACACAATCCCCCCTGTGCCACATTGTTTTTAGGGTGCCACCTTAGGAGGGGTTCTGCATGGACTATGCTTATTCAACTCGCAATAACTTTTGATTGGTGTACTGTAATGAAAAACTTTGCAAAAGTGTACGTGTGGGACCAGGCTCATCTTCCTCGTCAGAGTCAGTCTCGCTCTCCTCTGAATCATAGTCGGCTGTCGGAACAGGGTCCATCACAAGTTCTCGTACCTGATCAGCAGTGAAGAAGTCCCGTCTCCTCCTAATAGGGGCCATCCTAGCTCATCAGAATATTTGCAAAAGCAGTTTCAAAAACTCAATTTTTCTCGGAAAATGTCAATGTAAAACAATGTCTGCGAAAGCGGTGCAATGAAGTGTGATGTGTATACAATGCGAAGCACGCGTTACTATTGTGTGTGTGTGCGTACAATAGAATTAAATGCGTTCCGTGTGTATTGTGAATGAAATGTGACTTGAGTCGAAGTTGGCAGCCCGCTGTATGTTCCGCTAGCCGAACGTAGCGGGCAAAGAGAGACTATGTGCATTGAAGTCTGAATTTAAGACAAGGTGAAATTGACATCTGAATTAGAGAGTAGTTAGGAAAAACTGCTTAAAATTTTTCAAAGACCATTTCATTTCATTGAAATTCACGAAAAATCATGTTTAATTGTGAAAAAGGTATTGCGTCAGCATTTATTTATTATTTTTTTTTGGGGGGGGGGGACAAAAAGGGTTATCCGAAAAATACCTTTTTATTCCTGTTAAGATTATTGGAATACTTCATTAGAACCTTATTGCTTGATACTTGAAGCAAAGCAATTGCATTGCTTCTGGACGTTTGTCTTTATACAGTACATGTGTACTCCAGCAGGTAAATACTTGATGGTTTGCTAGTGACGTTCATTTTTTGTCAATTCCTGCATTTACTGCTGCAGGTACAGCTAGGATAGGTGAAAAAAGAACATGCAATTTGTTGGAAGTGCTAGAATTGTGTTAAATATTGTAAATCGATCAACTTCTGGTTTAGTCTGTAGTACATCCGTTTGTAGTACATGTGTTTGTTTGGCAAAAAGAACCATGCAGAGATGATGGTGCTTTATTTTATTAACGGGTGCACCTTAATTTGTACAATGTCAAGTGACTGCCTGAATATTTTTATGTGTGATCGTCATTCATTTTCAAACGTTCTGATTGGGTAAATTAGTGTATCTAATTAAAAGGAGCCATGTTGTGAATGTTGATTGAAAATGTTAAATTGCTAAGAACATTTGCCCTTGTCATTCAGTTGGTTAAAACTGGAAGTACCAGTAACTGTTTCTTAGTTTTTCTTCCAAAGTTCATAGCGCCATCTAGTGGCCAATTTAAGCCAATTCAAGTAAATCCAAAAGACAATATATTTGACTGCTGATGAGCGTCAGAATCGCTTTATATCCAGTACATCCTGGGTTTTGTTGGGAATTCGGGCCTTTGAGTATATAAGCAGGCAAAGAGTTTTCACGGAACAACGGAATGACCGGAATGACAGTTCCTGACGGTATTCTAATAAAAGATACTGGGGGGGGGGATGTTTCACAAAGATCCTAAGTCGAACTTAACTCTAAGTTGGACTTAAAAATTATGGAGAGCCATTGGTAGCCTTAAAATAAAAATATTCAAAAGCGAAAATTCAAGTGTTTTAGACTTTTTTATAAATTCCACATCAAGAACATGACATCTCCTTGATAATAGAAAATATGAATGATTTGAATCATCATTTTGTGCCATTTAAAATAACTTTTACTAAATATTTTCATAGATGCTAACGGCTTTCCAAAATTGTTAAGTCCAACTTCGAGATAAGTTCAACTTAGGATCAAAAATATTCAAAAGCGAAAATTCAAGTGTTTTAGACTTTTTATAAATTCCACATCAAGAACATGACATCTCCTTGATAATAGAAAATATGAATGATTTGAATCATCATTTTGTGCCATTTAAAATAACTTTTACTAAATATTTTCATAGATGCTAACGGCTTTTCATAATTGTTAAGTCCAACTTAGAGATAAGTTCAACTTAGGATCTTTGTGAAACACCTACCAGATGTTCTAGTCGAAACCAATGTCTTAATTTGCGCTTGCGTCCTCATTAGCAGTTACAATAATGTATATGCACGAGCAATCATGATTGTTTTTCTTCTCTTTTTTCCCTATTTATTCTACCTTGATCTTGCCTTATCTTAATTATTCTATACTCGCATGAGGGAATAGCTCTTTAACCCTTCTGGACAAAGTTAATGTACAAAAACGCGCTGTTAGAATTATAAATAATGTTGGTTTTCTTGCCCATACAAATATTCTTTTTATATAATTGTAATAATCTTAAAATATTTGACTTGCACTTATATAATCTTGGAATATTTATGTATGAACTGTCGAAAGACAATTTTCCAGATGCTTTCGTCCCTTTTATTCAACGCAATAATACTATACATTCTTATCCTACTAGACAGACAAACCATTTTCATCTCCCTCGAACTCGCACCGTTTTTGCAAACAAAACAATTAATTTTACTGGACCCAAATTCTGGAACAGCCTGAATAACGAACTAGTTGAAAGCCCCTCCATTAATTCTTTTAAACGAAAGCTCAACTGTTACCTTTTGAGTAAGTTTGTATAAATGTTGATGTCACGCTGGATCGTACAGGTGGTTATACAAACTTTATTTTTGTTACTTTGCCATGCCTTTGATTTCATCAATTTGCTTCCTCTTCTTCTTCTGCCTCTTCTTCTTTCACTTCCTCTTCTTCTTTTTCCTTCCCTTCTTCACCTTCTCCTACCTATCATTATTATATTTTTTTCTCGAATATTCATTCTCCTTGTACGTCTTTAGAATCTCATGCTATACTATTCCGTTTTCTCCTCCTATAATACCTTTTCAATTCAAACCTACTATATTATGTTACTCAGTAGGGGAGCCTATTCGCATATATACAAGCTATGCTTTTAATTAACAGGCTCCCCACATTTGACATTGTATTACCTTGCCTGTCATAATTATCTATATATTTCGAAACTTCGTACCTATTTTCCGTACATTATACTTGATTTTAAATCTTTAAATTAATTTTGTAATCTAATATATATGGTGGCTCCTAAGGGACACGCAAACGCAAAAATTTGACGTATACCTATGCAACAAATTTTTCGTTTTTTACGTCCAAGACGTGAAAATCTAAAAATTTGACGTAGACCTATGCAACAAATTTTTCGTTTTTTACGTCCAAGACGTGAAAATCTAAAAATTTGACGTATACCTATGCAACAAATTTTTCGTCTTTTGCGTCCAAGACGTAAAAAAATCAAAAAAATTGACGTATACCTTTGTTTGGTAATTTTTTCATTTTTCTGTACTCAATGGCCCTGAAGGGACACGCAGACGTGAAAATCGGCTGGAAAATCTGCGTCAAATATTCACGTCTGCGTCTCCCAAAAGGGACACGCAGACGTGAATATTTGATGGAATTTTCTTTTTCAGTAAGCTGAGCACCATGCAGGAAGATAAGTGTATCTTGGTTTGTTTGCTATGTTTTTAAACAGCTTTATCTCGACATTAATTGTACCAGGAATACAGCTTCCTGATTGTACACCACTCCATTATATTTTATGGACTAAAATTGACATAGACTAGAAGGCCTAGATACATTACGCTTTGATATTTGTAAACATATTTTGCCTGTACCAAGCAATTACTTCTTTTTTGCATCTTGTTGCCATTTGCCCCCTCCTATCACACCATTTTCCTCTATTTCTTTTTTCTCTCTCCCTTTCTCTTAATGTCTCACCACTCTCTCACTTTCTCTCGATCTCTTCCTCCTTTCTCCCCTCTCTCTCCTCTTTCTATCCCAATTCTGTCTCCCCCTCTGTCTTTCTCTTATTTCTCTCTCCCAATGTCCCTATTTCTCTCTTTCCTCTTTCTCCCAATCTGCCTCCCCTCTCCCTTCTCTCTCCCTCTCCCTTTCTCTCTCTCCTCTCCCTTTCTCTCTTCTCCTTTCTCCTAATCTGCCTCCCTCTCTTTTTCTCTCTCCCCTCTCCCTTTCTCTCTTCTCCTTTCTTCCAATCTGCCTCCCTCTTCTCTCGCTCTCCCTTCTCTCTCCCTTCCCCTTCTCTCTGTACTATGTGTATTCGAAATTTCTCGGCATTTACCATAATAAATCCATTTCCACGCATGCAAGTCATGACACAATGGAAACAATTATTATTACCAATTGTTTTCACGAAATGTAAAGAATTGTTTTATAATTTATTAATGTTTACTTTCTTCAATTGCTACTGAAATACATCCCAAGTTGACTTATGAAATTACATACATGTAGTTAAATATTTATAAACCATTTTTCATAAAGATTATGTTATACATGCATGCAGGTGTATTATTATTACAAATCAACATATAACAAATTTTTGTTTAAATACAAAATACCAGATTTACTAGTACATAGTGTACAACACATGATCTTTAGTTAAGTTACATTAACACCTCATGCCTTAAAGGGGAAGTCTGGTCCAAAAATTAATTGGTTTGAATAAAAACAGAAAAAACACATCAAAAAAGGTTTGAGGAAAATCGGATAACTACTTTTAAAAGTTCTTAATTTTTTTATGACATGAAAACCTGGGTAACACAATGAAAATCACTTGACAAATTGGTAACTCGGTTATGAGTATGTGACGTCATTGGTGCATAACTAACCATTTTTTTGGTATATATTGATACTATACAGTGAAAAAAAAATGATATTGATTCTCGTGATTGTTTACACAATTTCATACATCATTTTGGGATTCAAAAATCCATAACAAAACAACAACAAAAATGCATTTAGTTCGTCTCATTGAAGACCACTTTACAGTTGTGTTACTATAAACAAATGTTGAATATCACATGAAATAATTAACAAAATTTTGTCCTTTTTCAAACACTATTGAACTGAAATTAATTAACTACTGGAACAATTATAATCATCTGTTGAGAGCCAGAAGGATTAACTCTGTGTAAAAATATATGAGTTAACGCCCTTCTAGCTCTCACCATTCAATATTTTCTTAAATAAAGGAAACATTCAAATAATCTATCAAATTTAACAAGTTTCATCTTTAATCATTACCACAAGAGAATTTAGCATTGGTGTTTACCTTCTGCAGATGATCAGGGAAGAGTAAAATGGTAAAATAGCACCTTGGCGAAGTCTGGTTGTCTGGCCAATGCGGTCAAAACACTCTGCTTCAAAGTGATCCGAGCACTCGGTGGACTACTGGCTTGGTGTCCACTTGTCCCTCATCTTGACAAGCCATTCTTTCAAAAGGGCTGGACCAGCTTTGGGGAAACCTGGAAATTAATAGAAAACAAGATAATAGAGGATAAGTGGGATGCTGAGAACATCTTCATTTCATTTGCCTTTTATATTGCATTTGCCTTTGTCCTATTTGTACGCATGATAGCATGGGGGATGTGTGTCCAGACAATGATAACAAAAATTAACTGGTCAATTTTTGCTATTTGATTTTATATAAAAAAATAAACACGTATCCCATCAAGCATTCTTTTAATATTAGCATTACATAATCTTCTTAACATCACAGCATAGTGACAGTTTGCATGAACCTGTCCAGATCAATTTTAAAAAGCAAAGCATTTCAAAGGCAAAAGCCAAAGCTACATGTCATTCACTCAAGCAAAGCATAGTAGTCAATGCTAATGGATGCGTATGCATGTCACTCACATCATGACATGTATTGTATGCAAGGTTATTTGCAGCATGCAGATAGACTAGTCGATGCAGATGTCCAAAAATATGGCAAAGATCTGGGGCCGTATTCTGAAAACTGTTATTTCTATGTTACTGAAAGGTAGATCTATATTAATTGTCAAAACAAATTGAAATTGCGTGTAATAATATAAATATATATTACAGATCTAGATCTAGACCTCTAGAATCTATATCAAAATATCTCTCTTAAAAAATTAAAAGTAGGGGGTCTATACAAGTACACAACTTCGCTATGCCTATGCGCAGACATATAACCAATGACTTCATGTTATTTAGATTTGTTATGACTGAATTATTAGACCCTAACTCAGTACTTGTTTCACTTTCAGGCTTCACCAACATACTGACTGACATAGAGAACAAGCTGTCACTGTCAGTGTCAACAAAGTCAAACATTGTTTTTTACTAATACTAGGCTCTCGAGCTAGTAGAAGTAGCACTAAAATGACTAAATATTTATGTGTTTGCCTATCTTTTCTTCTTTTCACACCTAACCAAGTACCAACACATATCCCCACTTGATTGGATTCAGTTTATGACTTATGTTTTGTGGCTTTCCCCTTCCCCGGCCCAGGCCAAGCCCAGCTTCAGACTGTTTTTAGCTGCACATAGAATTCTTGTAGAGTTTTTGGCGCTAGTGTAGTTTCGTATCCATTTTTTTAGCTGTTTCATATCCAATCTTAGCAAAGGAATTTTAGCCCAACTTTTTACTAATTTTAATTATAATCATATATCGCATTTTCCACCTGAATTTGGATCACATCCGACATCGGGAATCCTCCGTTTAGGGCTCCGATGTCGACGTCGTCGCTCAGTGCCGTCTCTACGCTATAACTCGATCTGCACCTCAAACTGAAGCTATCAGTCAAAAATTATGCAAACTTCTCGTATGGTTTATATGCATGGTATCGTGCATGCAGCGCATGCGCGTAACTAACACCATGAACCATACAAAAAGTTGGCTGCATAAATTTTTACTGATAGCTTCAGTTTGAGGTGCAGAGCGAAAGCTTAGAGACGGTACTGAGCGACGACGTCGACATCGAAGCCCTAAACGGAGGATTCCCGATGTCGGATGTGATCCAAATTCAGGTGGAAAATGCAATATATGATTATGATTAAAATTAGTAAAAAATTGGGCTAAAATTCCTTTGATAAGATTGGATATGAAACTGCTAAAAAAATGGATACGAAACTACACTAGCGCCGCCTTTTTACTTGCACTGTACACTCGGCACTTGACAAGCAAAAGGTACGATAATACGCCAACGGCGGTCTGTACTATACTGGAAGAAGAAGAAGACAAATATTCACACACAGTCATAAAAACAAGCAGATGGGACTACAAGCGAAAACTAGACTACAAATGTCGCGACGATTAGATTATCATATGAAACCAGTCTTTAAACGCTAATTTTGGTAATATTTAAATGAAATGATCACTTACTTGTGAAATGTTTTCAAGGAGCCTTTCACGAGTCGGTTTGTGCATTTGATGGCTGCACAAGAAGGCATTTTGTTGACATTTAGAAAGTCTACATTTGCATCACATCTGCGGCGGCAGGCCAGAAATGTTATGCACTATGCGTAGGTGCTCAGCTTACTGAAAAAAAATTCACGTCAAATATTCACGTCTGCGTGTCCCTTTGGGAGACGCAGACGTGAATATTTGACGCAGATTTTCCAGCCGATTTTTACGTCTGCGTGTCCCTTCAGGGCCATTGAGTACAGAAAAATGAAAAAATTTCCAAACAAAGGTATACGTCAATTTTTTTGATTTTCACGTCTTGGAAATAAAAGACAAGAAATCGGTTGCATAGGTATACGTCAAATTTTTTGATTTTCACGTCTTGGACGTAAAAAACGAAAAAATTTAATTTTTTTTTGATGTTAATGTGGAACAAATAAACTTCAAACTTCAAAGATCAATACAAGTACATACAGAAGTAAACTAGTGGGTATCTTGCTAAACATATTGACTGGGCTAACCTCTTTTTGGTCATTGCTTCATTGTATTTGCCATTCTATATGGTGAAAGCTGGTCTCCAATGGGTAAGTAGCCATTATGGGTGTTAGATAGTTGGACATTGCTTTGTCCACAAGCAGATCATTTAGAAATTCCTATTTTGGGCCCAATCTATACTTTTATATCAGTAACAAGTCGGTATTAAATTGTGAAAATCACTTCAGAATTTAATTCATTCGTCTCTTGTAAAAAGTGGTTGGTCAGTATCGACTTGTTCAGGGCACCTCTTGCACAATTTCTTGGTGGACCCCAGGGGTCTCAGTCATGTAGAAATACTGTAAGCATGCGTGCAGCTGACCAGGAAAACGCGGATAAAGGTTTTTTTTCAAGCAAAAAGGGTAGTTTTTCAAAATCCTGCTGTACGCGTTTAGGGGTATTTTTCTAGATCCCGACTCCGAATTGAAAGCTGGTCGGGAAGCTGGTTATCTATAACTTTCGGTAACGTCAGCTTGCTTATGTAAAAACACACATATTTAACAAGCCAATTTGTGTACCAGAATGTGAATTGTTTTTTTACGACCGGGGTTTACGACGACGACGAAATTTTATCATTTTTTTTCGAAGAAAGCCTGAAGGACATAATTATGGTGGCTGTGCAAAACCATTTGGAAGTGTACAGGTTGATGTTAGTGCTTCTATACTAATTGAGAAATAAATATTTACTTTGTGAGTTTTACATCTGAAGCGCAATTTGTTTTTTTGTGTACATGTCAACAACTTAAATGGTAATCCCTATCGCACTTCAAAATGCTAAAGTGGTTACAATTTTACAATACTTGTTTACGAGTACACTTTGAAATACCCGTTTAGGGTGTGAATTCGGGGGAAAACACGCGAATCCTCATTTAGGGTGTATTTTGGCTTCAGAAGAAATCCTCGTTTAGGGGGTGTCTGGAAAACCTGTGGTCACGCATGCTTACAGTATTTTTACATGACTGAGACCCCTGGGTGTTTTCTGCACAAAACTAATGCTCGAATAACCAGTGAATTAGTGATATCACAAATTCCCATAGGTTTATCACATAAACCCAATTTTGAATGTCGAGAAATTGACTTTGTGATATCACAAATTAAATTTGTGATATCACAGAGTCGATTTCTTGATATCAAAATTCAACTTTTATTCGTGATATCACAAATTGAATTCGTGATATCACTAATTCCATTTCGTGACCTCAGACATTCGAATTCGTGATATCAAAAAATCATTTTAAATAGCAATTACGGCTTGCCATACGGCCGTGGCCCTAACGCAATTTGCGCGCTCTCTATCTGGAAATGACCAGGTCCCTGGATGTCGTTCTCTGAACATTGCCTCTTGTGTGGAAATGCTACAAATTGATGCTTACTGCGCCAATTTCAAAAATTCATAGATCAGGATGGTCTATCTTCTTTTTAGAGGACCTATACTAATATGCTTTCTATAATAATTAATATATTTTGAGTAGTGCCCCAAGGGAGAAGAAACTTACGAGAAAAACAGAAATTTATAATATTTTTGTACACGGCAAATGGGAGAGTTATCCACGTCCTACATCACAATCCACTGACCAAACTACCAATTTTAGATTCGCATAGACTTAGTGATTACTTATTTCAAACATTCATAACTTCCTTACTATTGGTCCGATTCATTTCAAACTTTTGCCATTCTGTTTCTGTCATTATTCTGCTTTCATTCCGCAAATCAACTTATTACAAGGGTTGGATTGCCCTTTAAGTACGAACGTAGCAAAGAATGAAACGACTTTCAGTGTCTTGAAGTTCGTTAAGAACTTCTATAGATCACCAATGGGTGACAGCAGACTAGATGATCTCATGATCTTAAGTAATTGTGAAAAGGACCTTACTGATGACTTAAATCTGAGAGATGTTCTTGAAGATTGGTCTCTTCACAAGCCGAAGCGCTAATTATTGAATCCAGGGCAACATATACCCTACACAAAATAACACTCTATGGAGAATTTTCACTCTCCCTTGAATATTTCTAGACATTTCTGGTTCTGGTCCTTCTGGACGCAATCATAAATATGATACTATATCAGAATTTTGTGATTTTCAGGTAAATATAAAAGAGACAAGAAGCTCACATAACAGCAAACAGGGTCACCGTAGGAAAATATGTATGTACTGGACGTCCCAAGTTGTTTTGTGGGACACTGACTAAAAACTGATTAATGTATGTTTAATCGTTATATAAATATTAGAAATAAAATAAATAATAATGTGCAGTTTACCATTTCACCTACTTTCTGCTTTGAATTCACAAGTTTAATATTCATGTTTTGAGTATGACAGTAACCAAGCTAAATGCTAAAGCGTGTAACCAATGTATGTAGAAAGAAACATGAACATGAATGTTATGCATTTTCATGGAAGACAGTTTTAAAGAGATTCAAAAGTTATAAATTTCATACAAACATGCATTATATTCTCCAAGTTCAGCAGGTACTTACGTGGTGATTTTGTACAATGATGGTATTTAATGTATCAAATTGACAAGAACCAATCAAGTAACGAGTAACAATATGAAAATAATTTACTGGTATCAAATATTTTGCCTTTTAATTAAGTAAATAATGAAACACATACTGGGTCTCTGCATGCCCGAACCCATGGACGAATTACTATTAGTTGTTGATTGGTTAAAAAAGACTGTTGATTAACTTGATTTCAGAATGACAGATCTGTAGTTAGCTTGTAATAATCTTTGGATAATTACACAGTTGATCATGAGCTCGTATACCTTCGAAACAGATCATAAAATACAATAACTCTTGTGATATAACGTGCAGTTCATAAATAACCAAAATCATGCAATAGCTTATTTGAAAAAGAAAAAACGTATGCGTGATCTTGTATTATTTGCATCATTGGCGTGTGATTATTTACATGCAGAAAATTATGCCCCGAGTAACCCCCACATACAGTAGAAGGTCAAGAGCGTGGAGACGGTGTGTGTGTGTGTGTGTGTGGGGGTGTGGGGGTGTGTGTGTGTGTGTTGGGTTTTTACAGACGTGTATCAATCAGATATGATTATTTATACGTCTGGGGAACGACCTAATTTAAACGTCACCATCCGAAAGACGTGACTCAGTTTCGAACCTGCGTCCTCGGCTGAAACAAAGACGGTGGAGCATAGGACTATATAAAAGAAACCCTCCTAGAGTCCAAGTAAGATGTGGGTAATGAGAAAGAAAAGAAGTACACAGGTTGGCGGGGTGTGTGTGTGTGTGTGTGTGTGTGTGAGTGTGCAGTTGGGGTATTCCTCAATCAGTCCATATGTCATATGGCTTGGCATTCACACAGATCTACAGATATAAGTTTAAAAAATGAAATTAAATAGATCCGAAGAAACTACAATAGAATTTGTGTATTTTTTTTTTGAGGGGGAAAGGGAAATATCTTTATGTTCACAAACGGTTATGAAGAAAATGAAAAAAGTGAGTCAAAATCCCTTTTTACACGGTAAATTCCCCACAATTTATTGTTAACTGAAACTGCACATGTAATAGAAAAACAAAATTTGACTGACATGGATTGAGCGTCCATTTATGGTTGGCATGGCAACCAGAATTGATGGATTTTTTTTCTCGGTAGAATTTGATTGAAAGGTGTAGAGGAGGGGCGAAGAAAAGTGATCTGAGCACATCATTGAATGTGCCCGGGTTTATAAGGTTAAATTTGTAGACATTGGCACATTGGCATTAATATATTTGTCGGTACTATTAGTGGCTAGTTTTGTCGGTAATTGGTGGCCTCTACACCCCCTCACTGAAAAAAGTCTAGCGATGCCCCTGACTAAGGGTTAAAGGAAAGTCCACCCTGATATTAAGTCTGTACAGCAACTTCATAAACTTTCATTTTCTTAGTTATTGATGATGGAATACATTGGTATCATACAGGGGTTTCTTTAAGGGTAAATAGACATTTCTTATTGGTTTTTGGAAAAAAGCAAATGAGAGGAAACCTTGCAAAATACATCACAGAGTTGCCCATTTGTGTTTGATTGATCGCAACTTCAGAAATTCATAACTTTCTTATATTCAATCAGATTTTGTTCAAACTTTCACTGACCTGGTCCTCTCATTTTCTGCTTCTATTAATACCAACTTAATATCAGGGTGGACTTCCCCTGTAAGTGTACTATATGGTGTGTGAGAGGAAAACTCATGATACACACTGATGCATGTACAAGTGTAGCAGTCAATTGTGTAATTGTGGAATAGTCAATCCCCTTTACAATGGCCTAATCGTAAAGTTATACAATGTACATGTACTATTTTCAAAGCAATAAAATGAAATATATAAAAGTGAAAGGAGAGCAAAATTCCAACGGGGGAGGGGAGGGGTGTCAACATATGTGTTGTGTGGGAATAAATAAGGTGTGACACCATGGTGGGGAAGGCAGAACGTGAAATATTCGGTAGATGAATGCAAAAATGAAAGATGTAGAGTGAGGGAAGGATGAGGGAGAGGTTTCATAACATATTTTCATGTTCTCTTTCCCCTCTCCTTTCTCTTTCTATCACCGCCCCTTCCCCCTTCTTACCAATTTTATGGGGGGCTGATTATTGCTATGCCACTGTGTATTACACCCTATTCGGGTCCCCTGCCCCTGCACAGGAATCCCAATTTTTCTTTGGTTTCTGAGACAAAAAATAAAATGTGACCCAATTCTAAATAGCTGTTGTAAACATGTCTTTCAAATCTATCGAATATCTAGAGACAATGGTTACAAAGATAACAGAAAGTACAATAATATATGCACGAGCAATTATGGTTGTTATTCTTCTCTTTGTTAGTGTCATTGCTTCTTCATTGTATTTGCCAGTCTATATGGTGGAAGCTGGTCTCCAATGGGTAAGTACACTTGGACATTAGCCCTAATGGGTGTCAGATAGTTGGACATTGCTTTTTCAGAAGCAGAAAGTTTAGAAATTCATTTTGGGGGGCCCAATCTATAGTTTTATATCAGTAACAAGTGGGTATTACATTGTGAAAATCACTTCAGAATTTTATATATCACATTAGAATTTTATATAATTAACAAATCAGTTTTAAATTGTAAAAAACACTTCAGAACAGTTTACTAAGGAAACCTTATCAGTGACGGCCGTTCTTGAAATTGAAGTTAAGTGTTCAAGTACTTTAAAGAATTGTTTTTATAAAATGAGTATTTTTTGTAGACTAAATGATCATAAAATATTATGATCACGTGTATGACAATTACTACCTTTTGGTTTTAAAATCTGTTGTTGAATCAAGTTTGTGTTCGTGGTGCAGCATAATTATAACCTTGTAAGAATGGAGATAAAACCAATCGAAATATACATTCATAACTTTGCTCTTACCTAGGGGCGAAGCAGGTTTTTGAGACATGGAATGTTGTAAAAGTTGGTTGGGTATCGACGTGTTCAGGCCACCTCCTGCACAATTACTAGGTGGACCCGTGAGGTGGACTACCTTGAAAATATGCTGCTGAAAACAAATGGCAGCCATTTTTCAAAATGGTCGAAAAATTGGTCCAGTGTTTTATTCATAAGAATGTTCACAATACATCCAAAATCTAATGGTTAAAATTGCATGGACAAATTTGTCAATGTCTTTCCTTTATCCTCCCCCTTCCTCGAAAATGGACCCCAATTAATATATATTTTGTATATTAAATTTATTAACCAGCCAACTTGGTGTAAGATTATAGTAGACCTGGGTTCAAATGATAGACTGGTATCACTTTCTAAAAACTAGATACTTGAAGGTTGGAATCAGAACTTGCACTCCTTCCCCGCACCCAAAGCCATACGATGAGGTGGGTGGGGGCGGGTGTGCAGCTCCGCTGATTACTTTGAACTTATCGATATATTAGGCAACCGTCATATCCCGGCAGCAAGGTGCTAGAATAACGACATATCCGAGTATGCGGCTAGTTGCTTGAATACTTCTTATCTGGTGTATTTTGCATGACGAAATAACATTTTTACCATAACAAAGTGTACTCTCTAAACGTTAAAAACGTGAAAATACATGTACATCATAAAGGGAGAAAAGGGCTCTTGTCAATTATTTAAATCTTTAAAAGAAAATATGTATATATGCCAATTCCCTACCCTTTTCGTGTCTCTCAGAGTCCTTCCATTCTTCCCATAAACTCTGACGCAAATTGAATTTTACAAGTATTGCTTTCTGCAAAAGAAACCAATGTACATCATCAGTGAAACTACACGAGTCGAGTACAATGTCTTTTTGTTTTTTGTTTTTGTTTTTGTTTTTATTTTGCCGGTCACGGAATTTATTGTAATTTATGAAGAATAAAGAAGCACTAAAGGTATTTTATGTTGCGTTTTCAGTAATAGTTCCCAACTAGGGCACCATTTAATATCATAGTTGATATCTCAAAATACAAAATGTTCTTCTTTTGTGTTATCAGTTACCGTCTTGCTCCTGCACACCCTTTTCCAGCTGCAGTTGACAGTTTCACAGCGACCAAATGGTTTCTCGACCACGCTCACGAATATGGTGTAGACGCCGACCGCCTAGTCATCAGCGGTGATAGCGCTGATGGTTTCCTAGCGACCGTTATCGCCCAGCTCGTCCACGACAACCCATCTCTACCCGAATTCAAGCTCCAAGTCCTCTTATATCCATGGACACAGTGATTTGACTTCAACACGCCGTCTAAAGGTCCACTTTGGGGAGACTGGTTTTGTGGCGAAGCCTCGTATGGCCGAGTTTGTTTCCGCGTTATTAAGAGTTGCGATTAATCCAATTTAATCAAAATCCCTCCAATCAATCACAAACCTACAGATTCCCATCTCTTTGGTACACAGTGGTATCTCTATGGGTGCAGGATGCACTTGCATTTGAAGATATAACAAAAAGAGGGCACAAAAAACGTAAAAGAGAGAAAAGGAAAGGACAGACGCATAGATTAAAGCTCATCAAAGCTTCTTATTTCTTCATGATATGTAGACTTTTAGGATGTTTTTAAATAAACAGATAAACATGGAACAGTTTTCATAATGATAGATACATGTACTTTTCAAGACGCATTAAAACACCTCAAAGCTCCTCATTTCTTCATGATATAATTATGTAAACTTTTTAGGATGTTTTCAGAAAAGGATGGATACTTTCTTATCAAGTTTTGAATGGGGTATATATTTTATGAATTCTGTAGACATCTAGATTTGAAGCCACATTTCAAGCTGTGATTGTGTGGTTACAACTGTATGCATACATTCACAATAATTATGAAAGTCTATACTGACTCAGTGAATCCATCATTTCGAAATGAAATTGAAAAAAGGGTTATGAAATAATAATAATAATAATAATAATAATAATAATAATAATAATAGGCATTTCTATAGCGCCGTCTATCTAGAAATTCTATTCCGAGGCGCATGTATTATTACCCCGGCTTTAGCCTAGCTGCCATTACAGCGCTCTAGCATTTCAAGGAATTAATTCCTGCCAGGTACCCATTTACCTCACCTGGGTCGAGTATGGCAATTGAAGATTAGTGCCTTGCCAACTAATGTCCTTTAATTGGCAAGGCACTATTAGTGCCTTGCCAATTAAAGGACATTAGTGCCGTATCGGGGATCGAACCACGACCTTTGAATTTCAAGTCAAGTGCTTAAACCACTCGACTACGACACTTCTACGTAATAAAGGGACCATATTGTATTCAATGTCACAAAATTAATATTCAGATTGGATTCCGAAGGACATATGAAAGTCATATGAAAGCACGTGCCTCCGCCCCATCTCTCTCTCCCTCAAAGTCCTTGTGGAAATTTCTTCGCCATACGGTAATGGAATTTGTTTGATATAACGGGCTTGTATATCTTTCTCTCAATATCACGCATATTATTAATTCATCTTTCGAAAGTGAAATTACCTTTCTCCGTGACCGACAGTAGGTCACCAGCCCTAATATAAACGTCAGTATCCCAAGAGCTGTTTCATATCTGAGCGGTGCCTACCTATATACCACATCATCATGATCTCCGCATTGAGCCTCGTACTTGTTTTGGCAGTCTCCTTTGGAGAAATGGCCGGACAGGGTGTTAATGGACTCACCGAAGAGGAGAAATCAAATATCCTGGCACAACATAACCAGTACCGTAGGGAAGTACAACCTTCTGCTGCAAACATGGTAGCTCTGGTAAGTTTTGTTAAATACGATACTTGCTGATCTTACGAGACCAATTGCTCTTGCGAAACTTGCTCCATGTCAGTTTCCTACACTAACCGAATTCTTAACTTCAACACTGGTCCTCCATTATACCTAACCCTAACCATTTGCAAGATTCGAAGAGAAAGGCACAAACAAAATTGTTAAAATCGATAATATTGATAATAATAATAATAATAATAATAATAACAATAATGATAAATACAACAAAAAAAGTCATGTACTATTACTATTATTTTTATTTTTATTTTCACTATTACATGTTTTATCATTATTATTATTATTATCATCATTATTATTTTATTGAAATATATTTTAATCAGGATAACAAGAATCAGATATACATTGTAAATACAAAATCTGTTTATATCCTGGTCCTGAACAGAATGAAAATGTAATACACGGAAATATAAATAATTAAAATCACCAAAGCTCACAGGCAAAGGTAAAAACAGTGAAAACTAATATATAAGAATAATACGCATTAGAAGTAGTAAAAGAAACAAAAAAACGACAATGTAATAATTCTAATTAACAGCGGAAAAACATCAAATCACTTAAAAGGCATTAAAATATCACCAAAAAGATTAGAAGAGGAGAAAAGATATAAGGAAATTGGTAGAGTAGAGAAGGAAAGAGAAAAGAAAGAAAGAGAAGGAAGAGGGAGAGGGGAGAGAGAAATAAACCATGTCAAGAGCAGTATATGAATGGGCATTGTATCACACAGGTTCAGAATGCTGCTGCTCGCCTTGTAACAAACTCTAGAAGATCATCACATATCACTCCTATCTTGAAATCTCTTCACTGGCTCCCTGTTCAACAGCGTGTGATCTATAAAATTCTTCTCTTAACCTATCGTGCACTAAATGATCTAGCTCCAGAATATATTTCATCCCTTCTATCTCCCCACTCCACAGGTCGTTCTGGTTTACGTTCATCACATAATAATGTTAGGCTTAAAGAAATACGTACCAAAAGAAATTTGGGGATCGAGCATTTGCATCAGCCGCTCCTTCTTTGTGGAATAAGTTACCTTTCTCTATTCAGACGGCCAACACTCTTTCTACTTTTAAAATTGGGCTTAAAACTCACCTGATGCTTAATGCATATTGTTAAATTTCAATGTTTTCTTTATACAATGCATGCCAAACAAATAATCACCCTGTGCCACATTGTATATACGATGCCATGATGAATTTACATGTAAGTTAATATTTAATATTTCTTTAATCTTAAGTATGTTCAATTCCTAATATAAATTTAAATTTTTTGTATGCGCCTTGAGCATCTCTAGAGATGGATATGTTGCGCTTTATAAATATTGTTATTATTATTATTATTATTTATTAAAAAATTTGTCCTTGTACATACGTTTAAAGACATCGACAGATTTAGCATTTTGAAGAACATAAGGTAAACTATTCCTGATTTTACCACCAGCGTATCTAAAACAATTCTTAAAACATTCAAGAGTAGGCTTGGGTAAAACAACATTCAACGTATTGGCAAGTCTAGTGTTAAACTTATGTCTGTCAAAAACCATTTCCACTTCATTGCACAATCGTACCGGGGCTTTTCTATGAATACAGTTGTACATAATACATGCTAAAAAATAGTCACGTCTAGTGTCAATGGATTGCCATTTCAATGAATTCATTATATTCAAACATTAACATCATAATCAAAATTCCCTACAACAATACGTGCAGCTCTTTTCTGTAGTCTTAAAAGAATATTTCTGTTTTTGAAATAACAGTTCCCCCATACGGAGCAAGAATAATCAAAGATTGGCTGTATGGTACATTTGTATATTTTATTCAAGATGGAAGAGCTTAGAAACTTACTGAGCTTCTTAAACTAAAAATCTTATAACTTAACGATTTGCTAAGAGATTTAATGTGGATATCCCAAGATAATCTGTCATCAATTTCAATTCCTAAATATCTGATACTTCTTACTTGTTCTATTATTTCATTATTAATATGCACCTTCAGACTAATTTTATTGTTACCTCGTGTGTTACTACTCAACAGCATAACATTGCTCTAATTAGTATTAAAGGCATCGTTTAACAATGTCAAATCTGAGATGCATGGCCCAACGTGTTATCAGTGTCTGTGGTATGGTGTAATATTGAAGCCCTAAAAAATGGTGCTTCAAAATGATCATGAAGTACCTCAAAAAAGAAAAATCATTGAGTGACCGGTTTTACCATACTCATTTTTGCTAATAGACTGTATAGTTATAAAAACCGTTAGGAAAACGTATTCTGACATTTCTAATTCCAATCATAGATATCTTGATAATGAGACAGGCGATTAGCTTGTAAAAGTCATGGATTTCATGTATGACCTAAAGGTTTATAATCATGATTGCAGCATGAGCTAAATCCAGGAATTTTTTTTAAATCTGAGGCAAAGTTACCCGATCCCTTTAATACGTAATCTATTTTTACAATACCATTCATTTATAGCATATAAATCTGCTTGGAGCTTAGATGTAATGATATTAATATCCACATCAGAAACATATAAGACAACATCATCAGCGTATATATTACATTAACCGTAAACAATCAGTTATATCATTTATAAAAACAAGAAAAAGGGAGGGGCCTAAAATACTCCCCTGAGGAATTTCTATAGTAATGTCCCTTGTATCGGATAGTTTACCATGACAATAAACTGCTTGTTTCCTATTAGATCAAAAACTAGACAATCATTTAAGTTCAGTATTTAAAATACCATACTTATTCAATTTGTGCAACAAAAGTTCATGGTCAATACAATCAAAACGTTTTGAAATATCAAGAAAACATACACCAACTTTTTCCTTTTCATTAAAAGATTCATACCAATCATCAGTGACTCTATGTAAACATGTATTAGTTGAATGATTTGGAAAGAAAGCATATTGGTCAACACTAATAAGATGATTGGTCTGCAAGTAAGTTAAAAACTGAGACTGAACTTCCTTTTCAAGCAATTTAGCAATATGACATACGACTGAGATGGGTCTATAATTTGAAATATTATTCTTATCACCATTACCTTTAAAAACAGGCGTAGTTCTAGCTAGTTTCCAATCATCAGGTAAAAATCCACAATTTAAACTTTTATTAAAAAGATAGTTGAGAGAAATATTAATATAAGGAGCTGAGATTTGAAGTAATTTTCTATCAAATTCTAAGATATCGATGCTATTATTATTTTGTTTATCCAGAGAGGCCTTATCAGCAAGAATGCTGTTGTTCCTTATGACCCTATATAGTTAGTATTGCCCCAGCAATTGCCAGGTACCCATTTTACACCCGGGTGGAGAGTGGCAAATATGGATGAACCCCTTGCTAGTAGTAGTAGTAGAAGTAGTAGTAGTAGTAGTATTTATTAAAAAACAACATGCATGAAACATACAAAGCGAAATATTTACATTATGATACATACGGTTAGGTGGCCCTGCTCAGCAATAACAACATGCTATCGCTGGTTTCGAGAGGTGTCGAAAGCAACACATAGTACACAATATACGAGTTTCACCTTTGCAATAATGACAATAAAGTTAGATTCAAAATTCAATGAACCTTCTCTTTAAAATTCCTTATACGGGAGGAACCCTAGTTAGAATTAATATTGGGCACTTGAAGGTTAGGATCTGGAGAGGCAAGACCTCTAATGTCTTAGAGCAGCCGCGGCAGCCAGCCTGCTTGGGGTTTGGTTGCTTCAGCTAGGCCGACAGAGTCAGGCGACAGCAGCATGTTTGGGCTGCACCTTTTGAAACTAGGCGTGGCAGTTTTTAGTATTCCTAGCTTGCACCAGAATTGTCTGTACTGGACACGGGCTGCTCCCGTCTTCCAAGCTTTCTTGTCACAAATTAAACTGTAAGTGAATTATAGTTATTTCTCTTTTGCAGTAAGTTAATTAAGCAAATTGTCGGAGACATTTATTAATGGAGAAATAAGATAAGCCTGGATTACAATTATTTAAAGGCTCTTTTGACATGAAGTCTTTAATTGTAAATCATTTTATGATTATAGTTTTGCATATATGTAATATTATCCTTGACAGAGAAAAGGAATGTTTCTTATTTCAATATGGATGCTGTTCAGTATTATCTAGTTATTGAGTGTTATATGAAATCAAATATATGAAGATATTTTATGAAACTAGGATATGAAGCTAACATTTGTATTTTGATTATTCTTGGAATAATTAGGGCTAATATAACAGCATAAAGATGAAGATTGTATTTTGTTAAGGATAGGTAGTTTTTATGCCTTGGTATTTTATTATCGTAGATGGCGTTAACTATGGCGTTAACTATGGCGTTAACCAGGACGTAAACTTTGACGTTAACCATGGCGTAAACTTCGATGTAAGCCACGGTATAATGTATGGCGTAAACTGTGATGTAAAGTCTCCGTAATACCCATGTGCACTCCAATACCCGAGGTGTCGAATGTACGGTAGTCCGGCGAACGTCGAAGACTCAAGGGCCCCGGAAAATGTTGAACCTTAAGATGCTCTATGGTACATTCTGAGGCATTTCTGAATTCGTAAACTGAACATTTATCTGAATATTTTAAAGCTTTTTTCCTGCTTTTTTCGGGAGGAAAAATGGGGGGAGGGGCTTGCGCCCCTCGCGACCCACCCTGCATCCGCACCTGGTATACGAGATGGAAAATACAATTTTACTTTGTTTAAGATACCAATATTTCTAGACATTATTTTACAAACATTCTCAACATGCAGCTTCCATGAAAGTTTACCATTTACTATTATTCCTTGGAACTTCGTACAAGAGACTTTTTGTAAGATAGTATTATCAAGTACAATATTTCCTGGTAAGTTATCATTAATATTACTAAAGAACATATCATTTTTTTGTGGTAAATTCAATGACAATTTATTTGCCTTGATCCAGTCAGTAACTACTCGTAATTGAGAGTTAATCGTTCTCAGTAAAATGTGTGGGTCTAGATGAGAAAAGAAAATGTTAGAGTCGTCAGCAAATAAAATGAAGGACAGGGTTGTTGAGGACATGTAGAAATCATTAATAATTACTATAAAAATTAATGGACCTAAAATAGAATCTTGAGGCACGCCACATTCGATGGTCTTTATAGAAGAATTTTGGACCATTAACTATTCGTATTCTGTCATATGGCGAATAAAAGTTTTTGGTCTGATCCGCCTTCTTCGTTTGGCAGCTCACATACATGTAATCATGATGAATGCTGTCGAAAGACCCACCATTACAGAGAGTATTCGAATCGTTTTGATTTTCACGTTTTTCTTCGAATATTTCCATACAGAAAGTACTTCTTGGTCCTCTGCTTGAAGATGTTCCTTCAATCGACAGGGACTTGTCTTTGTCTAATGTGGTTTGGTTTTCATCTAATTCTAAGGTGCATGTTTGTTTCATTGGTTGGGTCATGGTTCCGATTCCTCATACCTTGATATCGAAGAGCACATAATATTACGATGTATATCAGTAAGCAGAGAGAGCCAAGGACACCTATAACGATGGTAGCGTTTGTCTTGTTATTGCCAGCGCTTGAGGTTGTACTTATAGGAATCCGTTGCGACGCTGCACAGTGGACCAGGGAGGGACCAAAGTGCGCCCAAACTCACTTTTTGTGATTTTTTTTTCTTGCGCAGTTAAAAGATGATACATTGAAGAAAACCTCAGTGAAATATTTAATTCCGGTATGCACAATAAGGGTATAAATTTACTCCTTCAAACAGCAAAATCTTACATATTTACAGTCTTGGTGCAAAAGTGACTTATTTTATAAATCTTTCAATTTAACATGGAGTTTTTAAGCTATTGATATGAAATTGCTCTCACATATTCCTGGTAATTCATTACACTGCGTGAATGGGTTAAAAATGGATAGAAACACAATCTTCATAATATATTATAGGGTAATTCACTGAAAATGGACTAATTGTCCATGTTTTTTATAAATCCAGAGGAAATGTTTAGATTTCCAGGGACTTCCACTTTAATTTTATTACTAACATTTTACGAGGGTCATCATCTCTGATGCCGTCCTTATTGACAAAGATTGTTTCATTTCTATACCGGCTGTTATAGTTAATCGGAAAGGATGTGTATTGCAGCTGGAAGTTATACTATCTCCGATGTTAACAGCTTTCATTGTAACACCCTCCATCATGTAGTTCTTCGCATAAAGGCAAAAGAAAGACAGCAACAACAATATAAATCACGTTCGAACGAATAGAAGCCGTCGTGAAATTCAAAGCGTGATGAACAATCAACATCACAAATCTGCACTGGATAATGAGGGAATGACATTTACACTTCAAGGTGTCTTAGTATATCTGGGCTAGCTCGGACTTCGGGCGAACTCGGCCTAGATGTAAAAACGGTCATTTTTTGGTCATTGTACCCTAAACCTGCAAAACTGACCGTTTTTACAGCAAGGCCGAGTTTGCCCGAAGTCCGAGTTAGCCCGACTCCATGCTGAGATATTTTGGAGCATTTTTTAAAGGCAGGAAACAGAGTGGCTCGATGGCTACACCGATTTCGACTTTCGATGACACAATATATGTTTGGATGTCCTTATAAAATGTTATCACAAATTCTTCCCAAATGGGACCATAGTCAGATCGTGTAGTGTGCGCCAGCCTTTAGAGAAAATAGTTATATGAATGACGAAAAAAACAATCAAACTGTTAATTTGTTATCAGATTCCATGATTTGAATTGTTATTGTATTACAATAAAAAAGGTTGTTTTTCCTGTGAGACTTTCGCCTACTCGTTGCTGCAGGCATCATCAGACTGACGTTTTATCGCCAATCCTCCAGATCTCATTCCCCTTGTGACATCATCTGTCAGTCATCAATGAGCTAACTTGAGAAAGTGGTACGTAACTTTGCTAAAGTTGACCAACTGTCACAATACAACAGACAATAGTAACATATAAGTTGCTATGTCAGACATGACCGACTAAACTAATATTCTACAATAGACAATGGTATGTAATTTTCCCCAGCTCAGCCCACGCTCATGATAGAATTGCCTGCTTTCATACATGTACAATACATCATCACTGCCTTTGTCTTATGCTACAGCATGTCTGACATACCAACTTTTATGTTGCTATTGTATTACGTATTGTAACAGGTGGTCAACTTTGGCAAAGTTACATACCACTTTCTCAAGTTAGCTCATTGATGACTGACAGATGATGTCACAAGGGGAATGAGATCTGGAGGATTTTAGGGTGGAGCTTAGCAAGTTCGAAGACAAAAATATTTCAAAAAATATTTAAAAATCTATGACACATTCAGAAGTTTACATATCAAAATATGAAATGTATGCAGGACTACACATCAACATGAAAAAACTGGCATTTGGATGGCAAGGGCCCTTTAATGCGGTAGACTAAGAGCTTGACACTGTGATGCGTGTGTCCAGAAATGGAATGGAATTGTCTTCTTCCGTTTCATGTGTGAACTTGGTGCTCCCAGTGGTGTCTACTTGGTTGAGATGGTCCTTGAGTTCGTTTACAGATTCCGCCTTGACGATAGCAAGTACGTCATTCACATACCGCTTGCATAATCCTGGCTTGATGTTGAGGGTGGCGGTGGAAAGGACTGTCTCTTCAAGTTGCTCCATAAATAGGCTGGCTACAATGGGGGAGACTGGGCTGGCCATCGGTACTCCGAACTTCTGGCGGTAGATCTGACCATCGAATTGGAAAAAGGTGGTGGTGAGTATGAAGTACAAAAATTCCACGATGTCGTCTACCGAGAGATTGGTCCTGTCCTTCAGTCCCCCATCCTAGGTAAGACGTTCTTTTATGATGTTGAGAGATTGGTCGATGAGAGTGTTGGTGAAGAGACTGACGACGTCGAAAGACATCAGTACTTCGTTATTATCAAGATTAATAGCGGTGATTTCTCCAGCGAATTCTTTCGAGTTGTTGACGCGGTGGTCCAAATTCCCGACCGATGGGCCAGGATGTCTGCCAAAGCTTTTGATGTCTTGTAGCCTAATGAGCCTAATGAGCCAATTATCATATGTATGCGGATGACTTACAGCTTTATTTTATTTGCAGACCTGTCTAGAAAGAAATAGATGAAAATGTGAAGAAAAAAGAAAGAAAATTGTATAGCTGATGTAAGATACTTGATGATTGAGAGTCGCTTAAAACTAAATGATGCGAAAACAGAATTCATTTTGCTTGGCAACAGTAGACAGCTCAGTAAAATTAAGGTATCTCATGTTCTGCCCCTGTATCTCCTGTACATCAAGCTAGGAATCTTGGTGTAATATTTGATTCTGCCATGTCACTTGAAACCCATGTTTCAAATTGTGTTAAACTGGCCAATTGTAATCTGCGTAATATCTGGGCAATTAGGCAATATCTCTCACCTCAATCCACCCAACAGTTAGTACATGCTTTTGTTACTTCGCACCTTGACAATTGCAATTCATTACTCTTTCGATTACCCGCCAACCAAATTAACCGATTGCAAAAAGTTCAGAATGCTGCTGCTCGCCTTGTGACAAACTCTAGAAGATCATCACATATCACTCCTATCCTGAAATCACTTCACCGGCTCCTTGTTCAACAGCGTGTGATCTGTAAAATTCTACTCTTAACCTATCGTGCACTAAATGACCTAGCTCCAGAATATATTTCATCCCTTCTATCAACCCACTCCGCAGGTCATTCTGGTTTACGTTCATCACATACTGTTTTAACATAACATAAGGCTTAAAGAAATACGTACCAAAAGAAATTGGGGGATAGAGCATTTGCATCAGCAGCTCCTTCTTCCTCTATTCAGACGGCCAACACTAATTCTACTTTTAAAATTGGGCTTAAAACTCATCTGATGCTTAATGCATATTGTTAAATTTCAATGTTTTCGTTATACAATGCATGCCAAACAAATAATAACCCTGTGCCACATTGTATGTACCATGGCATCATGAAGTTGTGTGATCTATAAAATTCTATTAAGATGCCATGATGAACTTACATGTAAGTTCACATTAAAGGTACTATGTCCCATTTGCAGGCCCCAAAAATGAAAAGGTTAAATTCCAACGGTATTTGAAAGACAATACTAATTTAGAACTTCCCTAAAAACAAAGGGGCTTGAAAATGTCTTTAAGTGGGAAAATAACGACTATTAGTTGTCGAATCGACTTAGGAGCTATAGAGCCAGTAAGTAATAGTCTGATTTTTCAGACCATTGTACCGAATGGTCGTACGTTTTGTGCTGCGCAAAGATTCAATCAGTTTAATTTTGGCCATTACAAGAAGTGGGTTATTGATGTAGACAAATGCTCATGTACCCTTTACAGCTCATTTTATGTATGTTATTACCAAAGATGAAAAAGCCAGTCAGTCACTCAATAGTGTCTGACAGTGAAGTCTAGCAAGTAAACGGGTTTCCTTGCATAATTTGAATATTAGGACACTGCTAACGTTTAAATTTCACAGATAGGACGTACATGACATATTCATAATTCCTGCAAAGTTCTACAGAATTTGATGTTGGCTGCAAAAGGGACATAGTATCTTTAAATGTTGAATTTCTGATATAAATTTTAATTATTTTTATGCGCCTTGAGCATCTCTAGAGATCGATATGTTGCGCTTTATATATATTGTTATTATTATTATTATTATTATTAATGTAGTCCACAATGGGATGTAATGCTAAGCCTTCTGTGTGGGTTTTGGCAGTACAGTATAAACGAGGAATGTTCTCTGCAGTTGGATAGAGATAGTTATACTGCTTCTCTGATATTTTTTTCCATTTCCTTTAGTGCTTGAGGATTGATACCAGTTTCCTTTTGTATTTAGCTGTGGGATCAGATTTTAGATTTTTATAAGTTTTTGTGTCACTAAGCATATCAACAACCTTGTTCTTGTGATCTACTGTGTCCAACAGAACAGTAGCCCTTCCTTTGTCCGCGGGAAGTATGATATTAGGGACTTTTAGATTTTACACGACTGCCACGGTGACATCCTTTTAAGGTAATGTGACGTCCTTTTAAGGCACTGCCGGGCACGGGCCAGTGCCTGGAAAGAATGGCACACGTTGCAGTCCACTACGTCGACGTGCAAATCTAAAAGTCCCTAATATCCTTGTTGTTGGACAGATCGTTGAGTGCCTTCCTTTCCTGGCTGGTGATGTTGGACTCAGAAGGATTGGCGTTCTTGAGAATACCAAGAATGTCATTGTGTTTGCTTGAGTACTGTTGAGACATCTAGCTGCTTGCTCTAATGCAACCACGAAATCCTCGTGAGAAAGTTTCGTGGGAGATACCGCGAAGTGTAAACCTTTCGCTAATATTGATGTTTCCGTTGGCGAAAGCTTGTGTTTGGAGACATTAAC
Source organism: Mesocentrotus franciscanus (assembly GCA_037976565.1). NCBI lineage: Eukaryota > Metazoa > Echinodermata > Echinoidea > Camarodonta > Strongylocentrotidae > Mesocentrotus > Mesocentrotus franciscanus. The sequence goes on along the minus strand of CP137686.1, from coordinate 3,828,797 downwards.
AACCTACTTTTTTAGTTGTGATCCTGATAAGTCAATGTCGTCCGGTGTCTGGCGACGATGTCGAACAATCAGGCGTTGTAGCTTGGACTTTTGGCGTGTTTTTGCACTTTTAAACCCCTTTTCTTTAGAACGATTGATGAATTCCTGTGTCTTGCTGAATAAGGGTTCCAATAAGCTTCTGAAGAACTTCCTAGAACTCTGTGATGCTGAAGAAAAATCTTTGACCTTTCTCATTCCCATTCCCATTATTTCGGATTGTCGCACTACCCCATCTAGTGGCGATAAAACGTCAGTCTGATGATGCCTGCAGCAACGAGTAGGCGAAATTCTCACCGCTAAAACAACCTTTTATTTAATTGTGATAAAATAAAAATTCAATTTTTGGAATAACTACCAATCAGATGAACCTCTTCAAGGAGTTGTTATCAGATTATTTGAAATTTAAAACAAAATCTATAGATGTGTATATTGTTAATCGTTTAGCATATGACATTGTATAGGTCTCTTCAGGGATAAATAATTGAGTTTTTGCTTGGGGCGGAAGGGGTAACAAGTCGCGTATAGGTTATTATTTCTTATTTTGATAACGGTGATGATCATGATGACGATGTTGATGATATTGATAGTAGGCCTGAAATTAATGCTAATAAATAATATTATTATAATCATTTTATTATTCTACTACTACTACTACTACTACTACTACTACTACTACTACTATCAGGCCTACTATCAGTATCAGCAACATCATCATCATCATCATCATCATCACCGTTATCAAAATAAGAAATAAAAACCTATACACGACATAGCAAATGAATCCAATGACCGGGGTAATAATATTTACAATGTAAGGCGCTTAGAAACATAGTAGCTCTATCCAAACGGGACTATTATCATTAAACTTGACATCCATTTTACATAACCCAAGAAAATGGCAGACAAAATCCATTAAACTATTGGTCCAAAGCCTGTGCCTAAATTAAAGAGTTGAAAACAACCTTCTAGTAGATATGAACGCACCCTCTTGAATGCTAGCATTTAGATTATCCCAAAACTCTGTGGAAACAACATTTTCCTAGTAAAAATGGGCTGTAGAAAAAAATATTTTTTGCTATTTTTTACCATGTATTTCCTATTTTCATGTAAATGTGCCCTATTTCTTGAGACAGTCAAATTACGAAGTTTCAAAGAGCTTTCTGCAAGGCAGTAACAGTGATGGCAGTAAAGAGCTTTCTGCAAGGACTGTAAATCAAATGATGAATTTTCTCTTTTAACACACAAAACAACTATCATTTTCCCTTTAAAAAATATATTTGTGTGAACTATCATTTTCCTTGAAACTTACTTACACGTTACAAATATATTTCTGCACAATTCAAAACATATTTCATATTACACTATTTTATATATATGTATTTGCATGGGAAAAGAACCTTTATCACTAGGATACAGGCAATCATTGTAATCATGTAATACAAAATTATTTCTATCAAAGTTGCACTTAGATTTTGTTCTCTTAACCCTTTCAGATGTGAGTCAGATGTAGGTAGGCAGCTTTATATTGTCCCCTAACAATGAACTTACATGAATTAAAAAAAAATATCCATTCTCAAAGAATTGCATTTCCAGGAAAAGCAAGAGAATAAATCTAACTTCCTATTCACATTAAATGTATAATAAGTGTTTTATTAAGAATGCCTACTATTTTCACAATCTTTTAAAAAAATTGTTTAAATATGCAAATGCAACTTCCTATATAAATTTTCATCACATACCAGACCAAGGTACTTAAAATGCCAAACTTGATTTAAAGGAGTGTTATGTAACAGAACTCTTTCTTAATACATCTCGATTTGACATCATATGGTTGCTTTATAAAAGCATAAATACACTTTTCTGACAATTTATTGACACTTAACTTGTTTTGGCACATCCGATTATACAAAATTTCTAGGTCTGAATTATGATCAAGTTCACTCTTATGTATTGAAGGGTGAGAAAATTACAGGACCATGTCATGGGCATATAATTGTACTTGGCATGATTTAACACATTTAACTAATCGTGTATATAAATAATAAAAAGCAGAGGTCACAGAACGGACCCTTGTGGGACTCCACATGTTATAAAAGTTTCAAATGAAAGCTCAGAATTTACAAGTGTCTGACATACTCTGTGAATGACCACTGTACCACGACAACGGGGCATAAGCTAATTGCGTTCACAGTGTGTGTGTGTGTGCGTGTGTGTGTGTGTGTATTGGGTTTTTACAGACGTGTATCAATCAAATATGATTATTTACGTCTGGGGACCGACCTTTAACGTCACCATCCGAAAGACGCGATTCAGTTTCGAACCTGCGTCCTCGGCTGAATCAGTTTGTAACTTCCACTGTTAGCTGGATTACAGGCGCACGCCACAACGCCTGATTAGCGCAAGTAGTAATGCAAAAGAATGTCGCATAACCGTCAAGGCAAAAAATGCATACACTCATAACAGCAACGCTTGCGCTGTTCAATTTTGTATTCATAATTTGTACGAAATATCACTCTCACATGACGCATCAAAATAATGCATTCGTAAATAATGATCATAAATATCCAATAATTCAACACTAATTATTTATATAATTGCCTGTAATATGTTTCAAATGTAGACTATGAGCAAATGAAATGTCACTCTTATGATTTTCCTTTTTTTCAATAGATCCTTTCTTCTCGATCTTGGTATTCGATCTTGCCCAGCTTGCCTCTTTACGTTTCTCTTTTTCTGTTCTTACTTTATAATGAGAAATATATGTTTACAATTATTTTTATTATGAAAGAGTTTCATTAGGATGGTTGTAATAATGATTTAAAAGTTCTTTTATCACATCCAAAAGGAGAATTTACCTGTAACAGTTTCGATGTCATTTTGAGGTGCAATGTGTTAAACAATTCTTCTTCATTTCTAATCCCATTTTTCATTCCTTGTCAGTTTGGGTGAATTCATTCTTTCATATAACTTTGAACAATGCAACAATGTAGTCTTTGTATGTATCAGTCTTTGGACTGTGTCTACAACCAATTTTCTTTCAATGAACCGAGAAAAAAAAATGGAAAAAAAGTATCCTATTATTACCTCGTTCTCTGGTTACAGCAATGGAACGATGAGATTGCAAATTTGGCGCAGTCGTGGGCTAACCAATGCGGCTTCAGCCACAACAGCCCTACTACATCAGAATGGAGTTGGGTAGGCCAGAACATCGCCACAGGGTACGGCTACACTCTTGATGATCTCATGGATTCGTGGAATAATGAGAAGGCTAATTATGACTTCGCAGCAAAGACCTGTGCTACAGGCAAGGACGAGAATGGCAAGGAGAAAGCCTGTGGCCACTACACTCAGGTAAGTCTCAAAGCATTGAAAATACATACATTATGTTGGAAGCGTCCTTTCTACAAATAGCTGACGACGACGATGATGATGGTGATGATGATGATGATTACGATTATTATCATTATTGTTATTAATATTATTATTTTTGTTATCGTTATTATTATCATCATGATTATTTCATTATAAATGTATTATTACTAGTATTACTCTCATTATGATTATTAGTATAATAATAATAAGGATGATTATCGTTATTAGTAGTAGTAGTGTTAGTAGAAGTAGTAGTAGGGGTACAATTTGTTGTTGTTATTGTTGTCCATGTTTTATTGTCATTATCATTTTTTCTTCTCATTTTGGTATAAACAGATAGCGTGGGCTACAACAACTTCCGTTGGATGTGGCAAGGCTGAATGTCCGAGAAAGATTAATGGCAACACGTATCCTTTCATATTCCTCGTCTGTAACTACGGACCCGGGTAATTGTCGACGTCATTGCCTTGTCATTGTTCCCATTTTTTTAAACATGGCTCTAGTTTATATATGTATATATATATATATATATATATTTCATCCTTGAGAGTTCATTTTAAAATTGTTTTAATTATTATTTGGTTTTGTACGGCAATTCATTATTTATTGTTTTTGTGCATATTTTCAAACGGGCAGAACTCAATACATTCTTATATATAAATACATATATATGTGTGTGTGGTGTGTGTGCGTGTGGGGGTGTGTGTATGTGTGTGTGTATGTATAATGAAATCCAACGGTTATTTAAAGATATAAAGTAAGAAACTATTCTTCATATGTTTTCGCGTAATCCTAAATTCCTAAAGCAACTTTAATGAAGTTCGTGTGGATGTACTGTACCACTTTCATGACAACTCAGAGTGAAATAATAAACTTTAGTTCATAAAATCATGAGAAAAAAGTTGGTCAAGTTGTCCGGTTCGAATGAGACCCTACCCTGGACAACTAGACCTAGTCGAGTTGTCCAGGGCCTGTGGTTGGGTTACCCAGGGTCGATCTGTCCGTTGGGCGGGCTGTCAGGACCCATATAGAAACATACAAATATATGTATATAGATACAAATAATTTAGGCCTAATGTGGAAATTCGTCCGTCATGGTTATAGAAATAATTTTGAAACAAGTTTGAATAAAGATTTGGATAAAGAGTTTCAATTCACTATTACCGGTTTCAATCTATTTCGTCAGATAGTGAATTCAACATTACAAACAAGTGCAACAAACTGTATACCAAAATTAGTACATGACTGTGTACATTGCGTTGAAATGGCACATTGCTTGGCAACGGAATTAACATATTATGTATTGTTACATCATATTCATAATCATTCTCTTTCTATTTGGGAAAATATATATCGGAGAGACAGGAGATATTTAAAGGAATAGAATAATAATTTTAATTCATCGTCAACAAATCAGAAAGAAAATCAAATACTTAATATAAGTAAACATATTTCAAGATATGCAACAAAAAACCTCTGATGATATACAATTCTATAAAATTAAGAAAATAAAACGAAACTAAACGTAAAACAGACCCCCCCCCCCAAGAAAAAAGTACAATGCATGTTATAAATAAATTTCAACCACAGCTGAACAAGTTTCAATTCAAAATAGTGAAGAATGATGGGATTATTAAGCTTGTCCTTGAGTCGATTTTTCGAAAGACTTGATATTGAATCGTTCTTTTACTCTCTTCCAGAGGTAACGTAAACTTGAAGACAACTAGCCCATACAAACCGGGTTCGCCCTGTTCTGATTGCCCTAGCAGTGGAGGAGCCTGCAAAGATAATCTCTGCACCTGTAAGTATTCAATTCAATTCAATTATTGATAAAAGCAGAAAAAAGGAACAATAAATTAGTGACAGTTTTAGATCAATATTCGATTGAAATTAGGAAAGTTATACATTTTTGAAGTTTTCATCCGTGAAACACAAATTGGCAACACTGTGACGTATCTTGCGAGCTCCTCTCCAATTCTCTCTGTACAGGAAATTTCATAAACTTTCATTTTCTTAGTTATTGATGACATAATAGTAAGTGTCGTACGGGGGTTGTATAAAAACATATTTGCAATAATTATATTTAGAGTGAATGTATGATTACAAGATACGTCATAGAGTTACCAATTTGTATTTGATTGATCACACCTTCAAAATGCATAACTTCCCTACTTTTAATCGGTTTTGCTTCAAACTTTCACTGACCTGTTTCTTTCATTTCTCTGCTTCTATTAAAACCCATTCAATATCAGGGCGGATTACCCCTTTAAACATGACTGGTAGTCACAAACTGAACTGTACATGTTTCTACAGTGCAAGTAAAATACAATATTTATACAAATTGCAGCAATAAGAAAACACGTACAATAGAAAGTAATGGGTACACGAAATATATTATAATAACACAGTAATACACAAGCATATAAATGACTGTAAAATGCATTAGCATTGCATCCAATTACCTCACTGCTCTCAGTGTAAACAAATTGCACGATATTAAACAGTACTAGGTCAAAGAAAAGGAAGGGTGTGTTTCTGGAAAGATAAGTATACTGTAAGCAACATAAAAGGAGATATTAGATACTGAATGGAGGAAGAAAGAGAGTGGTGGATTCTATTTGAAACATGAGAGAGAAATACAGGTACCCATTTGCATCTGGGCTCCGTTTCATAAAACTTACCACTGATGTTAACTTTGCCTTCAAATCATATTGTTGTAATACGTGGTGGATGCATTCGATGCGTTTTTATTTATCTTCTCATAATTATCCTCTTTTGTTAGCGGGCTAATGGCTTGGCAAGGCTGACATGACAACGAGATTGGACTGAGTACCCAACTTCAACACGTTCAAAGGATCTGATTACATTTTTAGTTTTATTTCTACTCACCTTTACTTCGCAACTCATAAATCGGAATTGTGGGAATCGTATACTAATTTGTTCAGATATGATTCAGTGAACCGCCGCACAAACCGCGGCGGAATTTTTTTGTACGTGTAAAACCTGCTGGTTGTGGTTTACCTCATTTAATATAGAGGCCTTCTTTTATTTTTATTTCGAAATCTGTGGTGGTAATATTTATAATTTTAATGCGTCGCATACTGCATTCTATTCGACATTGTCTTGAAGACTGCAATACTGTTTGTAGACATGGGAATTCTGGTCTTCTTTCTTAATCGTTACCGTTTATGTCTGTGTAACCTTTATTTGTTTTTATTTGATGCTCTTTGTTTTTTTTTACCATTATGTAAATCATGAATTTTAGTTTTCATTTCATCGTTGAAAGACAATCTTTATTATTATCCTTGGCAATAACTTTTTTTTTTCGTAAATTCAATTGTAAACTTAAACTATTTTAAAAATGAGAATTATTCTGTCATAGTCCTAACTGTGTTAAACTAGTTAAGTCACGAAGGGTATAATTGCCATGGGTCGGGAGCGGCACGGATGACGTTCCTGAAATCAATAAAAGTGCCCTTGTATATACGCAACGCATGAGGCGGTAATAGAAAGTTCAATTTTACTACTTTTGAGGGAGATTTTTCTTTCCGGGAGGGGCCGGTACATAAAGGCAATTTGTGCTTTAAAAAAAGCAATAACAGGATTATCAACCTCAGAAAGGGGGGGGGTATTAATAAGTTGCCCACGTTATAAATCTGTCAACGAGGTTGAATGGCTAAGTTCTATCCATTTTCAATCATTGATATTAAATGAATGAATTTTAATCAATGAAGTTTGTCAATCGATCTGAATATTTGACCCTTCATGGAAAGTTTTTTGTCAGTATTCTAATTTGTATCTTGAAAGATGATCATTTAAGTGATGACCAACACTGAATATTTCTCTCAAAAAGTAGGTGTGATCATAAATAGTTTCAGTAGCGCACAGAACATGTACTGTTTTTCTTTAATTATTTCCGTGTTAGGAACTTAAATTAATTTGATTCCCCTAATTGTCATTAGTGTCATCAGGACTAAACATTCATAGAAGCCATCTTAGATATTTTCTCCATTGCGTCGTGTGTCAAAGGTCGCAAAAGACGTAAAACCATAAAATTGCGTTATCGTTTGTAATGTCATGATTAAAGACGGATTTAAAAAACCCCTGTTTAAACACGGATTTCTATCGTTCCTGACGAAAGAACCAAATAAACCTATTATTTTCTACATAGTGCACAAATTTACACAATAATTTTCACAACTTGAAACTTTTTTATAGTCCAAAGGCTGGGTAAAAGCTTGTTTTAAAAATTACATAATGACAATGCATGGTAAAACAAATTAATGTTAACAATTAAACAAGTACCAGTAATTGGTGATAGGTAGTTAAAGAGCGAAAATATAAATTTATTATTTAAAAAAAAAATTCTTAATCTTTACCGTTCATGTCTGTGTAACGATTATTTGTTTTTATTTGATAGGCAATTTGTGCTTACAAATAGGCAATAACAGGATTATCTACATCAGAAAGGGGGTGTATATAATTCACTCGCCGTAGGCAATATTCAAAATCTAGAAGGAAATGTCTCTCAATTAGACCTCATAAATTGAGAAAATCTTTAGTAAAATCGTTTAAGTTACCCATCTTATACATCTGTCAACGTGGTTTGAATGGCTAAGGACTATCACTTATCAATCTTAGATATTATATAAATCAATTTTAATCAATAAAGTTTGTCATTTGACCTGAATATTCGACCCTTTCTTGAAGGTAATTTCAGTAGAGTTATTTATGAGCTCAAATTTGATTTTACTTTGATGTATTTCTTCAGAATAAAAAGCTGGTATAAAGGGAAGCAATTAAATGTCCATGCATTTTTTATTTGTCTCAAATGGGTTATGTTTCATTTTTAGGTAGGTTGAGAGGCAAGGAAATCCATATTTTTTCCCCAACGAAAGAAAGACCTTGACAGTAATAAATACTCGTTGTAATGGTTCGGTATAAAAAATGTTAGAGGTAAAAATGCCAGAGTTAAAAATGCCAGGGGTAGAAAAAATGCCAGAAGTGACAATTCTTCACCATCGATTTTGATAGATGCATTTCCATTTTGCCTCCACATTTCCTTTTCCTAAATTAATTTAAAAAAGAAACATTCAATTAAGCAAAATATCCCAACCAAGATCACTGCACTAGATGTTAACGTTTCAATATTTCACCTTCCCCCTTTCTTTTCGTTCTTTTAAGTTAGTTGACCTTAATACTGAATGTGAATTCGTTTCTTTTTAAAGAACGTCAGGTACGCGCGCATATAAATATTTCACAAAGGATTTTACTTATATAACTCGTTAGAATTGACTCTGAAATTTACCGTCAATTTCTTCTGCATATGCATTTTGGAATACAATACTAAAAAAAAGAAGAATGTGCTTTGAGTGATTGAACATTTTGAGAACATGATAGGTTGTACAATCCTATGAGCTTCAAGTGAAACGAAAGAGATGGCGTCGTCAAAATAAAAGGCTATAATGATTCAAATGCCTATTACATTCAATAATGCCCTTACAAATAGGGGAAGATTAGTAATCGGGAGATATGGGGTGTCGATTTCCAAGACTGCCCTTTCACGTAATAGGTTTTCCACTCTTTGGAAAGATATTTGGGGAAATTTGAGTTTTTACAACAGCCGTTTTCCGCCAAGTTTTAAAATAACGAAAGGGGGCGGCCGCAGGCGTTTGTTAAAGTCTTAAAGTGTAACATGGTCTTAAAGTGTAACACGGTGCTTTAGCTCCTGAAAATGAGTCGTTGCGTGTGGACGCACAGTACAGTGCGTTGACATTACATCCAGCGAGCTAGTAGGTGTATGCTGCTCGCTTGAGCTAACTAACTACCTGCAGCAGCAGCCATGTTTCGCCAAATTCATATAACTATTCAATATATTCGGGGGGGGGGGCACCAACAAAAAAGGATACTTTCTTGAAAAAGGGCACCTACAAAGGGAAATCTCAAAGACAGAATATACCATTGGTATATACCCTTACACTGTGACTGCATTATCAGGGTTGATTTCAATATCTGTTTCTCTCTTTGCATGCATAGTCTAAGATAATTGTTAAGTATCATATACTTTGCAGCTCAGTATGAGGGACTAAATTACATCTTATAATTAGGAAGAAAAAAACAATCCTGATGGGGTTTTAAGCACAATCTAATCATGAAAAACTGAAAATATCTTTAATAAGTGACATAATTATATTGACTATAAATACGAGCGAGCGTAGCAAGCGAGTCATGAGGGGGGGGGGGTAAAGAAAATAGTTGCTTTAAGTCGCTCTGAATTGGGGGCAAACGTTATAGAGAAAGGAAAAGGGAGCACTTATCAGAAGGAAAAAGGACACTTAAATTAGAAAAGAAAAGGAGCATGTGTCAAAGTAAAAAAGGGAAATTATCAGTGGTGAAAATGGGGCACTCCTCGCACCTGAAATGAGGCACTCACCACAAATGAAAAAGGGCACTAATGTGAATGGAAAAGGGGCATTTGTTGAAGGAAAAGGGGCACCTATCAGATTTTAATATGGGAATTTATCAGAGGTGAAAGGTGTCATTTATGAAAAAGGGGAAGAGGCTCTTATGAAAATGAAAAGGGCCACATATCAAAAGGTAAAAGGGCACTTTTTACGTAAAAAGGGGCACTTTTAGGGTACTTGAGAACAGTGCTCCCGCAGGGAACGCCACCTCTTAATACATTAGTGAACAAATGCATGAGTGAATGAAAAATGAAAGAATGAAAGAAAGAGTGTATGATTGATTGATGGAATGATTTGTCACAAAATTTCTTATTTCAGGTTCACTTTTTCATAACAAACTTTTTCCATTCCCCATGCACTAGTTTGTTTTTCTCTCTTTGTCCTATTATTATGCTTGGGATCAGTGGGTGGTGGGGTTCCTGCAGCAGCCCAATGTTGGATTTTATTACAGTGGGTGCATACTGCATATAACTCACGGACATTTTTTGTAAACCTTCAAATAATGAATAACTATCTACCCCCCTCCCCTTCACTTTTCGTCAGCTCGTGACAGATCCCATAAGTAGGCCTACGTTTTGTCAAGAGGCGAGGACCATTTTCTATTTTTATTGTTTTCTTTACTCGGGCACCTCTGTCTCCGGAAATGTGTTTTTTCTGTGTGTGTTCTTTTCTTCTTCTTCTTTGCTTGTCAGCAACCCTCACCCTTTCTAAAATCATTCCTCGAGCTGGAGGAGATGAATTCCTGCCTTTTGATGTACAATCAATCTTACGAACGTGTACAAGAGATTTATATGTCACGAGACAGTGCCAATTTTTTTTTTAACTAGGAACAGTTGGTTAGTCTTTAACTTGCTTTCTGTGAGATTGTTGGCCATTATGTTTAGATTTAATCCTTTTATTAGGGACGAGCTGGACTCGTTATCGGCTCGGAATATCGACCTTGGTTATCCAGTAGCTTCTTAACTGCGACTCCGTAACTTCATCCAAGACGGGATGCTCGACCATTAATATTATCAATGTTCAGGTCCCAATCCGTCACACAATCTAGGGTTACGTCATCTCCGGCGTTCATTACTGTCCTCACCCACCTGGGCATTACTAAATATCAAACCTCTATGAGCACGCACAAGACATTATTGCTAAAGGACTCAAGACCTTCTTCTCAGTCCATGGAGCAGGAACTTACATTACCGGCCTTTCACCCTACCTATGTGTCAGACTCTGGAGTACCTTCTGCCTACCAAGAATGCTCGATGGAGTACTTATCATCAGACCCAATACCAAGAAAATATCTATAATTAACTCGTCCAGACCAGCCTATTAAAAAAGAGACCCTAGGACTCACACAAAGTATATATCCTCACTAGCCTTCCCCCCTCTCCACCCAAATAGACCTCCAGACTCTTCTCTTAATAACTGGCCAACTGATCAACCTCCCACTAACCCTCTTCGAAAGACGCACCCTCCTACAGGCCACATCAGCACAAACACCACTCATCATAGTCTGGAACAAACTCCTCACCAACTACTACCTTCCTGACCTCACTACTCTATTAAACCAAGTCATCAGCATATTCCATACACCAAAAGGAAGCCCCTAGTAAAGACGTCAGTAGAAAAAGAGACACTCACAGCCATCAACACCATACCCTCCCTATCACTCTCGAAACTCCTTGACTACCTCCCCTCTGGTCTAGCTCCCCACCTACGACAAGCCCAGCTGGTCAGATCTCAGCTCCTCACCCAAACATACCCAGTCCAGAAACGCTTGCACAAAATAGGGAAAAACGAATCTCCAATATGCTCCCTGTGTGGAGAGAGTGAGGAAGATGTCATCCATTTCATCATGACTTGTATGTATGATCTTCCGACAGGAAAGACTCAACTTCATGAGGAAAATCACCCCACCTATATAAGGACAGAGTTCAACCCTTTCTCCAACCCTAACCACCTCGACCCTCTGGAATTCACAACTCTTGTCCCTTTTCTTCAACTTGAGCTCTCCTCTCCTACCAACTCCTACTCTTGCACCTATTGCCTTACAATACATACACCAAATCCATTCTACCCGTGCCTCCTACTGTACTACCTGACTCTATCTCTACCATCACTCTAACTACCAGTATCAGTGATCCGACCAGACCCTTCCAGCGGTATACAGCCGATATCCGAAGCCAACGGAGGAAGGACAAGAAGAAGAAGAAGAAGAAGAAAAAGATAAAGCTGATCCATCTGAAAATTCTGAGATACGTTCGTGCAAAGTAGAGTCATTGAAGATTCCCATTTTTTGTATTTGCGTTTAGAATTTTGTCATAAAATCTCATCACGACATCTCATCGAAATATCTATTTCCCATCATGTTTTGTCACTATAGTGGCGTAGTATTACTTTAATTTCGACTGTTAGGTTGACGATATATTGTAATATGAATACATTTGTCACATTGCTTGATCCGTACCTCCAAATATCAATGATCAGTGAAACTAATGATCTTTTGTCAAGATCATTACGATTTTAATGTCGAATCTTTTTCTAACGATAACCTCGATACGAATCCCAGACATAATCCTCTGTTACCCGTTTTTGTGACGAGTCTCGTATTTATTAGTCTAAAAAAAATCTTTGATGATCATGAAAATCACTTTTCGTCATGACTGAAGTTCCGCGGCAGAGCCAGGTTCCTACAGATTTAAACGCTGGAAAATAAAAGATACTCAAATTGCTGGAAGCAAGAAATAGTACATGTATCAATCGGTAAATGTATTCTGCCCTCTTGAGTTTAGATGTGTTGAGACTTCAACTTGCTTGACAAGGAAATGACACTTGTATTCAATACAATATAGTAGTTAAAGTGGATCCATCTACTGTCCAAACACATACTATTGCTTAGAAGCCAAACGAAACCAAAATTGTATACATAAAAAGTATCTTGTCATTATTCTAGTTTGTATCTTGGAAAATGATTGGTTATATTAGTTATGACCATCATAATTGACCATCATAACATTGACACTTTCTCTCAGAAAGTAGGCGTGGCATAGGATATTTTCATTATCGCACAGATCATGTACGGTTTATCTGTAAATATTTCCTTGTTAGGTAAATGAAAATGACGTCATTAACAAAGTTAGCTCACTTTGAAAAACCTCTTACCCAACCATATTCAATGGAGAACACCGAGAACAAGATTTGTTTATGTTAATTTTCTTTGCCACAGGAACGGTACTATAATTACTAGTACCGTACTACTACAAATGATAATAATATATCTCGATCTATTTAGGACTTTCCAGATTATTTTTTACCCTGGTCATGTGATGCAGGCACGCACACAGTGTGCACCATTTCCACTCGGGGGGGGGGGGTGACCGTAAGGGCAAGGAATATCACATGTTCTCCAATTTATTTAAAAATATATATTTCATTTTCCATATTGAGAAGTACAGAAGACAACATAAATGTTATGTTTTATGCTTATTTATTTGCAACTTTAATCATTTACTTTGGACTTTAATCTACAGGTTGTGCGGGGATAAAAATCGTTTGATTATACGCTAACATTATTGATATATCATTCATCTGAGTACAAATGCATATACACGTTTTTATCAACAAATATAATGGACACATACCATGTTGAAGATACATGTAATACAATGTAGTTTCAATTTTCTATTATAAAAAATCTAATAAGGTAGGCCCTACTTTAATAAACCTACTTCTCATAACTATCATAAGTGATATATCAATAGCCATGTGCATCGACTTTTGAATTGAGCTAACATTACAATGACATGTTATATATCATTCTAACAAGATTTATGTAGGCTACTGAAGTTACCTTTCAGTTGATATCTTAAAAGTCTCTACAATCGTGTTGTATGTGAATAGATTTAAAGGCATCGTTTAACAATGTTAAATCTGAGATGCATGACCCTACGTGTTATGAGTGTCTGTGATATGGTGTAATATTGAAGCCCTAAACAAATTTCGCTTCAAAATGATCATGAAGTGTCTCGAAAAAGTAAAAATCTTTGAGTGACCGGTTTTACCATACTCATTTCACCCCAATAGACAGAAGTGTGTTAAAAACCGTTAGGAAAACGAAAAATGAAATTTCGATTTCCAATCATAAATATCTTGATAATCAGACAGGCGATCGGCTTGTAAAAGTCATAGGATTCCTGACTGACCTAAAGGTTTATAATTATGATTGCAGCATGAGCTAAATCAAGGATTTTGTTTCAGAATCTGAGGCATGGTTACCGAGTCACTTTAAGGTCACCAGCAAGCAATCAATGACTGTGACTTTAAAAGTAACCAGAGGCCACTTCCTTTTCTCTTGCAGAAATATAGAAGTATAACCGTTTCATCAGATTACACTTTCTTTCTTTTTTTCATCCTATCGCCTAAACACACAAAAAAAGTCGTACACTCCAAACGATGGTGTTATCTATAAGTATCCGTTAAAATATTCCTGAACTTGTCACACCAGCAGATAACGATCTACAACAGCAACTCCTTTTAAGGGGTAAGTGAAAAGAATTGCTATTGAAAAAAGATGCTTAAAACTCCAATAGCAGCCGATGTTCTGAAAAGATTTTAACACCTTTTCGGAACTTCCCTTTCCTATCATGTTGTATGTAAGATTTTCATCTTCAAGTAAATCTTTTGTCAAAATGTAATTCAATTCAATTCAATTCAATTTTATTTTTCCATCTTTAAAAAAAGAACAAATATAACATAATATTGACACATTGTATTAAAATAACAATATAAACATAAAAATGGAGGGATACCCTTAATAAGCAAGTTGCTTGTAGGCAGGGCCCCGATAACCAAATATATGTAACCAAATTAATGATTTGATGAAATTAAAGTTCAAAGCAATATACCTTTGAACAACAAGTAAATTCGCATTTGAAAAGTTTAAAACAAAACAATTATAAAGAAAAAAGTTAAGGTATTCGGTTTTTATTCTTGGTCTAATCAACCTCGGCATACAACGCATCAACACTGACTACTTCATTTTTAGGCAATGTTGATGTCTGTCCTGCTTCTGGAGTGGCCTTCAAGGTATTCCTCATGATCTGCTTTGCATCATCTCCTGATCCTGGCATCTTGACATTCTCATACTGGTCCCCTTGCTGAAGGGTATCCCTGTTCTGCCTATGTTGAGGGATGATGACACTGTTGCCATAGATATGATCTGAATTGGAAGATCCATCAGTACCTTTTAATGTTGACTTTGACTCACGATTGGTTTCCTTCAATTCCATAATGGAGGTAACATACTCTGGACCCTTCCGAGATCCACATTCAATCGATTCGTAACAAACTTCAGGATGTTCCTTTTTAATCGACGCATTGCCAATGTGTTTATTTGCTTGTCGATCTTTCGTTTGCTTATATCTCAGAACAATAAGGATAAATATTGCTAACTATCAATGTCAGAGTAAAAACAGAACCAAGAATGACGAGAATCATGGTTACATTGCCATCCCTCGTGCTTTTGTCTGAGCTTACTTTCCTAATGACACGTAAGTCATACGACTGAATTTCTAAGTCATGAAAGTTAAGACATTGGAAGGTAGCCGAATCATTCATTCTGATGTTAGAAATGGTTATATTGTTAGAAGGATAACCATATTGGGCAGCACCTTGCGTACAACGAGGATCATTGACGAAGACACCAACCCAGTTGGCAATTAATGTTTCATTTCTATACCACTTATTGTAGTAATCACCAGGTCGATTACAGCTTAGTCTGATATCATCTCCGATGTTAGCTATTCTAAATATTACATCACCTTCCACTCTATATGCAAGATCCTCACAGAAAAAAGTACAACAAACACAGTCACAAAAACACAAAACACCTGCGATCGCATGAAGTCCATCTTGGAGCCAAGTTTACCAACAATGATGAAAAATCTAAATCTAAGAAGACTATTATATTGGATGCACTTTCATAGCTGCGGAACGCTGTAAGTGAAGCTTTCCTCTCGCGGCGTCAAACTAGTAACTGATAGTATTGCTTTGATTTGTTATAGACGGTTAAGTATCACGATGACTGTTTGATCATTGTCTGGATTCGATGATATAGTTCCTGAAATCGATCGTGTATTACGTAAATAACGTTTTGAAGCAGGTTGTGATGAAAACTGCGGGCGCAGGATTGGGCCGATTTGAAGAAGGGAACTTTTTGTCTTCTTCTGAAAATACGTATACAGCAATCTTTGGTAACTGGAATCGTATACAACTTGCAGGTTCCCCCGCTTTGATGGTATAGTATACGAAGAAGAAATAGACAGGCGCGTGATGTATGATTTAAAGTTGTCAATGAACATCAATTTGTATCTTCTCGTAGTCGATATAACTCATCATCAGTGTAACCTTATAATTTTACTCATAGTTACTTATTTAATTTACATTCAGCTTTCCATACTCTGTTATCATGAGGGCAGCCCTGACCTACATTCCTCCCGTGTTTTTTTTTTATCCTCACAAGTTAGAGAGAAAAAAAATCAAGGAATATTCAAATATAGCTTCTGTATTTTTTTTATCCTCATACTACTTTTCTTCTGTCCTTACTCAATCTTACCCATTCAACCTTGCCTGCCATGGCAACCTCTCTCGCCCCCTCTCATGAATATCCAACCTTGAATTTCTTTCAAATTTGTGTTTCCATAAGTTGCAATAAGCTATATTGCTCGAATTTATACTGATTTATTTTTCAGATTCAATACATCAATATGTTATGCTATATATTACATTATGTCTTATTAATTTTGTTTGTAAACTTTTGTAATTCGGCTTAACGCCGCGATGAAGTTTTATTTGAAATAAATTGATTGAATAAGTGAATGAATGAATTCACAAGACACCTGGCACTCTCTATCTCCCTCCATTCGTTACTTTACTTCTTGCAAATTTGTGATTGCTTATTATTACTTTTATATTGTAAAACATGTGAGCCATCGTGGCAGGAATCTTGGAAGATGTATTAAAATAAACATACAAGTAAGTACACCTCAAGTCTTGAAACATGTAGTACCGAATTTGTTGTGGTGTGTCCCATGTTTATGGCCACTATGTTTGGATTTAATGTTTTTGTTAGGGACGAGCTCGTCTCGTAATCGACTTTGATTACCCAGGAGCTTCTTAACTGTTACTCTATAACTTCATCAAAGACGGGATGCTCGACCATAACGGGACCCCACACTTTCTTATTCTGCATCCAGAACCAACTCGACGTCAAACTCGCGACATAGCACGTAACTGAGACAAGTACATGGACATGAGTTGAGGATCGAACACGCCCATGAACTCTTGCGTCTCATTCTTCACACTAGCGAGTATTCTTTTATCTGTTTAGGGGCCAGTGATGTGCGTATTTGCTTAAGAATTTAACGCCATACTTTCAGAGTATTTTGAGATCAGAGAAGATATAGATCGGGCAACATAATTTTTCAATTATAAAATTGATTGTGGATAATTGCATACCATCCTTTTAGCATATATTTTATTTTCTACGCTTGTAAACCAACAAGTCATAAATATTTGTAACGTTATTTTCAATACTCTTCAAGAGCACTGTGCCCTGCATTAAACCAATTTTCCATTATACATACAAATGTGCAAAGTAACCTTGCTTAGGTTTGTGATAACTATAATTAAATACATCAGAATCTTATCTTTAGACACAGTCAACTGTAGGACAAATATTTCACAGTGCATAGTCTGCATACATGTACTTTATCTCGTTTAGATTATTGTAATTCCACTACTCCATGGTATATCGCTTAAAGATCTGAACTCCCTTCAACTCCTCCAAAATAGAGCAGCACGGCTCTTTCATTGTTAAACCAAACTTTGACCATGTCTCTCCTCTCATCCGTGATCTCACTGCCTTGATGTTAATAATGGAAATTTAAAAAGACCTCAACACTCACTTACAAATGTCTCAATAATCAAGCCCCAGCATACCTAGGTGATCTACTCCATGCACACACATCCATGCACAAAACACGATCAGCCAGTAGTAAGACACTAACCGTCCCTCGAACCAGTAAACAGATAGGTGATAGGGATTTTCAGCTATTGCCCCTAAACGTGGAACTTGTAGCCTTACCCCTGTACTACAGAATAGCCACACTCTCACAGCTTTCAAGAAGTGTCTGAAAACACATCCTTTGTATTTGGTTTTAATAATCCTCTTTGTTTGAAATTGATATAAGTTTCGTATGATAATGTTCTCTTTCTGTGTATGTTTGTTAGTATGTCTTGTTTATGGCCTTTATATCTTATGAAAATTATTATTGTTACCGTTATTTCGTTCATTTTAGATGGAGGTACGGATTATGATAATAATAATTGTAATAGAGTATAAAACACCCTTGCTTACATTAGTTTTTATCACCTGACGAAGTGTTGCAGCGGCGCACGAAACGTCGAGATCTTTCAGATTCCTTATTGACCACATTGCGAGACAAACGAATATCACTAGCGATATGATTTTTGATATTATCATTATTATTATTATTATTATCAATGTAATTAATTGAGTCCCAATCCGTCACACAATCTAGGGTTATGTCATCTCCAGCGTTCAGTACTGTCCTCACTGATATAGCTGATCCATTTGAAACTTCTGACATAGGTGTACGTTCATGCAAAACAGAGTTATAAAGGCACTGACGATTCCCATTTTTTGTATTTGCATTTAGAATACTGTCATAAAACCCTATCACGAAACATCTATTTCCCAACATGTTATGCCACTATAGTGGCATAGTATTACTTTAATATCATGTGTTAGATTCCCGATATATTGGAAAATCAATAAATTGGTCACATTGCTTGATCCGTACCTCCACATATCAATGATCAGTGATAGCAATGATCTTTTATCAAGATCATTGCGATTTTAATGTCGAATTTATTTCTAACGATGACCTCGATACGAATCCCAGTCATAATCCTCTGTTACTAATATTAGTGATGAGTGTCGTATTTATTAGTCTAAAAACGTTTCTTTAATGATCATGAATATCACGTCTCGTCATGTATTTCGTTTGTTAATGAAGGATTAGATTGCAACCGGTAAATGTATTCTGTCCTCTTCAGTCTAGATATGTTCAGAACTTCAACTTGCTTGACGATGAAATACCTCTTGCATACAATACAATAGTATTGAAAGTGGATCCACCGACTGTCCAAACACATACGATCGCTTAGAAGCCTAACGAAACCAAAATTGTATACATAGAAAGTATCATGTCAGCATTGTAATATGTATGTTGGAAGATGATTGGTTACATTGACACTGTCTCTCAGAAAGTAAACATGGCATTGATATTTTCAGTATCAGTATTACCAGAACATGAAGTGTTTTTCTGTAAGTATTTCCGTGTTAGGTACTTAAAGGTAGTGTATCCCTTTTGCAGCCAACATCAAATTGTGTAGAACTTTGCAGGAATTATGAATATGTCACGTATGTCCTATCTATGAAATGTAAACATTAGCAGTGTCCTAGTATTCAAATTATGCAAGGAAACCCGTTTACTTTCTAGACTTCACTGTCAGACACTATTGACTGACTGACTGACTTCTTTTTTTCTTTGGTAATAACATACATAAAATGAGCTGTAAAGGGTACATTAGCATTTGTCTACATCAATAACCTACTTCTCGTAATGGCCAAAATTTAACTGATTGAAATATTTGCGCAACACAAATGACGACCATTCGGTACAAGGGTCTGAATATCAGACTATTTAAACGATCACGATCGCGATTCGACAACTAACCGTCGTCATTTTCCCACATAAAGACATGTGCACGTCCTTTTGTTTTTAGGGAAGTTCTAAATCAGCATTATCTTTCAAATGCCGTTGGAATTTAACTTTTCATTTGTTGGCCTGCAAATGGGACATAGTACCTTTAAATAAATCTATATTTAAATTTAAACGATCAGGACTGAAGATTAATAAAATCCTTGTTCAATATTTTCTCCATTGCGTCGGGTGTTAAAGGTCGCAAAATACGTAAAACCATAAAATTGCATTATTGTTTCTAACGTCATGATTATAGACCGACTTAGAAAACCTGGATGAAGACGGATTTTTTTACGTTCCTGACGAAAGAACCAAGTTAACCTATTAGTTTCTACATAGTGCACAAATTTACACAATAATTTTTACAACTTGAAACAATTTTATAATCCAAAGACTGAGTAAAAGCTTGTTTTTAAAAGTACATAATGACAATTAATGCATGGTAAAAAAAAAATAATGTTAACAATTAAAAGAGTACCAGTAATTGGTGATAGGAACTTTAAGAGAGTAAATATAAATATAATTTTGTTAATACAAATTCTGCGTTTCTGACATAAAATCATTATTTTTATCGCGTGAATGATGACTTAACGCATGCTCAGTAGATCTGCATACAAATACAGAATATACTGTTTCGGAAGATAAATTTTCATTGAATATGAATAATGAGAAGCGAAATCTAAACTAACGCAAAGGATGTACCATTCATTCAGAACAGTGTTGTATAAGTACACATATACAATCGTAGTCATGAAAGAGAAGACAGCTCGTTACTGATGCTACTTGTATGTTCATATTAAGGTCGTGGGTAATATTTACAATTTCACATAGATTGTATTATTATGATACTATTTTGCATATTTTTTTATCATGTAAATACTTTTGTAAATTTGTTTGTACAATTCAGCCCCGGGTCTTGATGCAAATTATATATTATTATTATAAGACATTACTTATTTTCTAGATTATAGAGTTAACATCGTATTTCAGTTATCGTTAAGGACAGCACGATCGTAGAGATTTTCGAGAAAAAAAATCAATATCAAAAGCCATGTGCATCGACTTTTGAATTGAGCTAACATTACAATGACATGTTATATATTATTCTAACAAGATTTATGTAGGCTACTAAAGTTACCTTTTAGTTGATTTCTTAAAAGTCTCTACAATCGTGTTGTATATGAATAGATTTAAAATTTAAGATTTTAAATCTGAGATGCATGGCCCTACGTGTTATCAGTGTCTGTGATATGGTGTAATATTGAAGCCCTAAACAAATTTCGCTTCAAAATTATCATGAAGTGCCTCGAAAAAGTAAAAATCTTTGAGTGACTGGTTTTACCATACTCATTATCCCCCGATAGACAGTAGTGTGTTAAAAACCGTTAGGAAAACGAAAAATGAAATTTCGATTTCCAATCACAAATATCTTGATAATCAGACAGGCGATCGGCTTGTAAAAGTCATGGGATTCCTGACTGACATAAAGGTTTATAATTATGATTGCAGCATGAGCTAAATCCAGGATTCTGTTTCAGAATCTGAGGCATGGTTACCGAGTCACTTTAAGGTCACCAGCAAGTAATCAATGATGGTGACTTTAAAAGTAACCAGAGGTCACTTCCTTTTCTCTTGAAGAAATATAGAAGTATAACCGTTTCATCAGATTACACTTTCTTTTTCTTTTTTCTTCATCATATCGCCTAAAACACCCAAAACCAGTCATACACTCCAAACGATGGTGTTATCTATAATTATCCATTACAATATTCCTGAACTTGTCACCAACTTGTCAAAATGTAACCAAATATAGTTCAGTATTGAATCGAAAAAAGGCTGCTTGCCTTAAGGGGATAAATTAATGATTTGATTAAATTAAAGTTCAAAGCAATATACCTTTGAACATCATATCGCCTAAAACACCCAAAACCAGTCATACACTCCAAACGATGGTGTTATCTATAATTATCCATTACAATATTCCTGAACTTGTCACCAACTTGTCAAAATGTAACCAAATATAGTTCAGTATTGAATCGAAAAAAGGCTGCTTGCCTTAAGGGGATAAATTAATGATTTGATTAAATTAAAGTTCAAAGCAATATATCTTTGAACAACAAGTAAATTCGAATTTGAAAAGTTTAAAACAAAACAATTATAAAGAAAAAAGGTAAGGTATTCGTTTTTTTTTCTTGGTCTAATAAACCTCGGCATACAACGCATTAACACTGACTACCTCAATCTTAGGCAATGTTGATGTCTGTCCTGCTTCCGGAGTAGCCTTCAAGGTATTCCTCATGAGTCCTTTATCTGGCATGTCATAGAGCGGAATCTGCTTTGCATCATCTCTTGATCCTGGCATCTTGACATTCTCATACTGGTCCCCTTGCTGAAGGGTATCCCTGTTCTGCCTATGTTGAGGGATGATGACGCTGTTGCCATAGAGATGATCTGAATTGGAAGATCCATCAATACCTTTTAATGTTGATTTTGACTCACGATTGGTTTCCTTCAATACCATAATGGAGGTAGCATACTCTGGACCCTTCCGAGATTCATATTCAATCGATTCGTAACAAAATTCAGGATGCTCCTTTTTATCTGCATGGTCTGCACTTTGTTGATCCATGCTGGTTTCCCTCAATTCCTTAATGCAGGTAGTATATTCTGGACCCTTCCGAGATCCATCTTCAATCGATTCGTAACAAACTTCATGGTGCTCCTTTTTATCTGTATGATCTGGACGTCGTTGATCTAAGCCGGTTTCCCTCAATTCCCTAATGGAAGTAGCATACTCTTGACCCTTCCGAGATCCATCTTCAACCGATTCGGAAAAAACTTCACGATGTTCCTTTTTAATCGACACATTGTCAATGTGGTTATTTTCTTGTCGATCTTTCGTTTGCTTATATCTCAGAACAATAATAATAATATTGCTAACTATCAATGTCAAAGTGAAAACAGAACCAAGAATGACGAGAATCATGGTTATATTTCCATCCCTCGTGTTTTTGTCTGAGCTTACTTTCTTCATGACACGTAAGTTATACGACTTAATTTCTAAGTCATGAAAGTTACGGCATTGGAAGGTAGCCGAATCATTCATTCTGATGTTAGAAATGGTTATATTGTTAGAAGGATAACCATATTGGGCAGCACCTTGTGTAAAACGAGGATCATTGACGAAGACACCAACCCAGTTGGCAATTAATGTTTCATTTCTATACCACTTATTGTAGTAATCACCAGGTCGATTACAGCTTAGTGTGATATCATCTCCGATGTTAGCTATTCTAAGTATTATATCACCTTCCACTCTATATGACAGATCCTCACAGAAAAGTACAACAAACACAGTCACAAAAACACGAAACACCTGCGATCGCATGAACTCCATCTTGGAGCCAAGTTTACCAACAATGATGAAATCTCTAAATCTGAGAAGACTATTATATTGGATGCACTTTCATAGCTGCGGAACGCTGTAAGTGAAGCTTTGCTCTCGCGGCGTCAAACTAGCAACTGATAGTTTTGCTTTGATTTGTTATAGACGGTGAAGTATCACAATGACTGTTTGATCATTGTCTGGATTCGATGATATAGTTCCTGAAATCGATCGTGTATTTCGGAAATAACGTTTTGAAGCAGGTTGTGATAAAAAATGCGTGCGCAGGATTGGGCCGATTTGAAGAAGGGAACTTATTTTCTTCTTCTGAAAATACAGCATTCTTTATAAAATGGAATCGTATAAAACTTGCAGAGTCATCCGCTTTGATGGTATTGTATACGAAGAAGAAGTAGACAGGCGCGTGATGTATGATTTAAAGTTGTCAATGAACATCAATTTTTACCTCCTCGTATACGAAATAACTCATTATCAGTGTAAGATGATAATTGTACTCATAGATAATTTTTTCATTTACATTTAGCTTTAAACACTCTGGCACTCTGTCCCCCTCCATTCGTTACTTTACTTCTTGCAAACTTGTGATTGGCCATCATTACTTTCAGATTGTAAACTTGTCAGCCATCTTGGAAGATGTATTGAAATAAACGTACAAGCCAGTGCACCTCAAGTTTTGAAATATGTAGACACTAGTACTAATTTTGTGTCTGTGTTTCTTATGTTTATGTCCATTATGTTAGGATTTAATATTTTTTTCATTGGGACGAGCTGGGCTCGTAATCGACCTTGATTACCCAGTAGCTTCTCAACTGTTACTCCGTAACTTCATCCAAGACGGGATGCTCGACCATAACAGGATACCCGCGCTCTCTTCTTCTGCATCCAGAACCAACTCGACGTCGAACTCTCGACGTAGCACGTAACTGAGACAAGTACATGGAGATGAGTTGAGGATCGAACACGCTCATGAACTCTTCCGTCTCATTCTTCAAACTAGCGAGTGTTCTTTTCTTTGTGTTGAGCCTCCGATGTACCACGTATTTGCTTTAAAATTTAACGCGACAGTTTCAGAGTATTTTGAGATCAGAGAAGATATAGATCAGGCAACATAATTTTTCATTTATGAAAGTGATTGTGGATAATTGCAGACCATTTTTTTTCACATGATTATGAACAACCCACATGTATTGATTCAGTGTTGTATTTTTCAGCATGTATTTTATTTTCTACGCTTGTAAACCAACAAGTCATAAATATTTGTAACGTTATTTTCAATACTCTTCAAGAGCACTGTGCCCTGCATTAAACCAATTTTCCATTATACATACAAATGTGCAAAGTAACCTTGCTTAGGTTTGTGATAACTATAATTCAATACATCAGAATCCAACTTATTTTTAGACACAGTCAACTGTAGGACAAATATTTCACAGTGCATAGTCTGCATACATGTACTTTATCTCGTTTAGATTATTGTAATTCCACTATTCCATGGTATATCGCTTAAAGATCTGAACTCCCTTCAAACTCCTCCAAAATAGAGCAGCACGGCTCTTTCATTGTTAACCCAACTTTGACCATGTCTCCCCTCTCATCCGCTTCTCACTGCCTTGATGTTAATAATCGTATCATATATAATACCTTAACTCTCACTTATAAATGTCTCAATATTCAAGCCCCAGCATATCTAGGCGATGTAATCCATGTAAAATACACGCTCGGCCACTAGTAATACACTAACCGTCCCTCGAACCAGTAAACAGAAAGACGATAGGGCTTTTTCAGTTATTGCCCCCAAAACCTGGAACTCCTTACCCCCTGTACTAAAGAATAGCCATACTCTCACAGCTTTCAAGAAGTATCTGAAAAGACATCTTTTCTAATTTGTTTGAATATCCCTCTTTTTACTTAATGTAAGCTTCGTATAATAATGTTCTCTTTCAGTAATCTGTATTTGTTTGTAAGTATCTCTTGTTTATGCGCTTTGTATCATATGAAAAGGCGCTTTATAAGTGTAATGATAAATAATACTACTACTAATAATAATAATGATTATTATATTTGTTTAAATAATAATAATAATCATGATAATATGATTATTATTATCATTATCATTAATTCAATCTAGAGTTACGTCATCTCCGGCGTTCATTTCTGTCCTCACCCACATAGGCATTACTAAATACTCCAACCTCAATGACCACGCACACATTGCTAAAGGACTCGAGACCTTCTTCTCAGTCCATGGAGCAGGAACTTACACTGCTGGCCTTGTATGTGTCAGACTCTGGAGTACCTTCTGCCTACCAAGAATGCTCGATCGAGTACTCATCATTAGACCCAATACCAAGAAAACATATATAATTAACTTGATTCAATTCAATTCAATTCGTTCAATTCAATTTAATTCAATTCAATTCGTTTATTCACTCAATATATAAAAACAGATATAAAATTGCATATGAACGCATATGACAATATAATACAAAAAGATGGACATAGTAAAAAAAATCAGGAGTTGAAAGCACAGGTAACATAAATTGAGTGGGGATCAGATTAAAGATCTATTTAAAGAACATGTGAATTCGACCCCATTGTAATGTATAAATTGCATTAAAAAAAATGTTGCATGTACAATAACAAGAGGGAGAGAGAACATAAACAGCTGGGTCATGGAGAAACGAAAGAGAGAGGGAGAGAGAGACGGAGGGAGAGAGAGAGAGAGAGACGGACAGACAGAGAGGAAGAAGATTTGAGGGAGAGAAAGGCAAGATGAGAAATAGCGTTAATACATAGAATGAAATTAGACCCATGGCAAGCATGTTATATAAGAAATACAAGTAATAGACCAGTTTCGCAAATGAACTTGAATACACTACCAAAATGGCCCATTGAATAAAACCCAAACAAACCAGCACTTAACAATAATATTGAAATAAACAACAAACAACAGGTGACTCAATGAGAATAAGATTGCAACAGCCTTTCTTTGTATTGTCTCTTAAAAACCTTGTGGGAGCATGCAGATTTGAGGTTTGCAGGCAATGCATTCCATAGTTTGGGGCCTGCATAGTTAATAGTTTTTTGGGAAACTGACGTTCTTGCATTAGGAATGTGAAAATCTGCATTTGATCGAGTACGATGGGAGTGGATTGCAGAGTTAATGGAAAAATAGCGTATTAGGGATAATGGCAAGATCTGTCTCTGACAAGAAAACATAAATATGGCAAGTCTAAATTTAAACAAATCGAATACATTCAAAAGTTTTAATTGAGTAAATAAAGGTTTACCAGAGGCAAGGAAAGGCATTTTACAAATTATCCTCATTGCTCTTTTTTGCAATCTATATAGTCTCAACCTTTTTTCTTGAGAAGCTGAGGCCCAGAAAATATTGCAATATATAAGAAAAGGATAAATTAGAGTATAGTATAGAGATAACAAAATATTTTTAGGCAGGTAGTTAAGTTTGTTCATAACACCAATATTACGTGAGATTGTTGTACATTTATAATTGACATGGTCGTGCCAACGCAATTTGTCGTCAATTTGAATTCCTAGAAATTTTGTGTTGGATACTATTGTGATTTCAGAGCCATTTAGATATACCTTATAATTGGAAATATCAAAATTTCTTTTGGTGAAAATCATCATATGAGTTTTGTTTGCATTTAGTAGTAGCTTGTTAATTTTGAGCCAATGGGTTCATGGTTTAGAGTTTTAATAAGGGTTACTTCATCTTTGTTTGATAAAGAAATAGTAGTGTCATCTGCAAAGAGGACATAATTAAGTTTGGAAGAAGATTTATGAATATCATTTATATATATTAGAAAAAGAAGGGGCCTAAAACTGACCCTTGCGGAATTCCGCATGAAATATTTTGCATATCAGATTGGTTTTTATTGTAAACAGTGAATTGTTTTCGGTCACCTAAATAGCTCTGAAACCATTTTAAAGGGATACCCCTGATGCCTAAGCAAAATAGTTTTGCTAATAATATTTCACGATTTAAACAATAAAAAACAATCAAACTCGAACAGACCAGCCTGTTAAAACAAAGATAGGACTCACACTAAGTGCATCTATAAAGAGGTCTATCCCCTCAATTCCTCTACCCTCTCTCTCTCTCTCTCCACCCAAATAAACCTTCAGACCCTTCTCTTAATAATTGGCCAACTGATCAACCTTCCACAAACCCGCTTCGAAAGACGCACCCTCCTACAGGCCACATCAGCACTAATACCACTCATCATAGCCTGGAACAAACTCCTCACCAACTACAACCTTCCTGACCTCACTACTCTAGTAAACCAGCCTATCCTATACACCAAATGGAAGCACCTAGTAAAGATGTCAGTAGAAAAGGAGACCCTCACAGAAGTGCATATGGCCATAAACACCAGACCCTCCCTATCACTCTGGAAACTCCTTAACAACCTCAACCCTCTGGAATTCACAGCTCTTGTCCCTTTTCTTCAAACTGAGCTCTCCTCTCCTACCAACTCCTACCCTTGCAACTATTGCCTTACAATCCATTCTACCCGTGCCTCCTACTGTACTCCCTAAACTCTCTGACTCTCTCTCTCTCTCTACCTTCACATCTCACTCTCACTACCAGTTTCAGTGATCCGACCAGACCCTTGCAGCGGGATACCGCAGATCTCCGTAGCCAACGGAGGAAGGACAAGAAGAAGAAGGAGATATAGCTGATCCATCTGAGATACGTTCATGCAAATTAGTGTTATAAAGGCATTAAAGATTCCCATTTTTTGTATTTGCGATTAGAATTTTGTCAAAAACCTCATCACGACACATCATCGAAATATCTATTTTCCATCATGTTTTGTCACTATCGTGGTGTATTATTACTTTATCATTATGTGTTAGGTTCAAGATATATTGTAAAATGAATAAATTGGTGACATTGCTTGATCCGCACCTCCAGAAAACAATGATCAGTGATAGCAATGGTCTTTTGTCAACATCATTACAATTTTAATGTCGAATATATTCCTAACAAAGACCTCGATAAAAATCCCAGTCATGATCCTCTGTGACTCGTATTGGTGATGAGTCTCGTATTTATCAGTCTAAAGACATTTCTTTGATGATTATGAAAATCATCTTTCATATTGCCTGAAGTTCCGCTGCAGAGCCAGGTTCTAAAGGATTTCAACTCTGGAAAAAAGAAGATACCCAATATGCTGAAAGCTAGAAATAGTACATGTATCAATCGGTAAATGTATTCTGCCCTCTTGAGTCTAGATATGTTGAGACTTCAACTCGCTTGACAAGGAAATAACCCTTGTATTCAATACAATAGTATTAAAAGTGGACCCATCGACTGTCCAAACACATACGATCGCATAGAAGCCTTACGAAACCAAGATTGTATCTTGTCATTATTCTAGTTTGTATCTTGGATTATGATTGGTTATCGTGTTATATTATGACCAACATTGACAGTTTCTACCAGAAAGTAGGCGTGGCTTAGATATTTTAAGTATCGCACAGAACATGTAGGGTTTATCGTAGTCAGAACTAGTTTGGTGTGATGGGGGCTTCACTTGAATTTCTTGATCTGCACAGCTTGAACCGATAAATGTTGAACGGGAATGAGGAAAGACAAGAACGCGCTGGGGTTGTATAGCCCTAGAGCCAGGACGTGATTGCACACGCTCTAGGAGCGCATTCGAACGTGCTAAGAACAAGATGAGGACAGGTTGAACTGTCTCTGAACGGGGTGGTTGGGTTACAAACTAGTTAGAACAAGTTGCGAACTAGTTAGAATGGGTTTGGACGTATTGGGAACTAGGAAGAACTAGTTAATAACGGGTTTAAACTGACTATGGACTGGCTTGGACTGCCTGGAAATGGCAAATTTACCCGATCTGAACTTAATATGAACTGGCTGTGGACGGGGTACGGACGAGATGGACGTATTGAGGACTTTTTATAAACGAACTAGGATCGTATTTTAGACATTATTTACACATTCTACCCCGACCACAACCCGTTTTACGATTTTCTAGGACGGTTTCAGAACGTAGTGAGAACTAGTTTGGTGTGATGGGGGTACATGAAAATGACGTCATTAACAACGTTAAAGTTAGCTTACTTTGAAAAACCTCTTACTCAAGCAAATTCAATGGAGACCAAAATTTGTTTATGTTAATATTCTTTGCCACAGGAGCTGCACTAATTATTATTACTACACTACTACAAATAATAATAATATATCTCGATCTATTAGCTCTTTACAGATTACTTTTACCCTGCTCATGTGATTCAGACACGCACACAGTGTGCACCATCTCCATTCGGGGGGGGGGGCGGCGGGGGAGGATCACCGTGAGGGCAAGTACTATCACATTTCCCGATTTCCCAATTTGTTTAAAAAATATATTTTTCATTTTCCATATTGAGAAGTACAGAAGACAACATACATTTTATGTTTTATGTTGATTTATTTGCAACATTAATCATTTACTTTGGATTTTAATCTACGCCATGCGCGGGGATAAAAATTGTTTTATTATACGCTTACTTTATTGAAATATCATTACATTCCACGTATTATCAACAAATATAATAGATACATATCATGATGAAGATACATGTAATACAATGCAGTTTCAATTTTCTATTATGAAATATCTAATAAGGTAGCCCCTACTTTAATAAACCTACTTCTCATAACTATCATAAGCGATCAGGACAAAGGATTCATAAATGCCTTCTTAAACATTTTCTCCCTTGCCCCTTTTGTCTAAGGTCGCAAAAGACGTAAAACCATAACATTTCGTTATCGTTTCAAATGTCATGATTGTAGAACGACTTAGAAAATCCGGATGAAGACGGATTTCTTCGGTTCCTGACGCAAAAACCAAAGGGAACAAAATAAACTATAACGTGAAGTGCGCAACTAGTCTCGTTTCATTTTACAGGAAATTAAGAAAATACTTCTTAGATTCATACAATACCCAATATATAAATTTTGTTTACCTTTGAACTTAATGCCTATATAGCTGTACTTCTGATAGCGCGGCATGCATGTCTTCTATACATATCCCCTGTTACTTCGTTACTCTGTTTCTTCTTCTATCTCTTCTTGTTCTTCGTTATTATTGTTCTGTAATGTCTTCGTCCAGTCTCCGTTCTTTGTAGCGTTTTGTCTCTGTTACTTTCTGGTACACGTACCTTATTGTACTGTGTTTCGTCTTCATTGACAATTTAAAGGCAATGGGGTGGTATTCTCTTAAGTTAAGCCGGGACTAAGTCCAGACTAAACAAGAATTTTAGTTCACACTTCTATGGAATGCTATGTGTCATCTTCCTCCTTCAATATTCATGACAAAGATAATCTACCAAAGACTTTATTGAAATTCAGTTCATACTCATATTATCTTTTTCTTCCCATTTCATTGCAAAATTATTTTTTTGGACACTTTTCATTGCAGGATTAAAATAATCTGTACAGGGAAAATGAGTTGGCAACAGGCACTCCATAAAAGTGTGAACTAGTTAAGCCGAGCTTAACTTAGTTCGCGCTATCGGAATACCACCCAATGGCCCGTATTCTGACAATTCTCGTGTACAACCATGAATTGCATCCTTTTCAATATGATTTAGTGCTAAGTCTGGTTTAACTTTAAACCTGGGTTTAAGTTTAGACTAGACTTAAACCCGGGGTTAACTAAATCTGGCTTTCAGAAACTTAAATGAAACTTAGACCTGAAGTCTGGTTTAGTTAAGCCCGGGTTTAACTAAACAAGACTTCAGAATACGGGCCGTTGTGTTTAGGAACATGTATTTTGATTTATAGTGTCCACACACGCACATGTAAATACAAGTGTACTATGCTTCATCGTGTGCATGTGTGCGTGTGTGTGTGTGTGTGTATTTTGGAAAAAGGTGTGCCTTGATACTTGATTTCTGATGTATTTCTCCATAGTTTACATTTGTAGGTTTTCATCTCTTAATGAAAGATATAAATCTAATGTACCATGCACTCTTTTCGAGGCACCTGTAAAATTATGGATCTTCGGTGACTGGTCCCTCATAAACTAGTGCTAAGTCAGGTACAGAGAATTTATAACTTCAACTGAAGCCTCTTAGTGCATGGTATATTTGATTTATTTTATTCAAATATCATTTGGAAACTTTCCATATTTGCTAAATATGGTGTATGGGCATATGGTCTATGGTTGGAACGATGTATGATTAGTTATAGAGCGATGATAAATCAATTCTTTGACATTGATTGATTCGTTCAATTTTACATGAATGTGGTGACTTGTCGGTTACGAACGGCAGGCTTCGATATCTACTCAATCTATCAAACAATACGAAATCCAGCTTCAGTAAATACACAGATAAGAAAGTGAAAAAGGGAGATGCAAGAATAATATCATTGACGATGATTAAAATTTTGAATGAAAAATAAACTAACAACGTTCTGAGGACATATTTATTGCAATTTTAGAAAGTTTTATCCACCAGCGTGTTTTCGAACACTATGTTCAATTTATAATGTGTGTTGTGGATCTGTGTAAGGTATAATATTTTGTTTAATAATTTTTTTTTAATGGGGGGAGGGGGGAACGAGAAGAGTATGTGAGACAAGCTAGAAGGGGAGGGGAACCATACATCTCTCGTCTAATTTGATTTCTTTTTAAAATTGTCATTTCTATTACGATTTAGGTTCTTTTCTTTTCTTAACGACTGCATAATTGTGTGATCTAGTTTTCTCACAATAACAGAAGTATGCTTTGTCTATTCTAAAGGAAATGTAATAAGAAATTATTGTGGCAGTAAGACCTGTGCTTTTACACAGGTATCAATTATAAGCTATTACTTTTAAATATAAGTATACATGTATTAGGTCTTATGTAATATAATTTTGCTCAATTTTGTATCTTAATTATGCAATTAATGAATTCGATTTTCTTTGTTGAGAGAAAAAAATAAAATAACATTCCAAATCAACAATAACATCAACAAAATGAACCCCCTTCTAAAAAAACACAGCCACTGTGGAATAGGCAACTCTCTTTGCAAGCACAATTGTGTGTGTGTGTGTGTGTGTGCAGGTGTGTCTGTGTGTGTTTTGGACAAAGGTCTGAATTGATACTTGATTTCTGATGTATTCCTCTAAAGCTTACATTAATAGGTTCGCATTTCTTGATGAAGGATATAAATCAAATGTAGCATGCACTTTTTTCGAGGCACCTGTAAAATTACGGATCTTCGGTGACTGGTTCCTCATAAACTAGTGCTAAGTCAGGTACCTAGAATTTATAATTTCAACTGAAGCCTCTTAGTGCATGGTATATTTGATTTATTTTATTCAAATATCATTTGGAAACTTTCCATATTTGCTAAATATGGTGTATGGGCATATGGTCTATGGTTGGAACGATGTATGATTAGTTATAGAGCGATGATAAATCAATTCTTTGACATTGATTGATTCGTTCAATTTTACATGAATGTGGTGACTTGTCGGTTACGAACGGCAGGCTTCGATATCTACTCAATCTATCAAACAATACGAAATCCAGCTTCAGTAAATACACAGATAAGAAAGTGAAAAAGGGAGATGCAAGAATAATATCATTGACGATGATTAAAATTTTGAATGAAAAATAAACTAACAACGTTCTGAGGACATATTTATTGCAATTTTAGAAAGTTTTATCCACCAGCGTGTTTTCGAACACTATGTTCAATTTATAATGTGTGTGTGTGGATCTGTGTAAGGTATAATATTTTGTTTAATAATTTTTTTAACGGGGGGAGGGGGAACGAGGGGAGTATGTGAGACAAGCTAGAAGGGGAGGGGAACCATACATCTCTCGTCTAATTTGATTTCTTTTTAAAAATGTCATTTCTATTACGATTTAGGTTCTTTTCTTTTCTTAACGACTGCATGATTGTGTGATCTAGTTTTCTCACAATAAAAGAAGTATGCTTTGTCTATTCTAAAGGAAATGTAATAAGAAATAATTTGTGGAAGTAAGGCCTGTGCTTTTACACAGGTATCAATTATAAGCTATTACTTTTAAATATAAGTATACATGTATTAGGTCCTATGTAATATAATTTTGCTCAATTTTGTATCTTAATTATGCAATTAATGAATTCGATTTTCTTTGTTAAGAGAAAAAGAATAAAATAACATTCCAAATCAACAATAACATCAACAAAATGAACCCCCTTCTAAAAAACACAGCCACTGTGGAATGGGCAACTCTCTTTGCAAGCACAATTGTGTGTGTGTGTGTGTGTGTGTGTTTTGGACAAAGGTCTGAATTGATACTTGATTTCTGATGTATTCCTCTAAAGCTTACATTAATGGGTTCGCATTTCTTGATGAAAGATATAAATCAAATGTAGCATGCACTTTTTTCGAGGCACCTGTAAAATTATGGATCTTCGGTGACTGGTTCCTCATAAACTAGTGCTTAGTCAGGTACAGAGAATTTATAACTTCAACTGAAGCCTCTTAGTGCATGGTATATTTGATTTATTTTATTCAAATATCATTTCGAAACTTTCTATGTTTGCTAAATATGGTGTATGGGCATATGGTCTATGGTTGGAACGATGGATGCGGTATTAACAGCGTTGTTGTATTAAGTGGATCTACCATATTCAGATTCTGAATATTAGCAGCGAATTGAATCATATTGAAAAGGATGCAATTCATGTTTGTACACGAGAATTGTCAATTAATATATTCTCTCTCTCTCTCTTGCATAAAGAAAATATGAATATAATCTTGGGCTTTGATTAAGACAAAGTGAACATTTTATCAGTATTAAACAGGGAGAAGAAATGGGAGGAATTAATCAAAGCAAACATTTAAGATACCTACTAAATGTTTGTTCGTGATGGATACGAATGCAGTTATGTTAAAATGTGAAATAATCAGTTATAGAGCGATGATAAATCAATTCTTTGACATTGATTGATTCGTTCAATTTAACATGAATGTGGTGACTTGTCGGTTACGAACGGCAGGCTTTGATATCTACTCAATCTATCAAACTATACGAAATCTAGCTTCAGTAAATACACAGATAAGAAAGTGAAAAGGGGAGATGCAAGAATGATATCATTGACGATGATTAAAATTGTGAATAAAAGATAAACTAACAACGTGTTCTGAGGTCATATTTATTGCAATTTTAGAAAGTTTTATCCACCAGCGTGTTTTCGAACACTATGTTCAATTTATAATGTGTGTCTGGATCTGTGTAAGGTATAATATTTTTTAAAATATTTTTAGGGGACAAGGGGAGTGTGTGAGACAAGCTTAAAGGGAAAGTGGAACCATACATCTCTCGTCTAATTTCATTTCTTTTTAAAATTGTTATTTCTGTTACAATTTAGGTTCTTTTCTTTTCTTAACGACTGCATAATTGTATGATCTTTTTTTTCTAATGATAACATAAGTATGCTTTGTCTATTCTAAAGGAAATGTAATAAGAAATAATTTGTGGAAGTAAGGCCTGTGCTTTTACACAGGTATCAATTATAAGCTATTACTTTTAAATATAAGTATACATGTATTAGGTCCTATGTAATATAATTTTGCTCAATTTTGTATCTTAATTATGCAATTAATGAATTCGATTTTCTTTGTTAAGAGAAAAAGAATAAAATAACATTCCAAATCAACAATAACATCAACAAAATGAACCCCCTTCTAAAAAACACAGCCACTGTGGAATGGGCAACTCTCTTTGCAAGCACAATGTGTGTGTGTGTGTGTGTGTGTGTTTTGGACAAAGGTCTGAATTGATACTTGATTTCTGATGTATTCCTCTAAAGCTTACATTAATAGGTTCGCATTTCTTGATGAAAGATATAAATCAAATGTAGCATGCACTTTTTTCGAGGCACCTGTAAAATTATGGATCTTCGGTGACTGGTTCCTCATAAACTAGTGCTTAGTCAGGTACAGAGAATTTATAATTTCAACAGAAGCCTCTTAGTGCATGGTATATTTGATTTATTTTATTCAAATATCATTTCGAAACTTTCTATGTTTGCTAAATATGGTGTATGGGCATATGGTCTATGGTTGGAACGATGGATGCGGTATTAACAGCGTTGTTGTATTAAGTGGATCTACCATATTCAGATTCTGAATATTAGCAGCGAATTGAATCATATTGAAAAGGATGCAATTCATGTTTGTACACGAGAATTGTCAATTAATATATTCTCTCTCTCTCTCTTGCATAAAGAAAATATGAATATAATCTTGGGCTTTGATTAAGACAAAGTGAACATTTTATCAGTATTAAACAGGGAGAAGAAATGGGGAGGGAATTAATCAAAGCAAACATTTAAGATACCTACTAAATGTTTGTTCGTGATGGATACGAATGCAGTTATGTTAAAATGTGAAATAATCAGTTATAGAGCGATGATAAATCAATTCTTTGACATTGATTGATTCGTTCAATTTAACATGAATGTGGTGACTTGTCGGTTACGAACGGCAGGCTTTGATATCTACTCAATCTATCAAACTATACGAAATCTAGCTTCAGTAAATACACAGATAAGAAAGTGAAAAGGGGAGATGCAAGAATGATATCATTGACGATGATTAAAATTGTGAATAAAAGATAAACTAACAACGTGTTCTGAGGTCATATTTATTGCAATTTTAGAAAGTTTTATCCACCAGCGTGTTTTCGAACACTATGTTCAATTTATAATGTGTGTCTGGATCTGTGTAAGGTATAATATTTTTTTAAAATATTTTTTAGGGGGACAAGGGGAGTGTGTGAGACAAGCTTAAAGGGAAAGTGGAACCATA
The DNA here is from genome assembly GCA_037976565.1 of Mesocentrotus franciscanus. Taxonomy (NCBI): domain Eukaryota; kingdom Metazoa; phylum Echinodermata; class Echinoidea; order Camarodonta; family Strongylocentrotidae; genus Mesocentrotus; species Mesocentrotus franciscanus. The sequence continues at coordinate 3,792,842 of CP137686.1, read as the reverse complement.
CATCTCTCGTCTAATTTCATTTCTTTTTTAAAATTGTTATTTCTGTTACAATTTAGGTTCTTTTCTTTTCTTAACGACTGCATAATTGTATGATCTTTTTTTTCTAATGATAACATAAGTATGCTTTGTCTATTCTAAAGGAAATGTAATAAGAAATAATTTGTGGAAGTAAGGCCTGTGCTTTTACACAGGTATCAATTATAAGCTATTACTTTTAAATATAAGTATACATGTATTAGGTCCTATGTAATATAATTTTGCTCAATTTTGTATCTTAATTATGCAATTAATGAATTCGATTTTCTTTGTTAAGAGAAAAAGAATAAAATAACATTCCAAATCAACAATAACATCAACAAAATGAACCCCCTTCTAAAAAACACAGCCACTGTGGAATGGGCAACTCTCTTTGCAAGCACAATTGTGTGTGTGTGTGTGTGTGTGTGTTTTGGACAAAGGTCTGAATTGATACTTGATTTCTGATGTATTCCTCTAAAGCTTACATTAATAGGTTCGCATTTCTTGATGAAAGATATAAATCAAATGTAGCATGCACTTTTTTCGAGGCACCTGTAAAATTATGGATCTTCGGTGACTGGTTCCTCATAAACTAGTGCTTAGTCAGGTACAGAGAATTTATAATTTCAACAGAAGCCTCTTAGTGCATGGTATATTTGATTTATTTTATTCAAATATCATTTCGAAACTTTCTATGTTTGCTAAATATGGTGTATGGGCATATGGTCTATGGTTGGAACGATGGATGCGGTATTAACAGCGTTGTTGTATTAAGTGGATCTACCATATTCAGATTCTGAATATTAGCAGCGAATTGAATCATATTGAAAAGGATGCAATTCATGTTTGTACACGAGAATTGTCAATTAATATATTCTCTCTCTCTCTCTTGCATAAAGAAAATATGAATATAATCTTGGGCTTTGATTAAGACAAAGTGAACATTTTATCAGTATTAAACAGGGAGAAGAAATGGGGGGAATTAATCAAAGCAAACATTTAAGATACCTACTAAATGTTTGTTCGTGATGGATACGAATGCAGTTATGTTAAAATGTGAAATAATCAGTTATAGAGCGATGATAAATCAATTCTTTGACATTGATTGATTCGTTCAATTTAACATGAATGTGGTGACTTGTCGGTTACGAACGGCAGGCTTTGATATCTACTCAATCTATCAAACTATACGAAATCTAGCTTCAGTAAATACACAGATAAGAAAGTGAAAAGGGGAGATGCAAGAATGATATCATTGACGATGATTAAAATTGTGAATAAAAGATAAACTAACAACGTGTTCTGAGGTCATATTTATTGCAATTTTAGAAAGTTTTATCCACCAGCGTGTTTTCGAACACTATGTTCAATTTATAATGTGTGTCTGGATCTGTGTAAGGTATAATATTTTTTTAAATATTTTTAGGGGACAAGGGGAGTGTGTGAGACAAGCTTAAGGGAAAGGGAACCATACATCTCTCGTCTAATTTCATTTCTTTTTTAAAATTGTTATTTCTGTTACAATTTAGGTTCTTTTCTTTTCTTAACGACTGCATAATTGTATGATCTTTTTTTTCTAATGATAACATAAGTATGCTTTGTCTATTCTAAAGGAAATGTAATAAGCAATTATTGTGGAAATAGGACCTACTGTGCTTTTACACAGGATCAACTCTAAGCTATTACTTTTAAATATATGTGTAATTGTATTAGGTCTTACGTAATATAATTTTGCTCAATGTTGTAGCTTAATTATGCAATGAATGAATTAGAGAAAGAGAACAAAATAGCATTCCTAATCAACAATAACATACCAAAAAATGTACCCCTCCCCCAAAAAAAACAGCCACTGTGGATTGGACTACTCTCTTTGCGAGCTGGTTGGTATATTCGATTTATTTTATTCAAATATCAATTGGAACATTTCCATATTTGCTCATAATAGTGTATAGGCATATAGTGTATGGTTGGAAAGATGGATGCGGTTAACAGCGTTGGTGTAGTAAGTGGATCTACCATATTCAGATTCTAAATATTGGCAACGAATTTAATCATATTGAAAAGGATGCAATTCACGTTTGTACACGAGAATTGGCAATTAATATATTCTCTCTCTCTCCCTCTTGCGTAAAGAAAATATGAATATAATATTGGGCTTTGATTAAGACAAAGTGAACATTTATCAGTATTAATCAATCAAAAGAAATGGGAGATAATTAATCAAAGCAAACATTTAACATACCTACTAATTTTTCATTCGTGATGGATACGAATGCAGGTATGTTAAAATGTGAAATAATTCATTGTAGAGCGATGATAAATCAATTCTTTGACATTGATTGATTCGTTCAATTTTACATGAATGTGGTGACTTGTCGGTTACGAACGGCAGGCTTCGATATCTACTCAATCTATCAAACAATACGAAATCCAGCTTCAGTAAATACACAGATAAGAAAGTGAAAAAGGGAGATGCAAGAATAATATCATTGACGATGATTAAAATTTTGAATGAAAAATAAACTAACAACGTTCTGAGGACATATTTATTGCAATTTTAGAAAGTTTTATCCACCAGCGTGTTTTCGAACACTATGTTCAATTTATAATGTGTGTTGTGGATCTGTGTAAGGTATAATATTTTGTTTAATAATTTTTTTTTAATGGGGGGGGGAACGAGAAGAGTATGTGAGACAAGCTAGAAGGGAGGGAACCATACATCTCTCGTCTAATTTGATTTCTTTTAAAATTGTCATTTCTATTACGATTTAGGTTCTTTTCTTTTCTTAACGACTGCATAATTGTGTGATCTAGTTTTCTCACAATAACAGAAGTATGCTTTGTCTATTCTAAAGGAAATGTAATAAGAAATTATTGTGGCAGTAAGACCTGTGCTTTTACACAGGTATCAATTATAAGCTATTACTTTTAAATATAAGTATACATGTATTAGGTCTTATGTAATATAATTTTGCTCAATTTTGTATCTTAATTATGCAATTAATGAATTCGATTTTCTTTGTTGAGAGAAAAAGAATAAAATAACATTCCAAATCAACAATAACATCAACAAAATGAACCCCCTTCTAAAAAAACACAGCCACTGTGGAATAGGCAACTCTCTTTGCAAGCACAATTGTGTGTGTGTGTGTGTGTGTGCAGGTGTGTCTGTGTGTTTTGGACAAAGGTCTGAATTGATACTTGATTTCTGATGTATTCCTCTAAAGCTTACATTAATAGGTTCGCATTTCTTGATGAAGGATATAAATCAAATGTAGCATGCACTTTTTTCGAGGCACCTGTAAAATTACGGATCTTCGGTGACTGGTTCCTCATAAACTAGTGCTAAGTCAGGTACCTAGAATTTATAATTTCAACTGAAGCCTCTTAGTGCATGGTATATTTGATTTATTTTATTCAAATATCATTTGGAAACTTTCCATATTTGCTAAATATGGTGTATGGGCATATGGTCTATGGTTGGAACGATGTATGATTAGTTATAGAGCGATGATAAATCAATTCTTTGACATTGATTGATTCGTTCAATTTTACATGAATGTGGTGACTTGTCGGTTACGAACGGCAGGCTTCGATATCTACTCAATCTATCAAACAATACGAAATCCAGCTTCAGTAAATACACAGATAAGAAAGTGAAAAAGGGAGATGCAAGAATAATATCATTGACGATGATTAAAATTTTGAATGAAAAATAAACTAACAACGTTCTGAGGACATATTTATTGCAATTTTAGAAAGTTTTATCCACCAGCGTGTTTTCGAACACTATGTTCAATTTATAATGTGTGTGTGTGGATCTGTGTAAGGTATAATATTTTGTTTAATAATTTTTTTAACGGGGGGGGGAACGAGGGAGTATGTGAGACAAGCTAGAAGGGAGGGGAACCATACATCTCTCGTCTAATTTGATTTCTTTTTAAAAATGTCATTTCTATTACGATTTAGGTTCTTTTCTTTTCTTAACGACTGCATGATTGTGTGATCTAGTTTTCTCACAATAAAGAAGTATGCTTTGTCTATTCTAAAGGAAATGTAATAAGAAATAATTTGTGGAAGTAAGGCCTGTGCTTTTACACAGGTATCAATTATAAGCTATTACTTTTAAATATAAGTATACATGTATTAGGTCCTATGTAATATAATTTTGCTCAATTTTGTATCTTAATTATGCAATTAATGAATTCGATTTTCTTTGTTAAGAGAAAAAGAATAAAATAACATTCCAAATCAACAATAACATCAACAAAATGAACCCCCTTCTAAAAAACACAGCCACTGTGGAATGGGCAACTCTCTTTGCAAGCACAATTGTGTGTGTGTGTGTGTGTGTGTGTTTTGGACAAAGGTCTGAATTGATACTTGATTTCTGATGTATTCCTCTAAAGCTTACATTAATGGGTTCGCATTTCTTGATGAAAGATATAAATCAAATGTAGCATGCACTTTTTTCGAGGCACCTGTAAAATTATGGATCTTCGGTGACTGGTTCCTCATAAACTAGTGCTTAGTCAGGTACAGAGAATTTATAATTTCAACAGAAGCCTCTTAGTGCATGGTATATTTGATTTATTTTATTCAAATATCATTTCGAAACTTTCTATGTTTGCTAAATATGGTGTATGGGCATATGGTCTATGGTTGGAACGATGGATGCGGTATTAACAGCGTTGTTGTATTAAGTGGATCTACCATATTCAGATTCTGAATATTAGCAGCGAATTGAATCATATTGAAAAGGATGCAATTCATGTTTGTACACGAGAATTGTCAATTAATATATTCTCTCTCTCTCTCTTGCATAAAGAAAATATGAATATAATCTTGGGCTTTGATTAAGACAAAGTGAACATTTTATCAGTATTAAACAGGGAGAAGAAATGGGGAGGGAATTAATCAAAGCAAACATTTAAGATACCTACTAAATGTTTGTTCGTGACGGATACGAATGCAGTTATGTTAAAATGTGAAATAATCAGTTATAGAGCGATGATAAATCAATTCTTTGACATTGATTGATTCGTTCAATTTAACATGAATGTGGTGACTTGTCGGTTACGAACGGCAGGCTTTGATATCTACTCAATCTATCAAACTATACGAAATCTAGCTTCAGTAAATACACAGATAAGAAAGTGAAAAGGGGAGATGCAAGAATGATATCATTGACGATGATTAAAATTGTGAATAAAAGATAAACTAACAACGTGTTCTGAGGTCATATTTATTGCAATTTTAGAAAGTTTTATCCACCAGCGTGTTTTCGAACACTATGTTCAATTTATAATGTGTGTCTGGATCTGTGTAAGGTATAATATTTTTTTAAATATTTTTAGGGGACAAGGGGTGTGTGAGACAAGCTTAAAGGGAAAGGGAACCATACATCTCTCGTCTAATTTCATTTCTTTTTTAAAATTGTTATTTCTGTTACAATTTAGGTTCTTTTCTTTTCTTAACGACTGCATAATTGTATGATCTTTTTTTTCTAATGATAACATAAGTATGCTTTGTCTATTCTAAAGGAAATGTAATAAGCAATTATTGTGGAAATAGGACCTACTGTGCTTTTACACAAGGATCAACTCTAAGCTATTACTTTTAAATATATGTGTAATTGTATTAGGTCTTACGTAATATAATTTTGCTCAATGTTGTAGCTTAATTATGCAATGAATGAATTAGAGAAAGAGAACAAAATAGCATTCCTAATCAACAATAACATACCAAAAAATGTACCCCTCCCCAAAAAAAAGCCACTGTGGATTGGACTACTCTCTTTGCGAGCTGGTTGGTATATTCGATTTATTTTATTCAAATATCAATTGGAACATTTCCATATTTGCTCATAATAGTGTATAGGCATATAGTGTATGGTTGGAAAGATGGATGCGGTTAACAGCGTTGGTGTAGTAAGTGGATCTACCATATTCAGATTCTAAATATTGGCAACGAATTTAATCATATTGAAAAGGATGCAATTCACGTTTGTACACGAGAATTGGCAATTAATATATTCTCTCTCTCTCTCCCTCTTGCGTAAAGAAAATATGAATATAATCTTGGGCTTTGATTAAGACAAAGTGAACATTTATCAGTATTAATCAATCAAAAAGAAATGGGGAGATAATTAATCAAAGCAAACATTTAACATACCTACTAATTTTTCATTCGTGATGGATACGAATGCAGGTATGTTAAAATGTGAAATAATTCATTGTAGAGCGATGATAAATCAATTCTTTGACATTGATTGATTCGTTCAATTTTACACGAATGTGGTGACTTGTCGGTTACGAACGGCAGGCTTCGATATCTACTCAATCCATCAAACAATACGAAATCTAGCTGTAGTAAAAACACAGATAAGAAAGTGAAAAGGGGAGATGCCAAAATCAGTGGCGTAATGAGCAAGAACTTGTTGGGGGTTAGAACAAAATCCTTATCACCACCAAGTAGCATAATGCAGGTGCGGCGGAGCGTCTTCCAAAATAGGGAGGGGGTGGGCACCAACAAAAAATGGCATTTTCTGGAAAAAGGGGCACCTACAAAGGGAAACATCAACCAAACCTACACCATTGTTAGACATTGGTATATATCCCTACATCGTCATGATTGTGATAACACTACCAGGGATGATATCAATATTTGTTTCTTTCTTTACGTGGTACAAGATACTGCTTAATCAAGAAACATACTTTGCAGTTGGGTGTGATAATCTGAATATTAATTTTCGAGCGAGCGAAGCGAGCGAGTAAAAATTTTAAGAATAGCGAGGTCCCAGTGCGAAAAATTACATCTTATAAAGAAGACCAAAAAAAAACCCTTATGAGTATTAAGCACAATCTAATGAAGAAAGACTGAAAATTCTTTTATAAGTAACATAATTATAACATCCATAAATGCGAGCGAGCTCTAGGGAAAATTAAAGAAAAAGGGGGCTCTATATAGATCGCCTTGAATAAGGGGTGCATGTTATGGAGAAAGGAAAAGTAAGCACTTATCGAAAGGAAAAAGGACAGTTATTAGAAAAGAAAAAGTGCTCGTGTCAAAGTAAAAAGGGCAATTATCAGAGCCTTCAGACGTGAAAATGGCACCTCAAAAACGGACTTTCAAAAGAAATGAAAAAAGGCACTTGTGAGAATAGAAATGGCGAATCTGATGAAGGAGAAGGGCACCCATCAGATTTTAATTCGGGCATTTATCAGATGTTAAAAGGGGCATTTTGAAAAGGGGGAGGATCTCATATAAAAATGGAAAAGGGGCACTTATCCGAAGGAAATATGGTACTTGTTAGAAAGGAAAAAGGACACGTGTCAAAATAAAAGAGGCACTTATTAGAGGTGAAAAGTGGCATTTAAGAGAAACTGAAGGAGGTTCTAATTAAGAAGGGAAAAGTACACTTATTAAAAAGGAAAAGGGGCACGAGTCAAAGTTTAAAAAAAGGGCAATAATATTAGAGGTGAAGAGGGGAATTTCTCGCACCTGAAAAGACGTACTCACCAGATATGAAAAGAGAGGAAAGGGACAGTTAATATTAGAAAAGAAAATCTCAGATCCTCATTAAATTAATCTAGCAATTCATCATCACGGTCGCTAACTTCACGCACGCACGCGCGCGCGGTCGCACCCCACCGTCAGTACGGTATGCAATTGTATTGTGCAGCAGTTTGCCGTGAATCCCGTGAGAAAGTGTATATTATAAGTTTTCGTTTTTAGGACAAATACTCCAAAAAGGAAAAGAAAATTGACACGAAATAGGTAAGAAACAGAAGGACTTTTAAATCATGACCATTATTTGAACGATTGATGAAGATTTAGTTGATTTTTGGGTATGTATTAGAAGGGTATCCGGAGTTACGGGTCAAAGTAGGGATATGATTCTGAATTAGCGCCTCAAAGGAAAACCCAAAACAAACCTTACCTTAAGACATCTCGAAAATACCAAAGATATTAGAATATGCAGCTTTTCACCGGCTTATTATTTGGGACGTCGGATAACAACATGCACGTGTTATGCTATTATGATCGCAGACTGTTATTTGTAACATTAAGCTGATCAAGTTCACCGTACCGACCCAAACAGCACTGAGCCACCGACCATAAACCTACATGAAGGCCTACACCTGTCTGTGTGCAAAATTAACGAATAACTTAATTTCAGGATTCAGTATTTCATATATATATATATTGTCATGGTGTACTAGCCTGCTAGGCCTGTAAAGTGAATTCCTGCTAGAAAACTAAACAAAATGTTGCAGAATGCCTAAATTAAAAGACTATTTTCAGTTGTCCATTTTTTGTTGTTCTGTTCTCAACAGTTGCATTCATTTTTGTCTCATAAAATAATCATAAATTATAGTAATCATGAAATGATTATCACACTTTATGGATAATAGACGAAATGTGCATTAGAATGACTGGAAATAAGGCTAAATGAGCAGTAGACCAAATGAGTAGTAGGCTTATAGGAGATTACACCAAATGGCTATTAGCTTAAATTTTCATTAGACCAAGTGATAAATAGACGAAATGATTATTAGATAATGTGGATAGTAGACGAGCTTGGGTGTAGACCATATGGGAATAGATCAATTGGGTAATAGACGAACTGATTGTAGACCAAACGGCAATAAACAGCTGAAAGGAGTTCGTGTCGGGGGTCCGTTGCTCGTGTGTCAACTGTGTGTTTGTTTTCACAGTCGTGTATCAATCAGATAGGATTATTTACGTCTGGGAACCGACCTTTAACGTCGCCATCCGAAAGACGTAATTACTTACTAATTAGAAAGTCTTTATACAAGCGTAACACCAAAAATTATTTTTATGATTTCAGCGTTGGATGGTTGAAATAAAGCCGTAGAATATATAGAATGTTAACTAAACATACGAATTATGGCTCTTATAAACGAGTCATAATAGTGAGATGCGCCTACAATTTCACATTAGTATTTCTTCTGTTTTCAACCCATGATCCAATATCGGCTGAGAAGACTAGACTAATTTCAAGCGATGTATTCCCAAGGAAAACAAAATCACTGTGTATTAGTCTCCTTAAAGAACAGTTTCCGATGTTGCATGGCTGAATATTGAAGCAAGATATGTTGTATCTCGTCTTTATCTCTCTCTGACAAACAAAAAGAGATACTGCCACATCTACAGACACACGCATACATCCCTCACAGGCTCACACACGCCTACAAAGGGCTGATTCAATCGGATATTATAAGACTCAATTTAAAATTTAATTTATTTCTGGACTTTTTAAGACTGGCAACACTAATCAATGCTTGTGGAGGCCACTTCACAATTATTTACTTTCAATAAGATAGCAATAGTAAGCATTTGAAAATATATGATTCTAAAGAAAAATATTATTACATAATCCAACTAAAGAATTTGATTTTTTTTTTAACCAACAAATTTCATTCAGTCCTTGATGATAATTTCAAATTGAACACTAGCCTGGTTGCTGCAGAAAGAGTTACGTAAGTGGATATACGTCATCATTAAGCTATACCACTTGTTATTCAACATTTTGGTATTTCAAGAAAAAAAAAATAGTCCCTTAAAAATCAATTAAATATTTTCTAAATCTAATATTTTTTTTATGGAGTATTTATTTCAGTATTTTTGGAGGTCCGACATTTAAAATGTGTACCGATATTAAAAACATAAATACGAGATTCACGTCAAATCGGTCACATTTGCCACGCTCGGGAACGTCATAAATACGTCTCAATAGTTTTTTAGAAGCTTTATAACACATGTTGCAGATTTTTTTAAAGAGTACGTATGCACATTGCATCATTTTCATAAAATATCTCTATGTGTCATTAAGAACGCGGATTGTATCGCCTGGAAAATCACAAAATTCTGATACATTATCATATTTATGATTACGTCCAGAAGGAGTAGAAACAGAAATGTCCAGAAATATTCAAGGGAGAGTGAAAATTCTCTATAGAGTGTTATTTTGTGTAGGGTTTATGTTGCACTGGATTCAATAATTAGCGCCTCGACTTGTGATGAAACCAACCTTCAAGAATATCTCTCAGAATTTCTGATATCACAAATTCCCATTGGTTTATCACATATAAACCCAATTTTTGATATCAAGAAATCGACTTTGTGATAGCACAAATTCGAATAAAAAATCACAAATTCGATTTCTTGATATCAAAAATTGGGTTTATGTGATAACCTATGGGATTTTGTGATATCAATAATCCACAGGTTATTCGAGCATTAGTTTTGTGCAGAAATTCAACTGGGAATTCAAGCACTATAGTTTTGTGCAGAAAACACCCAGGGGTCTCAGTCATGTAGAAATAATGTAAGCATGCGTGACCACAGGTTTTTCGAATATTTACTTTGTACAGAATGTAGTATAAGTTAAATAAAAATAGCAAGAGACTTTTACTGGAAACGATTTTAAAATAATTTAGACGAATTGATAGTAAATTGATTGGCAACATATAGAATTCAATTAATGATATGAAAACCCATCATTCTGTTCCATATATTTTCGAGTTTTCATGATATACATTTCTTTATATTTGGACATGTCGCATAAAAGAATTTATGATTTCACTTGCATCCTTCAAATTTATATTTTAAGCAAGAAAATAGTCTCAAAATCATCTTGTTTTTAAAATAGATTGGCAACATATCAGTAATTCATTTCGTGATATGTTGCCAATTTCGTGTACCAGCGCAGCGTGCACGCCTAGCTAGCTGCACCGTAAAGAAAAACAAGTGTATTTCTCTATCTGTGCGGTGAGGGCCCAAGTAACCCCATAGCATTCAGCGTTGAATTTCTGCGCAAAACTAGTGCTCGTAATCCCAGTGATTTTTTGCACAAGATGAGAGCTAGAATTCCTTTCCCATTTTGTAATATCACACCAGGGAGTTGTGAGCTTAAACTCCCTGATCACACATTGGAATTCGTGATATCACGAATTCCAATTCGTGATGTCGCTAATTAAATTCAATTCGTGATATCACAAAATTCAATTCGTGATATCACAAATTCGGATTTGTGAAAGTCACAAGTTCAATTTCTTGATATCAGAAATTGGGTTATCTGATACACCAATGGGAACTTGTGATATCACGAAATGAAATTAGTGATATCAAAATATCATTTTAAATAGCAAAACGGGTTGCCATAGACCGACATTATATATACATCTCGCCGGCTTATTCCGAATGGTCGGGTAGCGTCGCGGTGCGTCGCGTTAACTTGAACGCGACCATTCGTCCAAAGCCCCCCCCCCCGGTTTTCCCGAAAGGGTGCGTTGGAAGTGGCGCGTCGCGTCGCGTTGACTGGAACGCGACCATTCGTCCAAAGCCCCGGTTTTGCCAAAAGGGTGCGTTAATTTTAAAAAAAAAGGTGGAGAAGCAGAACTATCCGTTTATCGTACTTTTAGGTTGCTTGAATTATTTTTTATTATTGAAACTGTTTCACACAAAATAACTACATGAAGTCAAACTCAGAAAGACACGAACGTGGACACACACGAATGCACACACACATAAGCCCATGCATAAAATCATACAGGTGTCGAGTAAAAATACCAGAGGAAATAATGCCAGAGGTAAAAATGCCAGTGGAAAAAATGCCAGAGGAAAAAGCTAGATCCGCCCCTGGGACGATGTAAGCTAGTGTATTTCAGGTGTGTGTGTAAGTTCGATTGTGTTTGTAGACTATACTATATAGCGGTCTAATTATCAAGAGGGGAGATGGTAATGATTTCTTTAATTAAGTATCAAATTTCTTTCCAAGGTATGCATCAGATTGCATTATTTCGAATCCAGGCGCGGATCCAGGGGGGCAGGGGGCCTTAATTGCCCCCCTCCCCCCAAGCAAAAAAGAGAGAGAGAGAGAGAGAAAGAGAAGGAAAAGAAGGGAAAGGGAAAGAGAAGAGAAAGGGAAAGAAAGAAGAGGAAGAAGAAAAGAAAAGGGGATAAAAGAAGGAGATCGGGGGGAGGAGGGCCGAAATGGCATTGCCTACCAGGCTGTTGCCTCCTCCCCCATCAAAAATAGGAGAGAAGGGAGGAAAGGGAAAGAGCAAAGGAAAAGAGGAGATGAAGGGAAAGAAAAAAAGAGGAAGAAAGGAAAAGAAGGGGCATATCAGTTGCAATTTTCTCGCCAACAAGTTGTGAATCGGGGGGGAGGCCAAAGGGCACTTCTCCCCCGCCCCCGCCAAAAAAAAAAAAAAAAAAGGAAGGGAAAGGGAAAGAGGAGAGCTAAAAGGGAACAAACAAGAGGAAGAAGAAAAGAAAGGGGTAAAAGAAAGGGAGATCAGTTGCGATTAATCCCGCCAACAACGTGTGGATTGGCCGAAAGGCCCTTGCCTCCCCCCCAGCAAACTTAAAAGAGAGAGAAGGAAGGGAAGGGAAATAAATTTTTAAAAAGAGAGAGAAAGAAGAAAGGTAGGGGAGATCAGTGGCGTACTGACGGGGGCTTGGGGGCTTGGGGGGGGGCCTGCCCCCAAATAAAATTCAAAGGTGGTTTATTTCTAATTCGATACCGGTGATTTACAAATGTTGCTGAAATGACATAATTTTCCGAGATTTGTCCTCACTTTTTAGTAAATTATACCTTTTTACACGTTTGTTGGAAATGACAAATTCCTAAATTTACAGTCAGGCAAGAAATATGCTTATTTAGAGGCCTACATGTCAGGGCCCGCGGAACGGCGGGGCTCGAGGGCCTCGAGCCCCCCACACTTTTGTAAAAAATATATTAGAGAGAAATAGAAAGAAAGAATAGTGACCTGCCAGTGTCACAAAATAATGAGGTATCAAAATATGCTCATCTGACTGTGATTAAATGCCTAAAACCCCTGAGCTTCCGGGGGCTCCGCCCCCTGGACCCACTCAATGGCCCTAAAGCGGTCCCCTGGATGCTCATCTGACCGTAATTTATTGCCTAAAACCCCTGAGCTTTTGGAGGCTCTGCCCCCTGGACCCTACCTAGGGCCCTAAGGCGTGCCCCTAGATCTTACGGTAATTTAATGCCTAAAACCCCTGAGCTTACGAGAGCTCCGCCCCTTTGGACCCATGCCAATTATTGACCTGCCAGTGTCATTAATAAGGTATCGAAATATGCTCTTCTGACCGTAATAAATGCCCATATCCCCTGGATCCGCGCCTGCCCCCCCCCCCTGCGGTGCTCCGCTCCCTCGCAGTTGTGCCACGCCCCCAATCCGTTGACCGTATATACGTACTACTTTAAAATTCCTTTCGACGCGCCTGTTTACACCATAATATTTATTTAGATTTTTAAAATTGTATTATACACGGCTGATAAATGAGGAAACGACAAACCGTTCGAATTATGCATTTTTCGTGGCTTTTATTTAACATTGGATTCTGTCATTTGTACATGTGTCATTTTACCATGGCGGTACATGAATTCACGCCAATTATTATAATTGCATTACACACATATTTGAGTATCCATCCCAATTACAGAACTAGTGCTGGAATCTAAGCTGTAATCTGCACCCCATACATACACCTTAAAATCAAATATGTGAAATCCAATCGTGTAGCCAGAGAAGGGTTAAACCACGGCTAGAAACCCCTTCTCGTAAACGAATGTCCCCTCTGCATTGCCACGAGCACCCCTTGCTAGCCGTCAGGAATGCCCGATCAGACGGGGAAGATTTGTATGTAACCCGGATGCACCACCCATTCCCAGCTCTCATCAACGATTCCAGCAAAAGTGCATTACACACAAATTTGAGTATCCAACCCGATTACAGAACTAGTGCTGGAATCAATGCTGGAAAATGAGGAAATTTGCACCCCATACATAACCTGATATCCAAGCGTTTAGCCATCAGGAATACCGCCCGATCAAACGGGGAAAATTTTAAGTAACCCGGGTGCACCACCTATTCCCAGCTCTCATCAACGATTCCAGCAAAGTGTTCCCAACCGGGCTCCATCACTTCCTCCAGGTATACCTCCCGCATGTAAAATCGAGCGAGGCTCCTGGAATTACTTGTCTTACGAATGGTAATATAATTTCTTGCTATTATATGTAAGTGTGATGAAGGCCCAAATTGATAAATTCCGTCCAGGTCGGCGACCTATATTTTAAACAGTGATTTTATTCATATAGCATGCACCAATTGCAATTACACATGTCACAACGCAAATTATACGCGATGCGCGTATTTAGACACTCCCTCCCCCCGAGGCCACTCCGTGACCCCCTTTCGGATGAGGTGAGGGCGAAAACCCGATCTTCAGACCCCTGATCTGAAAAAAACATGACCGGGACAAAATTCCTCGGCTCACGGCCCACGACTGCGGAGCCAACCGCAGATATTTGTGCGACCAAGCAATTTGCTCCAGATCCGAGTAAACTTTTAATTTGTTATAGCATTACCGTGCGTGTCCCTTGGGAATACAATTATCCTGTCATTCATTAACACAATCACTGAATACTTTCAAACTCACTGTATACAGCGGAAAGCCGGTATAACACCATTAAAACTACCATGCTACAGCAGAAATGCCGGTATATATACCCAACTTAACAAAATGTGGTATAACGAGCTGGGACCAGGAATGTTATTCGCTATATTAACAACATATTGTTATATATCAAATCTCCTTTAACTAAAATTCCACTGTACCCTATTCGATTGCTTGACCTACAAGCATTTAAAACAATCTCCATGCATAATTGCATTCGTATCTGTGAGACAACACATGTACAAATATCGTGTCAATCATAACTTATTCCTTAAACCAACAAAACCATTATTACAGAATCTTATTGCTTGCAAGACAACCTAATGCTACACAGGCGGTGATATTGGGGATGGTGGGTGGGTATTTTTGATTGTCCAAATCAACAGGTCTTGCCTCTACCAAAAGCCACGAGAGAATGACACAATTTCTACGTGCGCGTACGTACGCGCTCTCAAAATCGCGTGTTATGCGTTTCGTGTGCAAAAGGAGCGCATTCGGAAACGCGCCACAAAAGCGCGCCTTGTCTAAAGGCGCCAAATCCTTGACAACAATGTAAACAAGCTTATTGTTGCGTCACCTTGACCAGCAAAACCAAAACACAAATGGAATTGCTTACCAGCCGTGTATAAATATGTTTGAAAGCGTTTTTGGTAACTCTTTAAAATTTCTTATTGGTAAGTTTAATGGAGTTCCTGATGTGAATGCTGCCCGACCATCACTAAAATTTGACCTAACCGGGCATCATCTTGTAAGTCCGGCACAGTACATAATAATATATTTCATTCATGCTTAGAGGGGGGTTGATCCCCAAAAGAAGGACGGAGCCCCTAGGCTTATGAGGGGGTCACCATAGAGTTGAACGGCCGTGCCCCTAGACTTCATTCATGCTCGGAAGGGGCTCCCAATTAATGGTGAGACATGCAGAGCCTCCGCGGGCTTCAGAGATATGGAGGGGGCTTTATAGATGGGCAAAGTACCCGGTCTTATGATATGCTGAGAGGGGGTTCTCTAAAAGGGCGGTGCCCGGCCTAGACTCCATTCATGCTCGGAAGAGGCTCCCAAAGAGATGGACAAATGGGCAGAAAGTGCAAGATTGCCCCTGAATTATTCAAGCCCCCATTCCATCCCATTTATATAGAACCTGTCTTAAGCAAGCCCCCCTGGCTACGCCAATCATAAAATAATTATAGTTCGCTTTTCTCTTTGTAATATAGAACCGGTATTAAGCAAGCAAGCACGCCCCCATTCTCTTCCCCATTGGCTACGCCATTCACAAATGAAAGTTTGTTTTTCTTTTCACGTTATTAAGCAAGCACCCCTCGGACCCCCTTCCCTCCCCTGGCTACGCCATAAATCAGATAGTGCAGTTTGTTTTTATTTTATTTTTATTAAGCAATTATAATTTTATCTTTATTTAATAGAGCCTCATTAAGGTTACGCCAAATTAAGCACATGGGAATGAGCTCAGCCGATCCGATCAACCGATCCGATCATCAAGGTCAGATTAATACAGCATTACGGTTTACCACTTAAAAACTTCTATATTCTGACCTCAAGTCTAAAAATGTTTATGATTGCAGGGCTTAATTGACCTGCTTGACATATGATCATGTGCCAAATATGAAAGTGTTTGATTGAATAATAAAGAAAGTAGAGCCTAGTCTATGGCTATATATATATATATATGGGCTTCCCTAGCTTGGGCCTGGCTAAGGCCTTAGCCTTAGGGTTAGGCTAAGCCTGGCTTAGCGTTTACTCTTTAGGCTTAAGTTTAAGTTTTATGCCAAAAAGAGTCGAAATACGCTTTGGGGGCCAACAATTCTGGACGCGAGCACAAATAAGTTCTATCCACTACAATTAGTTGTAGTTCCTTATTGATTTTCAGCTAAAAAAACCTCTTTTTGACGAAATAATCTACGAAAGAAATTTAACTTAACTCTCTCCATCAATCTCTCTCAGCTCGCGATCGATATCGATATCCAACAGTATACGTACGCGACGTACGTACGTAACAGTTTCGCGCTGTTGGCATATGGGACTCTGAACGCGTACATTTGGAATAAGCCCCCCGTATGTGCCATTTGGTCGCGTTATTTGACCTGACGCGCCCTAACAATCCAACGCACCCTTTCGGGAAACCGGGGGGCTTTGGACGAATGGTCGCGTTCGAGTTAACGCGACGCACCGCGACGCTACCCGACCATTCGGAATAAGCCCATCTCGCCGAGTTTACTCTTCTGCATTGATATTGCTAGTACACGAGGATCGAGCGAGAATCATACCGACACAGCTGACCCGACACAGCAACATAATCTAGGCCTATGCGTATCTTTCTTGCTCCCTCGACCAGACGACTCCACACAACAACTTGTGTGTGTGTGTAATTGGGTTTTTACAGACGTGTATCAATCAGATATGATTATTTACGTCTTGGGATCGACCGACCATTAACGTCACCATCCGAAAGACCCCACCTAGCTATCTCCCATATACTCCCACCCATCCTCTCTCAGGCTCTTACCCCCTCCCCCTCCCCTCCCCGCCCCACTCTCTTTCATTCCCCCGTTTCTTGTTTCATTTTCTCTTTTTTTTCTCTCTTTTTTTTCCTTTTCTCCTTTTCTTTCTTTCCTTTCTTTTCTTTTCTTTTCCTTTCTTTTCTTTCCCTTAACCTTTCCCTCTCATTTTTCCCGACGGCAGCGCAATTTTACCGACAATATTCTGATACGTGTGTGGGGGGGGTCGCATCCTAAACCCGCCCCCACGTTAGCGACGCCCCTAGGGGTAGCATGGGTCCTTCAAAATTACAGTACTTTTCACGAAGATCATTTATAATATTAGGGCCTTCATTTTTCTAAAATTACAAGAACAATGTATTTGGAAATCAAATATTTACGTAGCCCCCAAATTTTGACAATGAGAATTCAGATTTAGATACCGAAGGACATTTGAACATTTATTTTTTAATTAATGAATTTATTTTCTTACATTGCTTGTCTAGACTTAAAATACAGGAGCTTTTTATAAATATTGAATTGCTAATGTGTAAATTAGGCCCTATCTGAAAATAAGCAAAAATCATCCTTTTCCGAGCAATAATTGAAAAAAAAGGGTTATTCAATTCAATTCGTTTTATTAAACCATTTAAAATCAAAATCAATATACAAATCATGCATGTATGAAAATTATTAATACAGTGTAAATGGTCAGGGTGCCCCTAAAAGCAAAGGCTTGATTAACGGGACACCCAATACATAAAGAAATATACATAGAATAAACATGAGATAGAAAACAAACTTAATTTTAAAAAAACATTAAAACATTAAACACTAAACATACAGATAAAGGGAAATAGGAAAAAGTGAAATAAGAAAACGTAGAGATGAGAGATGAAATTACATGTTTATTTGGCGAAGGTAATTATTATAGAACGTTTGAATTTGGTTTTAAATGAAGTAACATAAGTTACATCAGAAGAGAGGGAATTCCATATTCGAGGACCAGCAGATTTAAATGCATTAAAGGCATCGTTTAACAATGTTAAATCTGAGATGCATGGCCTTACGTGTTATCAGTGTCTGTGATATGGTGTAATATTGAAGCCCTAAAAAAATTGCGCTTCAATATGATCAAGAAGTGCCTCAAAAAAGTAAAAATCTTTGAGTGACCGGTTTTACCATACTCATTTTTCCCAGTTGACTCTAATGTTATAAAAACCGTTAGGAAAACGAAAAATTTGATTTCGATTTCCAATCATAAATATCTTGATAATCAGACAGGCGATCGGCTTGTAAAAGTCATGGGATTCCTGACTGACCTAAAGGTTTATAATTATGATTGCAGCATGAGCTAAATCCAGGATTTTGTTTCAGAATCTGAAGCAATGTTACCGAATCACTTTAAGAGTTGACTGATTGAGTGCTAATGGATAATGGAATTTAGGGTGGGAACGGGTATTATATTGATGGTAATCTTTATTATACTGAAATAAATTTATTATATTAAGAGGTGCTAAATTATGTTTCATGTAATACATCAGGATGACAATTTGGATTTTATGAATATCAACAATTGTCAATGTGTTTAACCTTGCAAATATTGGGCTTGACGGAGCTAAATAAGGGGAGTTCGGACATATGCGTAAGGCTTTTTTTTTTTTGCAGTCTGTGTATAGGGTTCAATTTAGTAGTGCCACAACTTGCCCAAGTAATATTACCATAATAAATATATAAGGGAAGTAATAAAGAATTATAAAGCATAAACGGGTGCTTATCAGTAAGGGTACTACGTAATTTAGATAATATACCTAGTATGTTCTTTGACATCTTATTACTTATAGAGAAACGGTGTTCCTTAAATGACAGATTATCATCAAGTATAAATCCTAGGAATTTGACAGAGTTAACCAAATTTAAAGTAACATCTTTCATTTTTATATGAAAATCTAAAGAATTTTGTGATACATGAGGTTTTCGAAAAAACATGACATTAGTTTTCTCATAATTAACAATCAGTTTGTTAGCATCGAACCGATCGGCTATTTTACATAATTCATTATTGGTTTTTTTCTAACAAAAAAATGAAGTTGCTATGGGTTGAAATGATAGTTGTCTCGTCTGCAAATGAGACATAATAATAAAAAAAAAATGAAGATGCTGTACATACACCATTAATATAAATTAGGAAGAGGAGCGGGCCCAGTATGGACCCTTGGGGGACCCCATACTGGGCTATCGAGTATTGGGAATTATAATTATTAAATGAAGTATAGTTACGTCGATCAAGTAAGTATAGTAGCTCTGAAACCATTCCCACACTGCTCCCTTGATACCATAATGGGATAATTTATATAAAAGTATGTTATCGTCTATGAGGTCAAAGGCTTTTGTCTGGAAATATACCAAATGAGTGATAATTATTATTGATATGAGTTAAAACAGTGTTATTTAAATCAATTAATGCATGTTCACAGGAATGTCCTGCCCTGAAGCCATACTG
Organism: Mesocentrotus franciscanus; assembly: GCA_037976565.1. Taxonomy (NCBI): domain Eukaryota; kingdom Metazoa; phylum Echinodermata; class Echinoidea; order Camarodonta; family Strongylocentrotidae; genus Mesocentrotus; species Mesocentrotus franciscanus. The sequence goes on along the minus strand of CP137686.1, from coordinate 3,773,315 downwards.
ACAATTATTTAATATTTTATTTCTATCCAAATAAGAAATGAGTCTTTTATAAACAATTTTTCCAGGATTTTAGAAAAACAAGGTAATAATGTAATTGGTCGATAATTGGAAAATAAGTTTTTATCGCCTTTTTAAAATATAGGAATGATCTTTCCAATTTTCAAATTATTAGGTACTCCTCCTGAACATAAAGATAGATTAAATATATGGACTAGAGGGGTTAATATGGAATGGATTACTTTTTTTACAACAAAAGTACTGATATTATCAAAGCCAGTGCTATAACTCATTTTTAGTTCTTTGACAATTTTGATGATTTCTAATTCATTAGTTGGATATATATCTATATATATCTATATCTTTATTTTTATACACTTTTACATTATTTTTCATAAAATATAATGGAAAGTTTTTTTATTTTTCTTACACATTAAATCGTTTATAATTTGCCAAACTTTTCTAAGATTGTGCTTATTCTAAATTAACAAGTCACAATAATACTTTTTACGAGCCGTTCTTAGGATTTCATTTAATTTATTTCGATATTTCTTATATTTAATTTCAACCGATTTAGTACGTTTTTGGCAAAATAGTTTATGTAGACGACTCTTTCTATTAATACATTTTAACAATCCTTGAGTTACCCAAGGTTTTTTAGCCGAAGACCTAGTATTTTTCTTCTTTGCCATTTTACAGTTAACATTAAACACTAGTTTGAATACTTAAAGGAAATTATTATATGCATCGTCAATATTACGTACTGATAATATATCAATCCAATCAAATGAGAGTAACTTTTTATTAAAACTATCAATATTTTCTTGGCTTAAACATCTTTCAGTAAAATTCATATTGTCATCAGCTTTAGGATAGGACCTTGTATTATGGGTAACATAAAAAAAATAGGTAAATGGTCAGTTGTATCATCATACAATATTCCAGAGGAAATTTGTTTTTCACAGACATTTGTAAATATATTGTCAATAAGAGTTGTCGAGCCTTGTGTTATTCTCATCGGTCTGTTAATTAAGGGTCGAAAAGATTTATTATATATAATATTAACGAAGTCATTAACATTTGCAATTGATGAGGTGTTCAGTAAGTTTATATTCCAGTCACCCATAATATATATGTCCTTGTTTTCATTTAACATTTTATTAAGGCACGTATTTACATCATCATTATAATCAGCTATATTTGAACTAGGATCACGATACATTATTCCGACAATTACATTTTTTCGATTACAGATTTCAATTTCTAGAAAGAGAGACTCGCATAAATTTTGCGCCAAAGTTATGTCCGCTCTTTCTTTTACATTCAATGAATCATAAATTAACATGGCTACTCCACCAACTCTACTCTTTGTTCTGTCACGATGAAAAAAACTGTAATTTTCTAAATGAAATAATTCTTTTGGTGTCAATGGGTGTATCCATGTTTCACTGAATCCATATATTGAAAAAATTGTATTTATATGATACGTAATAAAATCATGTATATTATCAACATTTTTGTTTAGGCTTCTTGCGTTAAAATGGAGTAAACTTAAGGAATGGAAAATTAAAGGGACCATATGGTATTCAATGTCACAAAATTAATATTCACATTGGATTCCGAAGGACATATGACATTCTACACTGACTCGGTGAATCCATCATTTTGAAATGAAATTGAGATAAAAAAGGTAATGGAATATTGAAGGGACCATATGGTATTCAATGTCACAAAATGAATATTCAGATTGGATTCCGAAGGACATATGGAAGTCTAATAAATCTTTCGAAGGTGAAATAACCTTTCTCCGGGACCGACCCCGCCCACATCTCTCTCTCCCGCAAAGTCTTCGCCTTATATACGGTAATGGAATTTGCATGATATAACGGGCTTGTATATCTTTCTCTTACTATCACGCATATTATTAATTCATCTTTCGAAAGTGAAATTACCTTTCTCCGGGACCGACAGTAGGTACCCAGCACTAATATAAATGTCAGTATCCCAAGAGCTGTTTCATATCTGAGCAGTGCCTACCTATACCTACATACCACATCATCATGATCTGCGCATTGAGTCTTGTGCTTGTTTTGGCAGTCTCCTTTGGAGAGATGGCCGAAGCCGCCGACCTGTTTCCTTGGAACTGGGTTAAGCTAGATCTCCATCAATGGGAACGAGAAAAAATCCTGGCTCGACATAACCAGTTACGTAGTGAAGTACAGCCACCTGCTGCAAACATGGTAGCTCTGGTAAGTTTTGTTATATACGATACTTGCTGATCTTGCCACACCACTTGCTCTTGCGAAACTTTCTCCGTGTCAATTTCCTACACTAACCGGATTCTTAACTTCAACACTGGACCAATATTATACCTAACCCTTACCCTAACCATTTGCAAAATTTGAGGAGAGAGGCACAAACAAAATTGTTAAAATTGATGATAACGATAATAATGATAACAATAATAATAAATACATGTGCTATTATTATTATTATTGTTATTATTATTATCATCATTACATGTGTTATCATTATTACACGTATTATCATTATTATTATTATCATTATTATTGTTATCAATATTATTATTATTATAACCATTATTTTGTTTTTGTTTTGTTAATCCAGAGAGGCCTCATCAGCAAGATTGCTGTTGTTCCTTAGGACCCTATATACTTATTATTACCCCAGCAATTGCCAAGTACTCAAGAGAAATCTTACTGTTTTAGGAAAGGTTACTGTTGTAAAATCCCTCCTACTTCCAACGTTAACGTAATAGAGGTTATTAATGATCTTAATAGAACATTTTATAAGTTTATCTGGAAAAGTATGGATAGAGTTACCAGAAACCAAATGATTCAAGATTATGGTTAAGGTGGGGGAAGAATGGTTGATGTTCAAACTTATATTTATGCACTTAAAGTGACATGGATAAGAAGAATTCTGAGAGCAGATAATGTACAATGATGTAATTTTTTGTGAACATAGCCAACACTCCTGACCTGTTATATGTTGAGGGTGGTTCGAAAAAACTGTGTTATAGTTCATCCTAATCAAAACAACACATTTTGGATCGATGTTTTAATAGCTTGGAGCAAGTTTTGTGCTTCTCATGTACCACAAAATGAATATGATGTAATGACAAATATGTTGTGGTTTAATGATAGAGTTAGAATTGGCGGCGAGTGTATTTTTTTAATAATCATTGGGCTAAGAAAGGTGTGAGGTTCGTTAGTGATAATATGATTGATTCGGGGAAATTTCCTTCCCTTAACAGGTTTAGGGAAAGATTCAATGTTCGAACAAATTTTATTGAATACGGTGGAGTAGTGAAGGCAGTTAGAAAAACATTTGGTAGGCTCTTATAGAATATATCTACTAAAATTACTCAGCCCTTTAAACCTTTCCATTTTAATTTTCTTTTAAAAGATAAGAACGGGTCGAGGAATATTTATGATATAATAATAATAATAATAATAATAGTTCAGTTCTTGTATAGCGCATAATACGTTATGAAATAACATCTCTATGCGCTTCCAAAGAGCTTTGGCAATTATTACCCTAGCTTTAGCTCCGGCAGCCGTTATCAGCGCACAATGCATTTCAAGGAATAATCCTACCAGGTACCCATTTACCTCACCTGGGTTGAGTGTGGCAAATGTATATCAATGTCTTGCCAAAGGATATTAGTGCCGCGGCGGGACTCGAACCGCGGACCTTGTGATCGACAGTCCGGTGACGTATACACTCGACCACAGCACCTCTGCTTGTTTCTGTTTCAAAAGTCATACGGAAATTTACTGAAAATGGAATAATAAGTTGAACATTTGATACACTCAAGACAATTGGTTGGTAGTGTATATAATCCCATATAAATGTACCACAGGTACAAAATTAATGTCGTTTCAGTTTAGGCTCATCCACAGAATTTAGGGGTTAATTCTTACCTTTTTAAAATTAATAAAGTTGATTCAGGTCTCTGCTCCTTCGGTAATCTTGAAGAGGAGACATTAACTCACTTGTTCTGTGTATGTCCGATAATTACATTGTTTTGGAACAAAGTAGCTCAATGGTTGAGGGAGCTTTCAAGTATCCATAGACAAATTGATTAGGAGTTGTGTTTATTTGGAGTCAGATCTCTCAAATATAGTGCTTTGAACACTATCATTTAAATTTCTCGTTTTCATATCTACAAAATGAAAATGAACATTTAAACATCCAAATTATGATCTTTTCAAAGGAGAGGTTAAGAGGTATTTTGATCAAGAGAGGTACATATTTATGAAAAAACATCAGTGTGATAAGTTTCATAAGAAATGGAGATTGTATTTGGATTATGTTATGCAATAGGCTTCACCGGCTTGCAACGAACAGTCACGTATCACTTATCACGTTTGACGTTCACGTTTTGTGCTGTTTCGTAAGATAGGTGACTCTAATTTACGAAGTGTAGGGCCTACCATTCGTTGTTTTCCACGCAGGTAAAACACGAATGATCACGTCTACCAAAACGTGACGTGAGTGTTTAATCAATATTTTTAAAATTGCAAGTGCTTGTTACTAAGACTAGTCATGACTTCACCGTAATATGTATGATTTGTGTATGTACGTACGTACAGTATACGTATCGCCTACGCCTAGCTAGCTGACAACGCGTCGCGACGATATCAACGAGGACAAGGCCGGCACGGTTCGACGACGTGGCGATCGAGGCTAGCCAGCGCTCAGCGAGCCGCAGATTATCGATGATACAAAGTGAGAATAGCCGAGCTTCCTGGGTGACAATGAGTCGAGTGAGACCGTAGTAGGTCCATGGTGAGACCAGAGTGAGAGTAAGACTGGTGATGGCCTGGCCTAGTGTTTCATAAAGATGCATGTTCGTAAAGTTATGCATGACTTTTTTAAAACTTTGGGCTCACATTTTGGCACTTCATGTTCCAGTCGTTAGTAAAGACATAGTTACATAACTTTACGAACAGCTGTATAAAAAAAAAACCTCCTGGCCGGGGGCCGGAGGGATGTTGGCATAGTCGAGCATACATATACGAAGAGTAAACCACAGAGTTACACAACAGATTCTGGCCTGAAGCAGCTTTTTTGCCATTAGTCTTTTCTCAATGACAATTTGCATTATTTTTTTAAACGCCAGCGTCAATTTACGTGAGCTTTCGTAGATTGCATATAGCAAATCAACAAAGTGTTGGGTCACGTAACCCAACACTTTGTAGATTTGGGTGACCTGTTTCACGAAAGGGCGCAAGACGTGAACGTGAACGTGATACGTGACTGTTCGTTGCAAGCCGGCTTCACCTGTGCTTTTTTATATTTTGTATTACTTGGATATCTTTTCCGTGTAAAACTGATGTAAAATTGATATGAAACTAATAATTGTTCTTTTTTTCCCTCTGGAAAAAAAAGAGAAAAAAAGTACCCATTTTACACCCGGGTGGAGAGTGGCAAATATGAATGAACTTTTTGCGAGTAGTAGTAGTAGTATTTACTTTCCGTATAAAAAAACATGAAACATACAAAGGGAAATATTTACATTTTAATACATATGGATGGATAGCCCTGCTTAGCAGACACAATTATGATATCGCTGGTTTTCAGAGGGGTCCAAAGCAACGCATAGTACAAAATATACGAATAGTACAATATAATTGAACAAATTTAAACGATATCAAAGAAAAAACAAAAGGAGACAGGCAATAAAGATAATCGGGGAGGGGGTGAGTGGGTGTCGTTGTACGAAATGCCTATAAAATATTAATAAGGAAAGTGCTTGTTAATCTCTGGCTCTATAGGGCAGAAATTTTCGATTTAAATATATTAACACTGGTAGAAGAATTACCATCGATAGGAAGAGCATTAAACGCCTTTGTATAATTATTTATATTTGAATGACCATTTCAAAGATTTTGTTCGTGGCTTTGATAATCGTATATTTATTTCCAAAACGGGAAGGGTAGAGCTGATTTACAGGCTCAAATTCATTTTTCTAAATAGGCAGGGATTAAGTCATTCAATATTTTATATGTAATTACAAGGGAGTGATCATGTCTTCTTTTTACTAAGAATTGTCAGTCTAAGGCGTTTTGTAACTCAAGAACCAAAACATGGGATTCAGGTTTTATTCTTAATATTATACGACCGGCCCTATTTTGTAATTTATGTAGTTTATCCGTTTATTTCTTGAAAGCTGAGTATAACATCACCATAATCAGATTGAAGAAGAATTAGTGATTATTTTGTAAATTAATTTAAAAACAGACTCACTTTAATAACGAAAGTCTTAATATATAATTTCAATATGCATCTTCCTATTTAAATTTTCATCACATATCAGACCAAGGTACTTAAAATGCCGAACTTGATTTTAAGGAGCGTTATGTAAGGAAACTCTTAATACATTTTGCTTTGACATCATATGGTTGCTTCCTAAAAGCATACAATACAGATTTCTGACAATTGACACTTAACTTATTTTGGAACATGCATTTATAAACTTTTTCTAGGTCTGAATTAAGTGCAAGTTCACTCGCATGAATTGTATTTGGCATGATTTTACACATTTAATTAAATCGTTTATATAAATAATACAAATCAGAGGTAACAGAAGGGACACTTGTGGGACTCCACATGTTATAACAGATTCAAATGAAAGCTCAGGAATTTACAAGTATCTGACATACTCTGTCTGTCATATAACTTTTTAATCATGCGCAAGGGATACCAGTAATTCCTATTTTTTAAAGCTTCGTTATCCAAATATCGCAATTTACCGTATCAAAAGCTTTTTTTTAAATCAACGATAACAACACTCGTATACTCATTTTATCGATTGCCTAAAGCCAGTCGTTACCTTCATGAGTGTAGAGATGGTACAATGTCGCGGCCTGAAACCAGATTGTTTGGAGGCCAATTTTTTTTTTGTCAAGTAAACTAAAAACCTGTCGTTGAATAGCTAAGACATTAGGGGCTTTTCGTTTTTAGTCGACGCCCGTTTTCTACACGATGACGTAATGGCTTCCACGCGCGCTTATTCAATTTCTCCTTCTTTCATTTCTTATGTTATTCTTCGTTTATTATTCTATCATTTTTTTCTATCTTTCGTCATGTTATTCTTTGTTTTCCTTCTATCATTTTCTCTCTCTGTTTTTGTTTTGTTATTCTTTGTTTTTCCATCTTTCATCTTCTCTTCTATCTTTCCATTATATATTCTTTATCATTTTCTCTTTCCGTCTTTCCTTATGTTATTCTTTATTTCTTCCTTCTATCACCTTCTCTTATGTTATTATTTGATTTTATTATTCTATCAACTTCTCATTCTGTATTTCCTTATGTTAGTCTTTGTTTCTTCATCCTATCACCTTTTCTTATGTAATTCTTTTTTTTATCATTCTATCACCTTCTCTTTCTGTCTTTCCTTATGTTATTCTTTGTTTCTTCCTTCTATCACCTTCTCTTATGTTATACTTTGTTTTTATCATTCTATCACCTCCTCTTTCTCTCTTTTCTTATGTTATTCTTTGTTTCTTCCTTCTATCACCTTCTCTTATGTTGTTCTTTGTTTTTATCATTCTATCACTTTCTCTTTCGGTCTTTCCTTTCTGATTTACGCTGCGATACAGCAAGATGACGTCATTTTGACGACGGGGTTCGAGTTTTCTGACGAACCTCAAATCGTGGATGAACGAGTTCTCAAATTGGGCCTGACGACGTGAGACGACCCGACGCATGTGCAAATCGCCGAAATGACGTCACATCTTTGACGTCGTCCAAGTGGATGTGATAAACGAAAAGGCCCTAATAATGCCGGGCTGGTATCTAAACCCTTCAACAATAGAATTGAGAGTCAAGTGAATGAACCACTGTACCACGGCAAGGGTGCATAAGCTAATTGCGTTCACAGGCTGATTAGCGCAAGTAATAATGCGACAGAATTACGCATTGTACGTGTTCAGCGTCCATTCGCGCATACGAGGAACCATTTGCTTCATTGCTAGCGCTAATCAAACCGTCAAAGCAAATAATGCGTACACTCATAACAGCAACGCTTGCGCTGTTCAATTTTGAATTCATAATTTCAGTGTACGAAATATCACTCTCACATGACGCATCAAAGACCGCGCCAGTCTTTGACGCAGCCCTGCGTCAAGCAAATGGCGCCTCGTGTTCAACGATTATTGTCTTGCAATCTTGTGCCATGCATTTGATTGTGCCAAAGCCAAGTTGATAATATTCGAGGACCAGAAGTGGCAGTGCTAAACATGAGCCCTTTACGGGAACCCACTATCGTTAATATCACTGGCGTACTGGTGGGGGGGGCTTGGGGGCGCTAGCCCCCCCAAACAAAATCAAACCGTGAATTATTTTTAATTCCATACAAGTAATTTATAAATGTTCGTGATATCACATGATTTTAAACAAAATGCGCGTTTCTCTTTTTCCGTTGCAAACTGACACATTCCCAAATAGCCAGGAAGAGCATATGTTTTTTATAGTCACTAATGGGCCTTAGTGTCCACTAACAGTAACACTAGTAGATAACCGTATATCCAGTTTAGCGAAAAGTATGGATACCCGTATGTCCGGCCTAGAGAAGAGCTTAGAGAAGACCGCAGCTCTAGGCTCTGGCCTTCGCCCAGGGTTTGTTTTGGATGTGGCGAGGAGGGTCATTTCCGGAAGGAATATTCCGCAGGCGCGGATCCAGGGAGGGGCGAGGGCCTTGCTCCCCGCAAAGAAAAAGAAGAACAAAAGAGAGAGAGAGGAAAAAAGGGAAAGAGGAGATAAAGGGAATGAAAAATAGAGGAAAAAGAAAAGAAGGGGGATATCAGTTGCAATTTTCCCGCAAACAAGTTGTGGATCGGGGGGGGGGCAATAGGCCCTTGCCTCCCCCACCCCCGCCGCCCCCGCCAAAAAAAAAAGAGAGAAGGGAAAGGGAAAGAGGCGAGCTAAAAGGGAACAAAAAAAAAGAGGAACAAGAAAAGAAAAGGGTGAAAAGAAGGGGAGATCAGTTGCGATTAATCCCGCCAACAACATGTGGATCGGGGAGCGCGAAAGGCCATTGCCTCCCCCCTAGCAAACCTAAAAGAGAGAGAAGGAAGGGAAGGGAAAGGGAACGGGGAGGGAAAGGTAAGGAAAGAACGAGAGAAAGAAAGAGAGAAAGAAGATAGGTAGGGGAGATCAGTTGCGATTTTTCCTGCCAACATGGTGTTGATGGGGGAGGGGGGGCACTGGCGTACTGATGGGGGGTGAGCCAATCAATGTCCTGCCAGTGTCACAATAAAATTCAAACGGGGTTCATTTCTAATTCGATACCGGTGATTTACAAATGTTGCTGAAATGACATAATTACCCGAGATTTGTCCTCACTTTTTAGTAAATTATATTTTTTTATGCGTTTGTTGGAAAATTACAAATTTACAGTCAGGCAAGAAATATGCTTATTTAGAGGCCTACATGGCAGGGCCCGCAGAACGACGGGGATCCGGGCCTCGAGCTCCGCCCCCCCCCCCTTTTGGAAAAAAGTATACTTAACAGGCGCGGATCTACGGGGGGTTTAACCCCCCTCCCTTAGGCCGCCAAAAAAAAATCAAAAATCAAAAAATGCACACTGAAGAGAAATCTTTCAAGTGCAAATATTGTGAGAAGATATTCAACTCATCTTGGTAACTTAACCAAACACATGATAACTCTGGATATTACTGTGTATTAAACTGTTACTTGATTTAAAACGACGTTATCATGTACTGCTTTTTATGGTTTCCAATGTGTAAGCAGATGCCAGGAAAACATCACTAACGGGCCGGGGGGTTCAAAATAGCCCCCAAAAAAAAAAAAAAAAATCGCCTCGCCGCTACGCGGCTCGTGGACGATCTTCTGCATCGTCATTGGGTCAAATTGTTTTAACTGTTACTCGATTTAAAAAGACGTTATCAGGCACTGCTTTTTATGGTCTCCATTGTGTTAGAAGATACCAGGAAAACTTAACTTTCGGGCCAGGGGTTCAAAATAGCCCCTGTTTAAACTGTTACTTGATTTAAAAAGACGTTATCATGCACTGCTTTATGGTCTCCATTGTGTTAGTAGATGCCAGGAAAACATCACTTACGAGGGTTCAAAATAGCCCCCAAATCGCCTCGCCGCTACGCGGCTCGTGGACGATGCTCCGCATCGTCATTGGGTCAAATTGTTTTAACTGTTACTTGATTTAAAAAGACATTATCAAGCACTGCATTTTATGATCTCCATTATGTTTGTAAATGCCAGCAGGAAAACATCACTTACGGGCCGGGGCCGGGGGTTCAAAATAGCCCCCTAAAATCGCCTCGCCGCTTCGCGGCTCGAGGACGATGCTCTGCATCGTCATTTGGTCAAATCCCCCCCCCCTTAGCAAAAAGCTAGATCCTCCCCTGCTAAAGAGAAATAGAAAGAAAGAGAAAGAAAGAAAGAATAGTGACTTGCCAGTGTCGGAAAAAAAATGAGGTATCAAAATATACTCATCTCAGTGACCGTGATTTAATGCCTAAAACCCCTGAGCTTCCGGGGCTCTGTCCCCTGGATTCCACCTAGGGCCCTAAGGCGGGCCCCTGGATGCTCATCCAACGGTAATTTATTGCCTAAAACCCTCGAGCTTCTGGGGGCTCTGCAACTGGACCCCACGCCAATTTATTTAGTGTCCTGCCAGTGTCATCAAATAATAAGGTATCCAAAAAATGCTCATCTGACCGTAATTAAACGCCTAAAACCCCTGAGCTTCCGGGGGCTCTTCCCTTGGACCTAACCAAGGGCCCTAAGGCGAGCCCATGGATACTCATCTGACTGTTATGTAATGCCTAAAACCCTTGAGCTTCCGGGGGCTCCGCCCACTGGACCCCACGCCAATTAGTGACCTGCCAGTGTCCCAAATAAGGTATCAAAATATGCTCATCTGACCGTAATTAAATGCGTATAACCCCTGAGCTTCCGGGGGCTCCGCCCCCTTGATCCTACCAAGGAGCCTAAAGCGGGCCGCTGAATGCTCAATGACCGTTATAAAATGCCTCAAATCCCTGAGTTTCTGGGGGGCTCAGCCCCCTGGACCCCACGTAAATTAGTGACCTGCCAGTGTCATGAGGTATCAAAATATGCTCATCTGACCGTAATTAAATGCCCATACCCCCTGAGCTTCCGCCCCTTGACCCCTGCCGGGGCTTTGCCCCTAGACCCCACGCCAATTTACACTACGCTCTACCTGATTTAGCCTCCCCACTTTGAAAAACGTTCAGCGGGGCCTGCATGTAAGAGTGGTGTGATGCGGATTTTTTTTGTCTGCCAGCCCCCCAAAACTTTTTTGCTCATTACGCCACTGGTAATTATGATCATAAATACCCAATATTATTATTCAATGCTAATTATTTAATTGCCTAAATTGGTTTCAAATGTATACAATGAGTAAATGAAATGGCACTCTTATATGATCTTCCTTTCTCAACAGATCCTTTTTTCTCTCTTTGTTGACGATCTTCCCCAGTTTGTCTCTTTACGTTTCTCTTTTTCTGTTCTTACTTCATGATGAAAAATATTTGTTTATGATCATTATCATAATGCAAGAGTTTCATCAGGATTGTTGTAATAATAATTGTAAAGTTCTTTTATCGCAGCCAAAAGGAAAATTTACATGTAACAGTTTCGATGTCTAGAGTTTATTATCATTTTGAAGTGCAATATGTTGAACAATTCTTTTTAGATTTCTTATCCCATTTTCGTTCCTTAATTTGTCAGTTTTGATGAATGCATTCTTTCATATAACTTTGAACAATGCAACTAAGTAATCTTTGTTTATTTTTTATTTTTTACAACTAATTTACTTTCAATGAAGCGACATAAATGAAGAAAAAAAGTATCCTAATATTGCCTCGTTCTCTGGTTACAGCAATGGAGCTCTGACCTTGCATATTATGCCCAGAGGTGGGCATACATATGCGGCCGTGGCTTCAACTTCCGAACTCTCCGAAGTAAAACAGAATGGACTCGTGTAGGCCAAATCGTCACCAAAGTGTGGAACGGCACTGTTGATTCTGTACTGGATTCGTGGATTGACGAAAAGGATGATTATAACTTCGAAACCCACACCTGTTCCACATTCTGTGCCCACTACATTCAGGTAATGCCTCAGTCATACCTTTGTGTATTTGGCTTGCGCATTGCTGCGTATTTATGGTAAGCCGTTTTAACATTTATTCCTATTTCTTGATATCAAGAAATGAATTCTTGATATCAGGAATTACCATTGCTTTACAACAGAAAATCATTTCTTGATATCAAGAAATAGGAATAAGTGTTAAACCGGCTTGCCATAAATACGCAGCAATACGCAAGCCAAATACGCAAAGGTGTGACTGAGGCATTAGTTTCAAAGCTCAAAACCCTTTTTAGCTGTTGACAATATATACAATTAACAACTAAGTTATATTCATACCCTTACCAAGTTTGGTCATTTTTTAAGCATGTGATTTTTTTTTCTTCCTGATTTATGTTTCTTTAAAAATGTGATACAGTTACAGCTAACAGTATTCAACAAAGGCCCTAATTCAACCAGTCCTCCTTACATTCTTGAGTTACGAAAAACACATAAACATTAAATTTACCAGGGGCTTGAATAGTTTGACTGTATGTTGGTAGCGTTCTTTTAAAAAAAGCGTACGACGACGACGATGATGGTAATGATGATGATTATTATTATTGTTATTAACATCATTAATTGTTATTATCATTATTATCATCATCATGTTTATTATTTTATTATCAATTATTATCATTATCATTATTATAAGTAGTAGTAGTAGTAGTAGTAGTAGTAGTCGTAGAAGTACTAGTTGTTGTAGTAGTTGTATTTGTTATTGTTGTCCTTGTTTTATTGTCATTACCATTTTTTAAATTTTGGTATACATATACAGATGGCGTGGGCTTCATCCTCTTTCATTGGATGTGGCAGGGCTGGATGTCCACATCATCCATATTACAGACCTGACATGTACCTCGTCTGTAACTACTCACCCGGGTAATTCGTTGCCATCATTGCATGGTCATTGTTCCCATTTTGCCCGGGATATTTACACACACACACAAACACACACGTATATATATATATATATATATATACAGTATATATATTTATATATATATATATATATATATATATATATATAAGAAAGTATTGAGTTCTGCCCGGAGTTTGAAAATATGCAAAAACACAATAAATAATTAATTGCCTACAAAAAAAAATTACTCTTAAATATTTCCACAAAGGGGCTTTCTCAGTTAATAATAGTTACTTCTTGTATGAAGGTTCGTTATTTATCGCATTATACACACACATACACACACACACACACACACACACACACACAAAGTTTTAAACATAGCTCTAGTTTATAATAGGCTCTATATATTTTTAGATACAACTATGCAAAAAAAATGATGAAGATAGGGAAGACCAACAGTTTTAAAACCAACAGTTTTATTAGGTCACGTAACCTAATAAAAACGGTTCATTCTGCTCATCATTTATTGCGTAGTACTACTTGTATTCATATATGTGTGTGTGCGGGTGTATGTGTGTGTGTTTGTGTGTAATGTATAATGAAATCCAACAGTTTTTTAAATAGGTTTTTATTAGATTTATGTAAGAAACTATTCTTACTTTAATGATGTTCGTGTGGATATACTTTACCACCTACAAATCAGAGTGAAATAATTGACTTTAGTTCATAAAATCATGAGAAAACATAGTTGGTCGAGTTGTCCGGATAGAGTGACACCCTACCCTGGACAACTAGACCCAGACGAGTTGTCCATGGCCTGTGATCGGGTTATCTTTGGTCGATCTGTCCGTTGGGCGGGCTGTCATGCAGGACGCTCATAGAGGCATACTAATATATGTATATACAAATAATTTATTATGGAAATTCATCCGTCATGGTTAAAGAAAAAGTAAAAACCAAATTTAAATAAAGATCCTTGTGAGTTTCAATTCACTATTACCGGTTTCAAATTATTTCGTCAGATAGTGAATTCAACATTACAATTGAGTGCGACAAACTGTATACAAAAAAATGAGTACATGACTGTGTACATTGCGTTGAAATGGCCATTGCTTGGGAACGGAATTAACATATTATATATTGTTACATCATAGTCGTAATCATACCATATCTATCTTTCTCTATTTGTGGAAAATATATATCGGAGAGACAAGAGATATTTTAAGGAATAGAATGATAATTTATTGTCAACACATCAGAAAGAAAAGCCAAATACTTAATGTAAAGTAAACATATATACATGTATCAAAATGTGCAAAATAAAAAGAATGAAACAATTTGATGCTATTTATACAATTCTATAGATTGAGAATAGAAAACGAAACTAAAAGGTAAGATCCCCCTTCCCCAAGAAAAAGTACAATGCATTTTAAAAATAAATTTCAACCACAGCTGAACAAGTTTCAATTAAAGATAGTGAAGAATGATGGGATTATTAAATTAAACTTGTCATTAATGGCTTGAAGTCTTGATATTGAATCGTTCTTTCACTATCTTCCAGAGCCAACGTAACCCATCGCCCATACGAATCAGGTTTGCCCTGTTCTAGTTGCCCTGACAGTGAAGGAGTTACATATGGCTGCAAGGATAATCTTTGCACATGTAAGTATTCAATTCAATTCAGTTCAATTCAATTCAATTCAATTCAATTCCATTCAATTCAATTCAATTGATTCAAGGATTATTTAAAGGGGAAGTCAACCCTGGTATTGAGTTGATATTGATAAAAACAGAAAATGAGAGAAATAAATTAGTAAAAAATTGAGCAATATCTGATTAAAATTAAAACAGTTATGAATTTTTGAAGTTGTCATCAGTGGTGGCAACACTGTGACTTATCTTGCTAGCTCCTCTCTAATTCTCTCTGTACAGAAAATTTCATAAACTTTTATTTTATTAGTTATTGATGACAGAATATTAAGTGTCATACAGGGGTTGTATAAAACATATTTGCAATAATTATATTTAGGGTGATCGAATGCATGATTGAAAATTTTCTAAAGGGAAAATATAATTTTTTGAAGTTTTTTAGTACAACCATGGACCTACTACAAACAGGCCAAATTGGAGGGGTCCTCGCAAGATACGTCACAGATTTGCCGATTTGTATTTGGTTGATCGCACCTGCAACAATTAATAAAAGTCCTATTTCTAATCGGTTTTGGCTCATACTTCACTGACATATTTCTTTTATATTTCTGCTTCTATTAAAATCAATTCAATATCAGGGTGGACCACCCCTTTAAACATGACTGGTAGTCACAAACTGAATTGTACATGTATCTACAGTGCAAGTTAAATGCAATATTTATACAAATTGCAGCAATAAGAAAACATGTACAATAGAAAGTAATAGGTACATGAAATAGATTACATAAATAAAATTGTATACACAAGCATATAAATGACTGTAAAATGCATTAGCATTGCATCCAATTACCTCACTGCTCTCATTGTAAACATATTGCACGATATTAAACAGTACTAGGTCAAAGAAAAGGAAGGGTGTGTTTTATGGAAAGATAAGTATACTGTAAGCAACATAAAAGGAGATATTAGATACTGATTGGAGGAAGAAAGAGAGTGGTGGATTCTATTTGAAACAGGAAAGAGAAACACAGGTATCCCTTTACCCATTTACACCGGGGTCCGTTTCATAAAACTTACAACCGATGTTAACTTTGCCTTTAAATATTATTGTTGTAATACGTGGTGGATGCATTCGATGCGTTTTATTTATCTTCTCATAATTATTCTCTGTTGTTAGTGGACTAGTGGCTTGGCAAGGCTGACATGACAACGAGATTGGACTGAACTACCCAACTCCAACACGTCCAAAGGACCTGATTACATTTTTTGAGTTTTACTTCTACTCATCTTTACTTCGCAAACCATAATTCGGAATAGTGGGAAGGCGTATAAAAGATTTGTTGAGATATAATGGGGTAAACCGCCGCACAAACCGGGGTAAACCGCCGCTCAAACCGCGGCGGATTTTTTTTTTGTACGTGTAAAACCTGGAGGTAGTTGTTTACTTCATTTACTATTGAGGCCTTCTTTTCATTTTTTATTTCGAAATCTGTGTTGGTAATATCTATAATTGTAAAGCGTTGTATGCTGCAGTCTATTCAACATTGTTTTGAAGATTGCAATGCTGTTTGCAGATATTTTGATTTCTTTCTTAATCTTTACCCTTCATCATTATCATCATCATCATCATCATGATACGAGGAGAGGTAGATCCTGTAATCCTTGGACACTTTATCAGGATTGGTTATGTTCTACTGTAATGTAATTTGCACATGCGCAGTGCTGGGACGGTTTTATCATAAATAAATCGAATCAAATCGCTCAGACCACCAGTCTCATCGATGGAGTTTGAGTCAATTATTTCTTGAGGGAGACTGTTCCAGTTCCAGTATTCTACATAGTGAAGAAGTGTAACTATTCATTTTTTATCTGTTGCTCTCTGTCTTTATTTTAACATTATTTTAATCTTGAATTTTGTTTTAAATTTCATCGTTGGAAGAAAATCTTTGTTATTATCCTTAGCATCTAAGTTTATTTCGTAAATTCAATTGTGAACTTATACTTCTTTTAAAATGAGAATTCTTCTGTCATAGTCCTAACTGTGTTAACCAAGTTAAGTCACAAAGTGTATAAGTGTATTCCTGAAATCAATAAAAGTGCCCTAATACGCAGCGCATGAGGCGGTAATAGATAGGTCAATTTTTACTACTTTGGAGGGGAATTTTTCTTTCACGAAGGGGCCGGTATAAATAGGCATTTTGTGCTTTAAAATAGGCAATAACAGGATTATTAACATCAGAAAGGGGGAGGGTGTATATAATTCACTCGCCTTATGCAATATTCAAAATCTAGAAGGAAAATGTCTTACGAGTAGACCTCATGAATCGAGTAAACCCTTTGTAAAATCGGTTATTAATAAGTTACCCACGTTATAAATCCGTCAACGTGGTTTGAATGGCTAAGTTCTATCCTATTTCAATTATTGATATTAAATAAATGAATTTTAATCAATGAAGTTTGTCATTAAATTTTGACCTGAATATTCGACCCTTTCTTAAAGGGAATTTTGGTGGAGTTATTTATAATCTCTCATTTGATACACTTTGTTGTATTTCTTCTGAATAAAAAATTGGTATTAAGGGAAACAATTAAATGTCTTTGCATTTTTAAGTAGGCTGAGGGGCAATGAAATGTCCATATTTCTCTCCCCAAAGAATGAAAGACCTTGTCAGTGGTAATGTTCGGTATAAACGTGTCAGAGGTAAAAATGCCAGAAGTGACAATTCTACACCAACGATTTTGATAGATGCCTCCACATTTCCTTTTCCTATATCAATTAAAAAAGAAACATCCAATTAAGCAAAGTATCCCATCCAAAATTGCTGCACTAGATGTTAACGTTTCAAATATTACACGTTCCCCCTTTTTCTCCGTTTTTTAAGTTTTTCGACCTTATAATACTGAATGTGAATTTCAAAGAATGTCGCCTCTTTTCAAAGAACGTCAGCTACGGGCGCATAACATCAGTGGCGGATTTAGGGGGCCGGGGGCCCGGGCCCCCTCCCCTAGCAAAAAAACAGGTAAAAACACCCTTTTTTGAAAAAAGAAGAAGATGGGCCCCTGGCGCCCAAGAGAGGGGTGGCGGTGGAGAAAAAAAGATCACCCTTCCCGTAGGAAAAATTTTTTCGGGTGCCAAAAAAAAAAATTGTGCTCACTACACCCCCTTTAACGCATCATACAGTCAATCTGGTAAGTGGAACCGATGTATATTAGCCTAGGCCTAATTTTCAAACATAAATGCATCGGATATGAATCCGCTAAAATTGAGTATTTTGGGCAAAGTTCTTTGGCCATAAATGACCAAAACGTTTGCACAGGAGCGCCTATGGTCGGCTTCTGTCTCTAAAGAGAGGAGCCGACCCTACCCAAATCAGAGGCTAACGAACGAAAGAGACAGAAATTTTCGGTCTAGGGCGGATCTAGCTTTTTGCTAAGGGGGGTTTGACCCAATGACGATGCAGAGCATCGTCCACGAGCCGCGTAGCGGCGAGGCGATTTTGTTTTTTTTGTTTTTTGTTTTTTTTGTTTTTTTGTGCTATTTTGAAGTTTGAACCCCCGTAAGTTTTCCTGGCATCTACTAACATCTACTAATACTGTGTGGGTCTGGCGTTTTTTATGCACATCACATTTTCACTTGGCAGCCCAAGGGGAGGGGTGGTTTAAACCCCTAACCCCCGTAGATCCGCCCTTGGTATGAGATTATATTATATTCTTCTATTAAAACTTATGAACATAATAAGGAAGACGATTGACTCAATTATGAGGTATAGAAAACATTATCAACATTCGTTTCCAATTATCTTGTTCAGGTACTAAATTTATAATAATATAATAAAAGAAAGAAGAAGGTGCTTTGAGTGATAGAAAATTTTGAGAACATGAGAGGTTGTACAATCCTATGGGGCTTCAAGTGAAACGAGAGAGATGGCGTCGTGCAAAATGTAAACGTATAATACAATATAAGTCAAAGTAAAAGACGTAAAATTAGAGACCAGATTAGAAGGAGGACTGAATATACATGTAATTTGTTTCTGAATACACTCGGTGCAATAACTTTAAGCCCGGCACAAACCAGTCCACACGATCCTCGATCTTGCAATCCGATTTTCGTTGAAAGGCGGAGGTTGTTTTTTATGTTGAAATCTAAATTACCAGTATAATAACAATAGCTAGTTCTTATATAGCGCTTTTCAGGACCGAAGGCCCTCTTAAAGCGCTTTACAGATATATATATTATTACCCCGGTCATCGGATTCAGACTTACCCGCACACAATGTATGCACATTCTCCACTCCCTGGGGAGCATTCCAGCCAGGCGTCATTTTTACAAGCGCACACTTGCTAATCTAAGCACATTAGCTTTCGCATCCTACCGGGTACCCATTTAACACCTGGGTACGTGGAGAGTGGCAAATGTAGATCAATGTCTTGCCAAAGGACATTAGTGCCGCGGTGGTACTTGAACCGCGGACCTTGTGATCCACAGTCCGGTGACATATCCACTCGTCCACGACACCTCTCCTGATTTGGTTATAAATAATGATAATAATATTAATAACCAAAATAAGTGTAAGGATTTAACTCTTCTAATCGAAAAAAAGCCGAATAGGCTCCCAATTGTAGACAGTCGCAATATTGGTCTGACGTCACAACGTTTCTGAGCCGATTTAGCTTCCCTCGAAAGATGCATGAAATCCCTTGAAAATTAGATTTTAATAATCATAATTAATGACTATTCAGATCCTCGGCAATTAAGATTTTACATATGTTTGGACAGTAGCGTACGCAGGATTTTTTCAACGAGGGGGTTTTAAAATTTGAAAATCGCGCCGAAAATTTCGCAACGACTTTGCCAGCCGCTTAAAATTTCGCAACGTCTTAGCCGACCGCTGAATAAGCGGGGGTTAAGAGCAATTTTTTTGGGGGTCCGGGAAATTGGAAAATTATACCGACCGATATTTTGTTGAGTGGGAGGGGGGTAAAGGTCATCCTTTAGCACGAAAAAAAAAAAAAAACTGAGGGGGGTATGCTCCGAAACACACACATAAAAAAAACTGAGGGGGTTTAACCCCCCCCCCCCGCTGCGCGCCTGTGTTTGGATGTCCAAATGAAATTTTACACAAATTCTTCCAAAATCGGATCATAATCACATCGCGAAATGTGCGCCAGGCTTTAGAGAAAAATAGTTACATGAATTACCAAAAAACTATCAAACTGTTAATTTATTATCAGATTATTTGTATTTAAAAAAAAATCTAAAGATGTGTATATTGTTAATAGTTTAGCATTATGTATAGGTCCCTTCAGGGATAGATAATTGACTTTTTGCTGGGGGCCGGGGGGTCGAGGAGGGACAACAAATCGTAAATGTTTTTATTTCTTATTTTGATAACGGTGATGATCATGATGATGCTGATGATACTGATAGCAGGCATGATAATAATTGTAATAATAATAACAACAACACCAATGATGATGATAATAATAGTAATAATAATTATAATACTAATGAAGATTATTATACTGGTAATGAAGATATCGCTATTGTAATAATAATAACAACAACACTTAGTCTAATGATGATGAAAATAACAGTAACACTAATTATAATAATAATGATGATTATAATAATAATAATAAAATGATAATTATATTATTAGTATAATTATAATTATATACTATTACTACTACTATACTACTACCTCTAAATACTGCTACTACTATTACTACTACTACTACTACTACTACTACTACTACTACTACTGCTTCTACTACTATACTACTACTACTACTACTACTACTACTACTATTATTACTAATATTACTGCTACTACTACTACTACTACTACTACTATATACTATAGTAGTCTGATCACAGTGCACGCACAGATTGTCTGCCACACACTGTGTACACTGCCAAACCTGAAAATCAGACTATTTACAACTCAAGAATTATAAGCTTTGAAAGCTGTTACGGGTTTAGTTTTTTCACATAAAGTAAGTTAATACTTTCACCCAGATATCTATGAATTTTCAAAATCGTAGGTCAAAGGGAAACTTTTATTTTAAAATGTTTTGTGAATAATTATAATGTTTTCCAGTGCAGCGCTCTGTATAATTATGTGTAGTGTAACCACGGACAAAAGTACTACTCGCGCTGTGACATAGTAATTTATTGGTTAAACACCACTATAAAAAATGGACTTTCCTCATAATTATTTATAATGTTCCATTCAATGGAGATCGATGACCTTCTAGCTCCATGATTATAGTGAGCTGCTAATCCGGGCTGCTAATTAGCTAATTTGCATATTCCGACAAATTACTTATTTTTTTGCGCAGATACAAAATACTCTCCAAGATCAACATTCCTGTAAAGTTTCAACTGAAAAAAAGAAGTCCGATATTAGGTATGCGCAAATTAATTAGGTGCTCGTCACTTACGGTTTGGACATTTTCTGCACCTGCAGATGTGTAAAGTTGAACAAATTGGCATTTTTGAAAACTCTGTGTGTAAAATACAACAAGTCTGGTCATGTTGATATTGACTTTACTTTGAAGCACCGTAACCTTCTTTTTATCATGATACCAAAAAATTGGCTATGCAATAATTATTTTCTTTAAAGCCATGTAAAATTGGAAAAATGTCATTTTAATCTTATTTTTCCATTATTTTTATGGCAGGTTTTTCCGGTGAATAATCGATATATATATATATATATTTTTTTTTTCAAGAACCGCTTACCCGATTTTGAAAATTTTAGTATCAAAATAAAGCATTCAATGAGATCTTTCATACAAAATCAAAATTAAACATGTGTGATGTATTCTCATTGTACTACTACTTTTGTTTTCTTCTTACGACTGGGGGGGGGGTGAAATATGAAGATAGTATCTTACACATTTTTTTTCAAGTTTGTATATAATAGGCATGGCAAATGATGGCATGCTGCCTTTATCGGGTCCGTCACTTGAATTGCCTATATGCATAATGAAGAATCCATGAAGATACCAATCAGTGACCTCAGTCTAAAATAAAATTCATCAAGACTTGCATGAAGACTATAAAAAATATTAGACGCTTGTATTTTATTTATGCGTAACTTTAATATTTTCAAGCAATCAATCATCTTTTTCATTAAATTTAAAACATATTGTCATAAACGTTATATTTTATTACATTTCAAATAAATAGGTATATAAATTAACCTTATTTAATGCTTTTTAAAGAACTTATTCTGTCTTCAAAATTGAGTTGACTGTCATAAAGACTAGAATTCTCTAATAAACATGCACAATAGATTTAACAAGCTCTGGGTACGAAGAGCAATGGCGTCTGTACATAAGTTTCCCGATTTCGCCGTAATATGCTCCTTTTTGGAGCGTTACGGCGAAATGTTGCAGCTACCCGACCTCACAATACCAGAATTACAAGAAGCAATAGAAGAAACAAAATGTGGTAAGTAACCATTACGACTGCATAACCCCTAAAAACTGGAAATTGTTGTGATTGACGTCTAGAAATAGATCTAGTCTCGCGAAATCGAATGCCTTGAAGAATGAACGTTGAATTATTATGCAGACTTGCTTGAACCTGTGAGTGCGAGTGGGACTGTAGGCGTAGCTGTGAGTGTGACTGTGTGTTGCCAAAGCCTAGCCCTAGATCTAGGCCTCCTCTGTAAATCAGTGCGAGTTTGATTCAGTGTGATTGCGGTTCCTGGATGTACTAATGAAAAGTGGGCAACAATTATTGAATTAATGCTGTCTGACTCTGAGACTGATGTGGCCGTGGAGTTTATCCATAGCATAGCCATAGGAGTCAGGACCATAACTAGTCTTAAGAGTTAAGGCATAGCCAGGCATAAGCCAGGCATAACATAAGGCATAACATAAATCTGATGTTTGGACTTTGCCTTTGGTTGGATTGGCATTATCGTGAAGTAGACTTCTACTAGATCAGTAATACTAGTAGGGTAACGCGCCCAGTATTCGGTCACTTAAGGGGAAATCGCTCATATTTTGAATACGTACCTCTTTTATTTGGCAAGAAAATTGGTCCTCTAACACTTGTAACAGGCTTTTAAAGTCACTTAAAATATATAGATTGATGCTAAGCAAAATATTTCCAAGAGAAGAAGGAGCAGTTTCCTGCCCAGTCTTCGGTCACGCCGCCTAGAATTCGGTCACGCGATAGTGCGTGGTATCTCCGGTGTCAAGGAGCGAAGCGTCTTTGCGCACAACTTTCACACAAATGCGCGACAAAGCACTCGGATGTATGTGCAACTTGTATGTGCGTTGACCGAATACTGGACGAGCGCCATCTCGTGGCAAGGGTAATGTATATATATATATACAGTGTACATGTACCTCTTGCCTGTCGGCAGGGGTGTCGTTTGCAAATTCGCTGCGATACAGTGAACACCTAAGAGTAGGGTGTCTGAATGATTTTTCAATTTTTCCTTTTGGATCGTTTTTCACCATTATGGTTGGATAATTGAAAAAATAATTCACTCAGAATAATACATTTCAAATTTCAAGACTCACCGATGATTCTATCAAAAGATACAGCCCCCTCAATTCCCTCTAATATTCATCCTATTTTTGGTCAGAATCGACGAAAAAGACGTACACGCAGAGTTATGTTGTTTTGCTATATTTAGCAAAACAGCTGCATTGTGCAATATGCAAGAGTACGCGTGCAGCCGTGCAAGCGTATGCGTGTTGCTTAGCTGTATGCGCAACTCGAGCGCGAACGGCAATCCATTGTCTTCAATGGACATCCACTTCCGGGTCTGTTCGCCTAATACACACACGCGGTCCGATGCATATTCATGTGCAGATTTTACGCGCTATCACCATGGGTTCGGCCTGCGCGAGCTCAAGCCTCCTACTAATAGCTAATCCGAAAAATGGGGAAGGGTATTTTCAAACTGTAATTGTTTGTGATCCCTGGGGGCTAGCAAAAATAAGCGTATGGATATATTCCTTATGACTGGGACTACTTATCGCCAGGGCGTCATATCTCAAAAGTGGCAAATTTCGGAGCTAGCCAGGAAACAATGTTTAAATAGCTGTTTTGACCAAGATATTTTTAGAATTTCGAGATGACGCCCCTTGGGAAATATGGGGATTAACATGCTCTTTCATATGACACCTCATTTATTGAGTATCACCTTCAGGATCACAAAGAATAAAGGTTTGAATCTCGATTTGAAAAAAAACATTGACCAATTTTGCATGATCGCGCAATGCACGTAGACTGCATAGGGGTGCGTGCAATCTCTATGGGAAGAATTTTAGCACACAACATCGGGTGCGCAATCAGACACCCTACTAAGAGCTACTCTTCATACACATAATAAATTCATTACACCAGCACAGGTACATGTACATGTAGTTGTTTCACAATAGGCGTCTACATATGGCTACATGTCATGTATGCCTGTTAACTCACGTCCTAACGGAACCCGGAAGTTCAGAAACTTGTGCGACACTGACCAATTTCGAGTTAAGTTGGAGATCTTTCCGTGGCCGTCTACCTGATTTTAATACTTTTGAGAGTTTGGATGAGTTGTTCAGCTGCCTGATTCGTGCAAGTTTCGCAGCTCATGAATTATTATTGAGTTTGCTACAGCTGTTGAAACAGCTGTCTGACCGTATACTGGGCGCAACAAAAAAAATACACGGTGGCGACGGGCGATTCGCCCTCTAAACCTCTGAAATCGCCACGGTAAACATCAAGACGAGGGCGAAAAAAAATCCATATATGTTGAAAAATCTTCCCCGCCATAAATTGATATTCCCTGGGAATTAATAAATTAATTTATTGATGTGTCTAAGTGAAATCTCCGTTCAAACTACAAACTCCAAAACTAGAAACTTCCATCAACATTTAAACAAGTTTTGTGATTGCAGCGAATCAGTGGTCGTACCTACTGTAGGTAGATCTATACACCGCGGTATCCGCCTAAGCTCCTGGCCCAGCCTACGATGGAAATACGGAGTACATAGTAGTTTCCTGCCAATTATGCATACGATAGTACACTACTGTATCCACAATACACAGGAATAGAAGGCGCGTAGCTCCAGCGCACGTGCTCCTAGTAGGCCTAGTAAGTATTTACCGTCCGTCAGTGCTGAACTGCTAGCGACCAATTTGGTACGTAATATGTTTATTTAGTCTGTTTTCTGACCGGAATTGTTATCATGGACAATGCAATCCTATTTTTAAAAATGTGATTCCGTTTAAAATTGTGTTATTTATAACTTAAAACCATTAAATGTGAGTGAATATTTTTACTGTTGTCCCACATACCAATATATTTGTTATAACGAAACATGTAAAATCAATGCCAGATTTCTTCCCGTATTAATCGGTATAAAGCTAGTTTGGTAGACACAAATTGAATTTTGTTATAAAAAACCTGTAAATATATATATATAAATGATGGTCATATATACCTCAGATTTTTTCTTGCAACTGTTTAATTAAATTATATTATTTATATACGATGCCATCAATTTCTGTCTACGAAATGAAACTAGATCTAGCTTTGGCCTTTGCCTTGGCTTTAGAATTAGAATCTAGCCCTATACGGGAAGAAAAAAAATCCGGCAATGATTTTGCATGTTTCGTTATAACAAATACATCGGTATGTGGGACAACAGTAAAAATGTTCACTGACATTTAATGATTAAGTTATAAATAACACAAGTTTAAACGGAATTACATTTCTTTTGTAATGGGATTGCATTGTCCTTGATTCATGAATCATAAAAATTTGGGACAGAAAATAAAGACTAAATAACATATTACGTACCAATTTGGTCGCTAGCAGTATGATGGCTAAGGAAAAACACAACAGATTGTTACAGTTTACAATATAGCTTTAAGAAAGTAGCCCCCATTTTCAAGAGTAGCCCCCACTATTTTATTCTTAAAGTAGCCCCTCGCTGTTTGAGGCAATGGGAAAAGTAGCCCCCATAAAAAAATTAATTCCTAGCCTGCGTGTCAGTGATAATATTTTGTTATGATATGTAAACCGAACAGTTGAACAAAACGCTCCTTTTAACAAGTTTTATTTACATGTATATGTAAATCATACAGTAAACCATGTGTTTCACACAAAGTGAATAAATCGTGGGTATGAGTATCTGAATGTCTGCAATACTATACATGACATATATCTATGTACAGGGTACGTTACATTTGTATGTATATTTGCCTCTGCTTGGAATTTAATACTAATAGGGTAATTTCGTGTTTTAAAAAAAAAAGCCCCCCTGAGCTCCAAAATAGCCACCGCAAAATTATTAAGGGGGGCTATTTTTTTAAGGGAAAATCTGAAAAGAGCCCCCGTAAAAAAAAAAAGTAATTTTTTGGTTGACTGGACGCGTTACCCTACTACATGTAGTAGAAGCAATTGACCATTCGCTCCGCAGTCCACACAGTAGTGTTTCATACCTTTCATTGCATCACACGCTTCGGTCTCTTTTTTGCCACCCCATAGATAGCAAATTGCAAAACTGTGTGAGGTGCAATTTTTTGACTGACACAAAAATACCCAGGGAACCTGTGACAAAAAAGCATTAGGAAAGATGGAAAGTATTTAAAATTAAAATAAAAAGTTGGCAACAAATTTTTGACAACGTTGGAACTTGAAACTAAAATATACTTTCATTATATTTTACATCATAAAAAATACATGCATGACACAGCTTTCAGGTACCCGTATTAACTCAATGGTTGCACATACTGTTCCATACACTCTGAACAAAACCAGGCATTGCCAGGACAAAATCACACTTTTGGTCTCCAATTTTTTAAATAATGAATTGTCACGATTGCATGTCACTTTCAGGGTCTATTACTTGGCAACGGAGTGGGATTATTTCATGTATTATGACTCAAAATAATGCTGAATGAGAGCTCTTTCGAATGATATATATTCTACAGTATCAAGCTTAAAAATCTCAACAACAAAAAGTTCATGCAAGTCCCCATCTACACAAAAGAACCACAATATAACCAATGTTTTTTTTCTTCAGTAGAGGCGCATGGCAGAATATTGAGCAACTCTCTCGCACTTGAGAATGAGAGGTTGTCTTTAATACAAAAGGAAAAAAGAAACAACACCAACAACAAGGCAGTTTTTTCCCAGCCACATTTTTGCCTCTTTAGGTCAGGAGTAGCCTGGAAGATACGACGACTGCGTCTTAAATTCACTGAATACACACAGATATGGCATTCAAATTAAAAGCCCCTGAAAAATCACCTTTCCCTGCCCCCATGCTTTTGGAGAAAAAATTTGGAAGCTTTTGGTCTGCATAGCACCAAAATCCCTTCAGGAAAAATTAATCATTTTTAAACGAAGTAGGATTCAAGGTCACTGACCGCGTTTGGATCATTATGATGGCTCTTTTTTAATGCAGAGCACAGCAAGTAAAAACATGGCGGCTGTTTGACGCAGGCGCACAGATGTCGGTGGTGCTACATAATCCAAACTATACGATGTGGTGCAAGAGTGGAGATGTCTGACAAAATGCATGCTAACACTGATATGTCATGGTCTCAACTGTCTTACTGCCATCTATGTCATAATCTTGAAAGAGTTAAAAGAAAATCCAAACCTACTTCACGACAAGGTCTTATAAACTCTCACAATTTGTTTTCTTCTCCAGATGTTCCAATTTTGAGAGAGATGATCATCAAGTTGATGCGTCGTCTCATAAAAAATGTGAACGCTGAAAAATGGGAGAGACATTTAGTCAAGGTAAGATAGTAATGAAAGTATGCTCAGTTTCTATGCCATTTTAGTTTGATTTTGAAATGGTTAGAAATAAATAAAGTGTATTTATTTCGAGAGATGACTGTAATATTGTTTTTTGTTATTGTCTTCAGTTGTTAATCACTTGTAGAGAAATTATAACTTACCTTTGTATCTGGGGGGTGTTTCACAAAGACTAAGATCAACTTAA
Organism: Mesocentrotus franciscanus; assembly: GCA_037976565.1. Lineage (NCBI taxonomy): Eukaryota > Metazoa > Echinodermata > Echinoidea > Camarodonta > Strongylocentrotidae > Mesocentrotus > Mesocentrotus franciscanus. Next base: position 3,745,662 of record CP137686.1, on the reverse strand, counting down.
GTTGGACTTGAACTATGGCAGGCCATTTATGCCACTGGTTGCTCTCACCATTGGTCTCTCAAGGGACGTCACAAATCTACAGAATTTACGTTTTTAATAGTTCATTGTACAAGAAAAATAGTTACTTACATTGTAAATTTAAGTTATATTTAAGACCTGGGCCCCGTCTTACAAAGAGTTACGATTGATCCAAATCAATCGTAAGTCCTTCAATCAATCGTAAGTTTGCAGTCTCCTATCTCTTATGTACATGGTTGCGATTGATATCAATCGCAAATAAGTTGCGATTGATATCAACTCTTTGTAATACTACAGTATGCAATTTATGCCCTTAAAAAGTCTTGAACCAGATGTAAAATTAGAGGGGAAAAACCTTAGAAATTATGATCTTTATATATTTTTTCTTCAATAATGATTAATAAACAATCAAAAAATGTAAATTCTGTAGATTTGTAACCACGATTTATACGTCCCTTGACAAACCAATGCCAGGAATTGTTGGAGGAACTAGTGGCATGAACAGCCTGCCATACATGCACATGTAATTAAAGTCCAACTTAATTAAGTCTTTAACCCGCCGACTACTGAATTCTCTCATTCCCATAGACTTAATACATAAACCACACGATTCCTGTAGACAATGGGTTAAAGTAGTACGGTAAGCAGTCAAAATGCATTGCCATTTTTGTCTCGCCTGCGTAGCAAAAAGCGAGACATAGGCGCCGCTTTTCCGGTGGCGGCGGCGGCGGCGGCGGCGGCGGCGGCGGCGGCGTCAACATCAAATACTTAACCAAGGTTAAGTTTTTGAATTTTTAATATAATTTTGAAAGTATAAGTTCTTATTCAATGAAACTTGAACTAAAGGGTTATCAAGTATCCCCAATCATGTGAGGAGAATTTCAGGTCACAAAGTCAAGGTCAAAGGTCATTTAAGGTCAACAAACTTAGACCATGTTGTGGCATCATCATCAAAAACTTAACCTGAGGTTAAGTTTTTGAATTTTTAATATAATTTTGAAAGTATAAGTTATTATTCAATGAAACTTAGACTAAAGGCATATCAAGTATCCCCAATCATGTGAGTTGAATTTCAGGTCACTAAGTCAAGGTCAAAGGTCATTTCCGGTCATCAAACTTAGACTATGTTGTGGCATCACGTTAAGATCTTGAATTTTTATCGTAATTTTGAAAGTATACATTCCTATTCCATGAAACTTGAACATAGGGTTATCAAGTATCACCAATCATGTGATTAGTCTTTTAGGTGACAAAGTCAAGGTCAAATGTCATTTCAGGTCTGCATATTCTTAGTCAATATTCACTTCAAAATGCACTTCAAAATCCTGATTAGATTCAGAGGATTTCATTTTGGGGGGCCTGCTAATGGGCAAACCTGCCTATCAATAATGTCCCTACCTCAATTTTTCATCATATCAAATTGCGTAATGCAGGCGAGACCGCCGAGAGCGTTTCACTTGTTTACATTTGTCTTTCCTTTCTGTTTTAACAAGACCTGTCCTGTTTTCTCTTGATAAATGTGCATTTTTTGGTATATACAGTCAAACCTGTCTATAGCGACCACCCAAGGGAAACACAAAAAGTGGTCTTTGTAGACAGGTGGTCTTTGTAGACAGGTTCCTTTAGTACATGTTTCAATGAGAAAGCATTTTCAAGGGAAACAAAAAAGGTGGTCTTTGTAAACAGGTGGTCTTTGTAGACAGGTGGTCACTAAAGCAGGTTTGACTGTATTTACAGTACATTGTCAAAGAAATCAACTGTTAAGGCCAAAAAAAAAAAGATGTTCTATTGCCTTTTAGGTGCCAAAACATGGGTCGTTCGGTCGGATTTTGTTTTTGTTTTTTTCCTTTTTTTTTTTAGTGCCTTCAAAATGTGTCATGAATAAAGTGTTGTGTGAGCCTTTCCGTAGAAAATTCTAAACAGCTACCGTTGCCCAAAAAATTCAAAACTGTGGTTTCTAGCTGATGCAGTGCATGGTATATACAACACGTACACGAGGCCTGGGTCTACTTGCATGTTTACGCTAGTAGGATTTTGAAACTAGGACAGAAGATGAGTGAGAATTTGGGAATAATTTGATGATTTTATGCATTTATATCCCATGTAAACAAACAAAATACTTACTTTTTTTATTTATTTTTTAAAAGCCGACAGTAGATTTTCAGATTTTTGGGTCGGTCGCAAAGGACAATACAACATCTTTTTTGTTTAGGCCTAATGCATCTTTAAATAATGTTCAAAGTTTCAAATTCAAATTATTGACCCAGACTCCCGTCCCTTTTTTTTTTTTTTTTTTTTGTTGGGGGTGGGGGTTAAATTCACAGGTTGAACTACAGTATATGAAATATCTTGCTATATTCTATGTACAAATAATATTGAGTGCGCACGATCTTATTTCTCTCCGTATAGATAAGCCGCTACTATTCAGGAATGGCAGCATGGGAGGTGGACACCCTGGGATACATGCAGAGTAAAACAGAAACAAAACTAGGACTCCTAAAGGTAAGATTGTTGTCATTATTTCCTTAGTTTCAAAGAAATAAAAAGGAATAGAGGGTAATATAAGATTGTAAAACACCAGGGCCCCATTTCACAAAACTTGTCATCAGTGACAAATGACAGTTTTTGTTATAAGCTAGTGAAATCCTTGCTTCTGATTTGGTCATCAGCAGATTTGTCATTGATTTTTGTCATTTGTCATTGAAAAGAAACCCCAAAATACACGAATATTCTTATGTTATGGGCATACATGTAGTCAGCCTTTCCAATGAGCATTCAGAGTATTTAGACCGTTTCTTTCGCAATGCAATCTCATGACCAGAACGCATCTATATATTTGAAAAGTACCCGTTAAATAAATACTCTGCTGAAGAGGACTCTACAAAGGATTGTAAGGTTTATCTCTTTGATTTTAATAATTTCTATGTGATAGTCGATTTAACGAGTCCAAGTGACAAGTACGGGCTAGCTGTGAATTAGATGGGAGAACTTTCATTTTTACCCATAAAACGTTTAATAGACAAGTAAAGAATTAATATATTGTGGAGAGGACACATCAAACAATATATACAGTCTAACCTGTTTTATCAACCAACTGTATAGAAAGACCACCTGTCTGTAAAAAAAAAAAATCATTTCCCTTGAATCTGGGTTCTCATTGAAACCTGTACTAAAGGAACCTGTACATAAAGACCACTTTTCAGGATTCCCTTGAGCGGTCTTCATGTACAGGTTTCAATGTAGGCTACATGTACAGTACATGTAGTTGTAAAGTTATTTCTAATAATAATGATAAAGTATACCGTACTTATATATTTTCTATCCTCTCCTTCTCTCCAAACGCAGCCCACATTTTTTTTTCCTTTTTCTTTTTTTCTGTTTTTTCGCCGTCATGTACTGTAATTGTTTACGTCTTCTTGTTTACAGTCATTACGTGTTTTAATAAATGTTGTCTCTGTTGGCCGCTATTCTTCTTCGATTGATTATGTATTTCATCATACTTTTTCACACTCTTTATTATCCGAGGGTCCACAATTTACAAGCTCTGCTTTTCAGTGGACCTCTCCATTTCCTCAAAATATAAATGCAGTTAAATTTACAATTTTTGTCTTCTTCAAAATGTATAAATTACTGTAAAGATTTGTTTATTACAATTGTCACTATGTTTTGTATGTATTTTACATTGCATTTGTTATTATGTATTGTATTTTGTTGGAAATGAAAAAATAAAAAATGAAAATGAAATATATAGCCCATATCACAATATGTCTCTATGCGCTGTAAGAAAGAGTAAGAATGAAAGGTGGATAGAGTAACAAAAGAAGAGTGAGGTATGCTCAATATACTTCCTCTCGTTAACATTGGAAAGTATTTTTGAAAAGAAATGTTTTAAGACACGTCTATGATCGTCATCAGTTCACATGTATGTGATAGCCAATTTAATGAGCCAAATTCCAAGTTCAGGCTACCTGTTGCTGTGAATGAGGTGCAAGAACTGTCATTTCAAGCAATAAAATGTTTTATGGTACAGTCAAACCTGCTTCAGCTACCACCTGTATAGAAAGACGACCTGTCTATAAAGACCACATTTTTCATTTCCCTTGAATACGTTTTATCACCTGTACATAAAGACCACCTGCCTATTAAGACCACTTTTCATGTTTCCCTTGAGCGGTCTTTATATGTACAGATTTCACTGTAATGTAAAGAAATAATTCATTCTAGAGAGGACCCAGTTAAGGATATGAACTAATTGGGTGGTATTCTCGAAAGCAGACTAACTTTAGTCCATGGTTTAATCCTCCGGGAGTATGGAATGCCAAGTGTCCATATGAATATGTTTTTGAATAATGTAATCTGTCACTAAATTAAAATAAAATGTAATAACATAATTAATAAACAACAATATAACTATGAAATAATTATGTTATCATGGTAATTTAGGGACATATCAAATTATTCAAAAAAAAATTCATAGCGACACTTAGCATTCCATACAGTACTTAGTCGGAGGATTAAACCATGGACTAAAGTTAGTCCGCTTTCGAGAATACCACCCAAAGTTTTATCTTTGATTTTCGACAGTCATTTTTTTTTTTTTTTGTCTTTCAATATTTAGTGATCAGAATCAAACTTGACAATTTCAGAAATCATTGCGAGTGCACGCACCTTATAATGCAAAGAATTTTGTGATCACACATTTTTTATTATTTTTTTTTTTTTAAGGCAGGTATACAGAAATTGTAAATCCAATCTGATGAAAATGTTAAGGCAAGTTTCCCCTTGTGATCTTCAACAGTTTCTATGCGATAGCCAATTTGACGAGCCCAAGTCCAAGTTCAGGCTAGCTGTGAATGAGACGGATCCGGAGACCATGAGGATACAGCCAATTGGAAGGGATAAGATGGGACTCGTCTACTGGTTCCAAAAGGTAACCCTTCTTACGTCTAGGTCGCGCCAAAACTGTTTTCATTTTCTGCGACGTCAGTTCGTTTCTTGATTTTGAAATGCATGCGTTTCCCATGCGTCTGTACCCTACAATGCTTTCTTGGTTCGAAGTATGCATTTTAATTCTTGATGCCGGTTCGATGTGGAGAAAAGAAGTGGAGACACAGCGGAAAATTTTCTCGGGCCTTTGCATTTGTGGATCTGTTTCCCCTAAAACGCATGGGACAAGCAGCATAGCTATATCGATGTCACTTCGGCTCCAATTCAAATCATGCATTCCCAGATCGATGTCAGCTTGTTTCTCCGGTTTTCACATTGAAATGGAACGCATGGGCTCAACCATTGGTGTGACCTATGCATTACATTTTATGTTGTTTATATTTTATTTGTGTTTGGAGTATGGAATTCAAAGGCTGGAACAGTTATAGTAATGTGTTTTTCTTGGAAATATAAGACAGAATAAAAATATTGTGAAAAAGAGACAGTAAACTTTAACAGATCTAAACAGAGAGAAAGAGAGAGAGGGGGGGGGGTGACAGTGAGAGAGAGAAAAGGGGAAAGAGGGAGAGAGCAAACTTTCTATTTCAAAAACCAAAGCATTACAATACATTGATTACTGGCTTCAAGCTGGTGAAGGAAATTACTAGAGCACATGAGCTGTCGTAGCAGGGCAGAGAAAGAAAGAGAGAGGGGAGAGGAGAGGGGAGGGGGGGGGGGAGAGATGGGATAACAAAAATAAATGTTACAATTTCACAACTTGTGTTTTTATTGATAAGTGGAATAAAAATGGGATTGATGAGAAATTGGAGATAGAGACGATATAAAAAGTAGTGATTTAGGAATATACATCATGACCATGTATATCTCCCTCCTATAAAAGATGTGAATCTAGCGCAAAGGAGAAAATATTGACAGCTTTATGAATTAAACTAGTTTAAAAGAAATGTGATAACCTTGTAGTTGTATATAAATCAGACAATACAGGCAGAATATGTGTGAGAAGACTTTCAATTTGTGACATCTGTGAGTTAGTAATGATATATTGTTCTTGTTAAGATACTTTAAGATACTTTTTCTTATTTACTAAGCATTGAATGGTCAAGCCCCCAATTTTTTGTCTGAATAATTATCCTTTAAATCACATCCATATGCACATAACTTACAAAGTACGCAGGACAAGCTGCTTCTAAATCTACTTTACACAAAAACAAAAGTAACTCTTGGAGATAGCACATTCAGTTGTGCTGCTCCAAAGCTTTGGAATAGCCTACCACTAGACATGAGAATAGCCTCATCTGTTGCTGTCTTCAAAGTTTCGTTGAAGGCGCACTTGTTTTCAGGAGCTTTTGAAAAGTTTTTTATTGTGTGTCTGTAAAGTAGCGCTGTTAGGAGTTTTGATTTAATATAGTATATTTATATAGTATCTGTGCTATATAAATTGATGTAATTATTATTTAATTATTATTGTTACCTTTTTAGGATCATGATGCTAACATCAGAGTGTACAGAGAAGAACAAGATGATTTAGACAACTCTTCTTGGCAGATGGTTTCACAGTAAGTCTTGTCAGAGCTCATTAACTCTTATCCTGCCATAATGAATACAGCCCAGTGCCACAGGGCTAATCCCCATTGTGCCAAGCCACAAATCCCCCCTGTGCCAAGTTTATTTTGAGATAATCTGATGCACGCGATGTAATACGAACAATAGCGCGTGCGAGGCACTCAGCACAGTACAATGAGCATGAACAATAACTGCTATTACGAATGCGAGCAAGCATGCATAAAGCAGCAAAGCATTCGTTTGCTCGGGTGAATTAAGCAGCCAATCGCGCTCGCTAGTACAAAGCACTATAACAGTAGCGTGCATGCGGCCTTATGGCAGGATAGGAGTTAATACTCACTTGATTCTTCCTCTTTCATTCTTGCAATCTCTATTTCTGTTTGTATGTAATAACAATTAAAACAAGTGACAAAGAAAATTGCAGGAGTGGATATAAAACTGTTTAAAAATGAGCTCGGGTAGAAGTTGTAAAAAACTGTTGCAAATATATCTGCCTCTTATGAAAGCATATCCACAATGAGCTTCATGAAGAAAAGAGTGATTTTTGTTCACAGGTCGATAGAGTTGACCCTGCTTTAGCAACCACCTCTTTCTATAAAGACCATATTATATGTTTACCTTGAATTTTTTTTTCTCACTGAAGAAACTTGAATGTAAAGGCCACCTGCCCATACAGATAACCCTTTTCACATCCCTTGAGTGGTCTTTATATACAGTTTTCACTGTGTAAAGACCTGTCTATTAAGAGCACTTATCTAGTCTCCCTGGCTTGAGGGGTCTTTATATACAGGTTTCACTGTGCAAAGACCTGTCTATTAAGAGCACTTATCTAGTCTCACTTGAGGGATCTTTATATACAGGTTTTAACATATAAAGACCTTTATATTAAGAGCACTTATCTAGTCTCCTTTGAGGGGTCTTTATATACAGGTTTCACTGTATAAAGACCTTTATATTAAGAGCACTTATCTAGTCTCCCTTGAGGGGTCTTTATATATAGGTTTCACTGTTTAAAGACCTGTTTATTAAGAGCACTTATCTACTCTCCCTTGAGGGGTTTTTGTATACAGATTTCACCATAATTTGATTGTTTTCATTTCCCAGGGACCGAGATGATCTGGCAGGGCTTCTTTCTGTGCTGAAGAAAGGCACAAATAAACTCACCTCGTTAGAACTCAAGACAGATGACTCAGAGTCGACCACGACGTCTGTCACCAACGATGAGGAGACTGACCTCGACATCAAGGAAGAAAGTAAGAAATCGAGGGGTTTCAAATACTCGAGTGGAGACGCGAAAGTCATGGGTTCAATCCCTGGCACCGCACTTTTGTCCCTTCACAAGGCAAATTATCTACATTTCTCCTCTCGACCAAGTTGTAATATGAAGGATGCGAAAGTCATTGTAGTTTGCTCAGCATTGTGAGTGTCTGTAAAATGGTGTCTAGCTGGCATGCTCCCCAGAGAGTGGAGATAGTGCAAGCCTGAATCTAATGACTGGGGTAACAATATTTCTGTAAAGCGCTGAGAAATATTGCAGATGTATTGAGGGCTATATAACCCAGAACATTATTATCATTGTTAAATCTCTAAAGAATTTGTATCTCATTCAGTCAAATGGTGGTCCGACATTTGCTTTGGCAACATTAGAGTTGTATGAGACTTGCTCCAGTGACAGTTTTTTCTATGTCAGTTGCTCCATGTCAATTTTGTTCGTTAACAGAATTCTTAACTTCAACCCGTACCTACATTAGGTATGTCTTCATCGGCTCGAGATTGCCAAATAGCCCGCTATTTCTGGTTTGGGAAATAAGCCCGAAGTTACAAATCGCGTCCTCATCAGCTCGAAACTCGAGCTCGAGATATTTTGCTAAGCGTTCGCACATATATAGTGCGAGTCTTGGGGCTGGTGAAGATGCACCGGACAAATAACGGGATATTTTGTAAACTAGCCCAAGATATCTTGGGATGATTATCTCGACCAAATATCCCGCTAATTGCAACTGTGGGCTGATGAAGACGCAAATTAGCTGGATAATTTGCGATCGGGATAGTTAAAATAGCGGGTTATTTGGCAATTTCGAGCTGATGAAGACAGGCCTAATGTAACACTATACTTAATCCTAATCCTTGCCCTAAACTTAAAACTCAATTGCAACCTTGAGCCTTATCCTGTATCTATTACAAAAATAAAGCCACCTGTCTGAAGTAGTTATCTTAAGAGAAGTGTTTCCATGTGTTTCCATTTTTAAAGGTCGTAGCTTTGGCTGTGAATGAAAAACGATGTGATAACAATAAGGACACAGCACCAAATCTATCAAAAATTATTATAGCCATGTACTTGTAAGGACAAATCTCATTAAAATTTGAACAAACATACAATCTATGCACAGTGCCCATGTATAGTACAGTGTATAATGATATTTTTTAAATCTTTTTACCTTTTGGGCTGGGCTGGCCAGAAAATATATGTTTTCATGCTAGACTTTAGCAAACCTTCTGTATTCTCTTTTTCAGTTGCCAAGCTTCGCCTGAAGGTGTCATTCAGGCAAGAAACAGACTCCGAAGGTGTGAAACTTGAAACGACGATGCAGGCTGAAGTGATGAAACCAGAAGAGACTGTGAAATTAGAGACATTAAGTACAGCAGTGAAAGAGGAGCAAATGGATACCACAGATGGAGAGAAGGAATATATTGATGATAAGAAAGGAGTGAAAGAAGAACCAATGGAATCTTGTGATTTAAAGGAGAATTTGTCTGAACTGAAAACAGAAATGGAAACAGAAGATTCTGTTAAGAAAGATGACTGTGTTGCTTCGAAATTAGAAGAAGATACCAAGAACAACGCTGAAGAGAAGATGGCTAACAGTGAAGGCTTGGTTGATATGAAAAAAGAGGAGTTAGAAGTGAAACAGGAAGTACCACCTTGCAGAGGATCAGTGATTGTGAAAGTAGGAGATCGTGCTAAAGGTTACATGCCAGTTTCAACTCCGTCAGGGAGTGAAGCATCAGTCATGAAGGACAATAACGAGAAAGTGGATGGTGATGCGAAGACCATTGCAGGAGAGAGCGAGTCTAGAGAATCTAAAGAATCAAACAAATCAAGTGAGGAGGAATCAACTGATCTTTCTGAGAAGGTGCTAGAAAGGGCATCTGGTAAAGGCAATAGCAGCAAGGAGGAGAAGGAGAAATCAAAAGACAGTGTAAGTGATGAGAGGACAAAAGAAGATCAGGATGGTGAACAGGATAGACCTGAGGGCTGTTCAACCTCTGCTGTGGTACCTGAGGAAGTCTCTGAAAGGGCACCCAGACCAGCGTCTGCACCCGAACTGACATCACCCAGCGCTCCTGCAGTGACTGTGACACCGCCTAAGATGCTTGTAGGGGAACCAATGACTTCCTCGTCTCTGATCCCCAGCCAGGCATCACCAAGGGCCAGGACACCCACCACTAGCCTGTTCATGAGACCTTGGGAGACTACACCAACTCAGCCGGAGATAGAAATCGAGAAGAAAGAGGTGGAGGGAACATCAATTGGAGTAGATTCTGGTCGGAAAGATGGTCAGGTGCCAGGAGCACAGTCCAAAGGAGGATTAGAAGGGAAAGGTAGCGTGGCTGAGCAAACGCAATTACGAGAAGATGAAGGATGTAAGGACATGGAGGCTAAACACAATGTCTCAAAGAGAATCCCTGAGGTTAAGAAATTGGAGGATGTCTCAAAACCCAAAGAGGACAACTCAGCATTAGAAAAGACAGTTCAAGACAAAGAGGCTACGGACAAGGAGGAAGACAGATCAGCCAGAGCAGAACCCTTGGAAAATACAAACTTGTCAGTTACACAAGAGAAAGGACAGGAAACAGAAGTCAAAGATGTTGTGAATAAGAATGAAGTGTCAAAAGAAAAATCTGGGCATGATAGGAATGTTAAAGTAGGCAAAGCTACTGACTTGCAAGAGGAGGAGGATTCCAAGAAGAGTCCTGCACTTGTGGAGAGATCAGAATGTGAAGAATCAAGGAAAGGGGATGATATGAAAGAGAAGGAGGAGAGGAAAGAAGCAGAGGAGGAAGATGGTCAAAAAGAGGCTGATGCTAAAGTTGCCACGAGTGAACAAGATGAGGATCTTTTGAAGGGAGACAGTAAAGTGTCGGGCGTAGAGCAGCATGATGAGAGTGATGAAAAGTCCAAGTGCACAGAAGAAACTGAACCAAGAGACCAATCAGACGGGAAGGAGAAGACTGAAGAGCGGAAGAAGGAAAGTTCCAAAGTGGAGGAGGACGTGACAGCAGACAGGCCCGAATCAAAGGAGATGGAAGAGCTGAATAAAGAAGGAGCAAAGGGGGAAACGGAGAGCACTGAGAAGAACAAGCAGGAGAAGAGAGATGAAGAAGAAAAGAAGGATGACGGTGTTGAGAAGGAAAAAACAGAAGCGGAGGAAGCCGTCCAGCCTCTGTGTAAAGGGTCTCGTCCTCTCAGGCCAAGAAGAGGCAAACAACAGGAAGAGGAACCGGAGACGAAGAAACCCAAACCAGCCCCAAAGAAAAGAGGAAGACCAAAAAAGAAAGTTGAAGTTTCAAGTCAAGATGAGAAGACAAGTCAGGATGAAGGTTTTAGCCAGGAAGATGAGGAAGAGAAGGAAAAAAGAAAAGCGTTTCCAAAGAAGTATTGGAAGATGAGGAAGAAGATGAAGAGGATGAGGAGGAAGAAGATGAAAGTGACGAAGATGATGACGATGATGACTATGGGAAAAAGAAAATTCCCAAAAAGAAAGGGGTGCGGACAGCGAAGAAGAAACGCAAGAAGAAAAGACTACGGTACACTCCGAAGAGGAAGGCGTCGCAAAAAGCCGTCAATAAGATAGTTGAAATGGAGAAAGATGAGGAGGATGGATACGCGGTGAAGAACAAACTGAAGAAGGTTGTTGATAGTGACTGGATCTCTGAAGAAAATGATGACACACCTTGCTGTAAATGTGGACTGTACAACCATCCCCGATGGGTAATTATTAATATCATACCACTCGTTGTTTTTTCGTTATTATAATTCATTGACTTAAATTGTTAATCGATCATACCGTATATTTTACGTACTGGTCTCTTGTGAAGGCAGCTATTTGGAAAATTTGAAATGATTTGCTTGACTTTGATACTTCAGACCTTTTATGTCACTTTGGCATCGTTTCACTAACCCATTATAAGTACATGTACAAATTCGCCAACATGCCATTGAAATGCGTGTTAATGTTATTACATGCGCTTTTACACGATGTTGGCCATTTATACACTTATGACAGTATGAAACGAAGCCCACTCACGTAAATACACTTTTAATAATTATAAGAGGAAATTTTTAGAAATGTCCTACAAAGACTTCTCTCACGTTGCCCTCATGGCCAGTAAAGAAATCAAATGGAATTGTCATTCAACATTGTGTTTTTCGTTCAATTTTATTTATTCAATCCAAGATTCTCTTGTGTGATAAATGCGACTCTGGTTTTCATACGGCTTGTCTACGACCACCGCTTATGGCCATCCCAGACGGCAACTGGTTCTGCCCAAAGTGTGAACATGTGAGTACAAGACTGGCACATAGCAAGGAACAAGAGGGGGGAGGGGAGAGTTACGTTGGGTTTGTCTTCTCTGTGTTAAATTTTGTCGCTGGTAGCATTCATGTGGGAGCATTGTATACTGGTTTATTTAGTTTCAAGTTATAATCTTTGTCATATTATAATTATTGTGAGGAGGAGGGGGTGGAGGAGGAGGAAGAAGATGATGATAAAGATGATGATGGGGAGGGGAAGGAGGAGGACGAGAAGGAGGATAATGAGGAGTAGGAGGAGGGGAGGGAGAGGAGGAGAGGGGGGAGAGGGAGAGGAGGATGGAGGGGGTGTTTACAGTGAAACGGGGAAGGGCACATTTACACACAAGGTTTTAATCATAGGTCTGGGATAGATACAAACCCATGATCTCAAGATATTGGATTCAACCAGCAGATGCTCTACTGACTGAGAAAATTGCCCCCTCTCCCTATACTCTATTTGCATCCATTTTATCCATGAAATACACATTGTTGATTGAGAAGAAGACAAACCATTCTTTATTCTGTTCTGTTTACTCTGCAGGAGGAGCTGATAGTCAATCTGCAAGCAAAGCTGGAAGATCTCGATGGTGACCTGAAAAAGAAGGACAGAATAGCTAGAAGGTAAAAGAAGTTTTTTTGTTTTTTTTGGGGGGGGGGCATAGAGGGGGTGGCGCTTTCCACCATTTTTGATGAAAATTTGTCTAATAAGTATGGAGTTCATGTACTAAAAACAGGTACCCCTATGTAGAGAGGTGAATTGAAAGCCTTACACAGTAATGGCAAGAGTGACATTATTAGGAAAATGGATTGTGATCAATTGATCAAGTCTAGTGAACTTTTGCAAAAGAAATCTCATGACAAATTTTGTTGAATAGATTTATTTCTAATAAGCTGCAAAAGCCACATGTATATCCATTATGCCCATGCAAGCCCAAAATAGCCATAAAGATGACCCTTTGAATAATGCTATGTTTTATCATTTAAAAAACTATTGCTATTACCTGGCTCATTTATATTTGTTCATGAAGCTTGTATTATTATTATTATTATTATGATGCCTGTCTATTTCCTGTCCTTTAATCATCAATTGTTCTCTCAATTTTATATTTTACCTGCAGGGATGAGAGAAAGTTGAAATATAAATACACAGATGTGTGTGCCGTCAATATATTGCCAGAGGTAAGTATTAAAGCACAATGTTCTGCCTCAGGGCCTTATCTGAGGACTCTGAATATAATTTGCTATTTTTATTTGTTAAAAAGTATGTTGGTTGGTTTGATGGTTTGTATTACCTGACTGCTAAGGAAGCATGTGTATGCTTGTAAGTAAGCAGCCAGGGACCGACAGCTTTAAGTCCTCTCCGAGGGACTTGATAATGAGGATTAATGCCTTACCAAAGGGAACTAGCGCATTGACTTGGTTTTGAATTGGGAACCTGCCGGGTACGAAACCACTGCTCCACCACTGAGCCATTGCGTCTCCTCAAAAAAATATTTTGATGAATTTACATTAAAGATACTATGCCCCTTTTGCAGCCAACATCAAATTCTGTAGAACTTTGCAGGAATTATGAATATGTCATGTATGTCCTATCTGTGAAATTTAAATATTAGCAGTGTCCTAATATTCAAATTATGCAAGGAAACCCATTTACTTGCTAGACTTCACTGTCAGACACTATTGAGTGACTGACTGGACTGGCAGGCCAAAAAAATGAAAGGTTAAATTCCAACGGCATTTGAAAGGCAATACTAATTTAGAACTTCCCTGAAAAAAGGGGGCTTGAAAATGTCTTTAATTGGGAAAATAACGACTATTAGTTGTCGAATCGACTTAGGAGCTATAGAGCCAGTAAGTAATAGTCTGATTTTTCAGACCATTGTACCGAATGGTCGTACGTTTTATGCTGCGCAAAGATTCAATCAGTTTAATTTTGGCCATTACAAGAAGTGGGTTATTGATGTAGACAAATGCTCATGTACCCTTTACAGCTCATTTTATGTATGTTATTACCAAAGATGAAAAAGTCCAGTCAGTCACTCAATAGTGTCTGACAGTGAAGTCTAGCAAGTAAATGGGTTTCCTTGCATAATTTGAATATTAGGACACTGCTAACGTTTAAATTTCACAGATAGGACATACATGACATATTCATAATTCCTGCAAAGTTCTACAGAATTTGATGTTGGCTGCAAAAGGGACATAGTATCTTTAATGATATATTCAAAATTACTGATCTGTAACAATAGCAAAACCAGTTCCATCATAATAATGATATTATAGGCTTTCTAGATGTAGAGCTTGAGATGAAGGTGTTGTGAGTGGTTGAAGCACTTGACTTGAAATGCCAAGGTTGTGGGTTTGATCCCTGGCAAGGCATTATTCTATATTTGCCACTCCTTACCCAGGAGAGAAATGGGGATCTAGTAGGAAGACGAAAGCCTTTGTGTTTAATAGTAATTGCCATATGCCCTCACAGTGACCATATGGTAGGAATACTCTCGTGGAATGGAGATGGTGCACATTGTACATGAATGAATCCGGTGACCAGGGTAATAATATCTGTTAAGTGCTTAGAGACGGTATTTTGTATTAAGCGCTATATAAATCCAGATTATTGTTAATAATAATAATAATAATAGTACGTCCTTATATATCGCATTTCAGGACTGCAGGCCCTCTCAATGCGCTTTACAGATATATATTATTACCCTGGTCATCGGATTCATGCTTACTCGCACACAATGTATGCACATTCTCCACTCCCTGGAGAGCATTCCAGCCAGTCGCCATTTTACAAGTGCCACTTGCTAATCAAACCACATTAACTTTTGCATCCTACCGGGTACCCATTTAACACCTGGGTGGAGAGTGGCAAATGTAGATCAATGTCTTGCCAAAGGACATTAGTGCCGCGGTGGGACTTGAACCGCGGACCTTGTGATCCACAGTCCGGTGACATATCCACTTGTCCATGGCACCTCTGTTATTATTATTTTCTACACTTTGGTATCCTTTATCCTTAGATTAGGCCCTAGTGTCATTGTACGTTACTAGCTTCCTTGATTTTGTGTAAATATGTAATCTCATTCAACAGGAAACAATGGTAGTATCAAAGAAGAAGCGGCAAGCTGAGCAGAAGCGATCACGGCACAATGATTATGAAGAAGAAGAAGAGGAAGAGGAGGATGTTGAAAACGAAGATCAACGCAACCACAGATCCCACGGCTCACGATCACGCCGATCACAGGGCTCACGGTCTCATCGATCACAGGGCTCACGACGTCGGCGATCGCGGAGCTCACGACATCACAGATCACACAGAAGTAGACCTCGCCGATCTCAGAGAGACTTTGTGGTGCCCGACACGAAGATGATTACGAGGTTGTGAATAGGAGGTCGCAGAGGTCACGTAAGACCATTGATTACAGCTTCAATGACTTTGACTCGGCTATCAAGACAGCGATCAATGATGAGGTGGAGGAACATAAAAAAGGTTAGATTCTAATTTTTAACAAAATTATTGGGTCTTGGATGGGAATAATTAAAGTTCAAATATAACAAAATGGATTGTATCATATTGATCAAATTATTATGATAACAGTGGTCTGAACAGTTAACATAAAAAAGTATTAGCATTTTGTACCGTGGCTTAGGCAATGCATTTTTAAATATTTGCCTGTCTTAACAAAAAATTGAGGAAAAAACCTTGTGTTGTATAGGGAATTTCAGGTTTTGTAATATTACAAATAGGGGAAGCAAAGCTAGGCTTGGTTTAAACCTGAAGCATGGCACACTAGTTCACAGCACTGCACAAAAGTTCAAAAATAATCTACCCAGAAGGCTGTACTAGCACTGGAAGAAGAACTGTATTTCATTATCACCACCACCATTACTGCTATTATTGTCATCATCATCATCATCATCTCTACCACCACCACAATCATCATCAATATCATCAACGTCATCATCACTACCACTAATATCACCATAATCATCATCATCGTCACTACTATCGTCACAGTCATGAGAATCTCTTTGTTTTCTTCTCCTAGCAGCGGTGGACCAATACAAGTCCCGATGGGGGGTGAGCCGAGGAAAGGACATGTCCACCATCATGGGAGCCGAAGTCGATGACGAGGAGGAGCAGGAGGAGGAGAAGGAGAAGAGAGCCGAGGAGGAGGATGGAGAAGACGAGGAGGGGAAGAGACGGGACAGGAGAGGGAAGAAGAAGAGACGGCTCAACGATCTAGAATGGTCTAGCGAGGACGAGAACAGCGAAGACTTCAAGGTGGACAGGTAAAGCATAACTCACCTTCCTTGAAAATAGATCATTCATATGATAATAATGATAATAATAATAATAATAATGGAGGCTTCTTATACAGAGTACCCCCAAAAAACTTACTTGTACACTTCCAATAATGCGGTACAAATGTCAGTGGTACTTTAGATGGGGAATATTTTTAGACAAAAAATGATACCAAAATTGCCGAAATTGGTTGAGTATTCCTTTTTCTGGAATTTTTGTGATTCAATGTGGAAGACATTCATTGGCACTGCTCCTTGCTGAAAAAACATATCGTTATGTATTTTCAGAAATGGTGTTAGCCTAAGCATTGGGCAAGCAGTAATAAATGTCAGATTGAACACAACATTCCACACATATTTTTGTCGTTCCTTGCCAAGAGTAGTCAGCCTGTATCAAAAAATTATTTGTTTGAGTTGCCTGATCATCTTGTATGGTGGTCTTAATGAAAACCGGATAGAAAAAAACAGAAATGTGGTGAGAGAAAAGCAAGAGTAAACGTAGGAATGCATTTACTCGGTGCTATCAGACTTCTCAGTTATTTCCCTCGCTCAACTCATCTTCCCTTCCGCAGTGAAAACGAGAGTGAGTCGGCTGAAGAGGGAAGTAATTTCTCGGAAGCAAGTGAGGACAGCTTCTTAACATCAAGACGTCGCGCATCGAGACGGCGCGCACCCTCGAAGAGGAGCCTTCGCTATGCTGGCATGCCGAGAAGAAAGAGTGAGAGGGGGAGGAAGAGGGTGAGGTACTACAGCTCAGCGGAAGATGATGAAGGCAGCTATTACTCGGGAGCTCAGCTGGTAGTTACTCCGGTTAGTATTGGGAATAGAATGACGATAATTTTCGTAGAATCACAATGATATTATATCAATGGAAAGCTGAATGAATGTAGAATGCAAACATAAAGGAATAAAAAATTGTTTTCCCTTTCAGTATTGCACAAAAGCAAAAATACCGGTAAGGACCTCATTTTTCACACCCCTCCAAATTATGGGACAACGGGGTCTAATTTGCTGCAGTTATGGTGGCGACATAACATCTGAAATGTCAAGATGAATTTACTATATGCTCTGAACAAGGATTGCACCCATGACCTCTTGTATGAGAGTCAAGATCAAAACAGGAATTCAACCCCTTTCACGATCATAGCATAATGGTAAAAGTCAAGATGAATTTGAATTTACTATAAGCTCTGAGCAAGGATCGAACTCAGGACCTCTCGTTTGAGAGTCAAGAGCTTTCGTTGATATACCCCAGTGCTCCCACCAAGTTGATGAGGGCAAGTCGGCGGCAGAGGGAAGTAATTCTAAGACAGGAGTGACGACAGCTGTTGCTCCTCTGACAGACACTAAAATAGCATATAATTGATATCATTGTATTCTATGGCTTATAAGCTTTCCATTGTTATATAATTCATCTATTTCATTTTTAACTTCCGACAGGGTCTTTGATATATTGGAAATCAAGGACAAAGCCTTATTCTAAACAAACATCCCTGTGGGATAACTGACATTATCAAACCTATCTTAAATACAAGTAGAACAATCTGAGATAATAGTTACCACATTTCACTCTAATTTCCTTATTGCTATCATTAATGTTTATTATTTTTAACAGGGAGTGATTCTGAGGATGATGAGGGGACTTCTGGAGGAATGCGGAAAGCCGCTGCCAAGATCATCTCGTACAGAGAATACTCTGATAGCGACGAGAGTAAATTGAAGAAAAGGAAAAGACAGCCAGGACCCCGACACCTTCTCCGTCATCGTCTTCTGAGATTGAGGATTACACCCAACGAAAAAGAAAATTCCGCATCGATAGTGATGAGGAGGAGGAGGAGGAGGCAGAGGAGAAGACGAAATCAAAGAGAAGGATTGAAAGTGATAGTGAAGATAGTGATATTGGAAGGAGGAAAAAGAAGAAGAGCATTGATCTCCAGCGATCGTCTCTGCGTAAGTTATCCACGAGGATCGACTATAAGAAAATGGCGGGGGAGAGCACGGAATCGGACGAAAATGATAGTAAGAGTGAGCGATATCAGGACTCGAACAAAGAGAATGAGGACGAATCTGGCGATGAAAGCAGTGATGAGGCTGTTAGCCAGAAAGTGAGGACTACAAACAACTCCCCATTCGCAAATGGGACAGTCTTACATTCCAACCACTGTCAATGGTGGTGCCAGTACAGTAGGCCTTCACGACGAGACTGCTTCACCGGGACAGAGGGATGCTAATGGTGGTGCAAACGGAGGGACGGTAAATGGAGAAGGTGAGGAGGAGGACGACCTTTTACAGGTCACAGACTTGATTGATTACGTGACACAAGACATTTGAGGTCAAAGGTGAAAGATTGTATCTTTGAATCTATGAGGAATTATCTGTATATAGGTATTTTGGGTGATATATCAATGTAATCTTGTTTTGTGTTAATTGTCTGATTGTAATTATGTTGTCTGTCAGTCATTTTGGGTTTTAATTGTGGAACAAAATTGCCTCAGATAATAGAAGATGCAAAAAATGATACTGCCAAATAATGGTCTTCAATCATTTAAACACTGATATAATCTTAGTCCGTCTTGTATCTGAATTGCCAAAGTATTGTAAATCACTACTAAGTCTCATTGGTCAACAGTAATCCTGATGCATATCATGTGACCGGCTCACAGCCAAGTATTCGATTAGGATGCATCTATCCATTTTATAATATAGTAGTTTAGAACAAACTACTGGGGAGCGTTTCACAAAGACTAAGATCGACTTTAAATTGGACTTAAATATGGCAGGCCGTTCATGCCACTAGTTCCTCTAGCCATTTCTGGCATTGGTTTCTCAAGGGACGTACAAATCGTGGTCACAAATCTACAGAGTTTACATTTTTTGATAGTTCATTATTGAAGGAAAAAATATTATCTAAAGATCATAATTGAGAGACCAATGGTGAGAGCAACCAATGGCATGAATGGCCTGCCATACTTAAGTCCAACTTAAAGTCGATCTTAGTCTTTGTGAAACACCCCCCTGTTAAATCATCATACACATTCAAATCAACAAATCATGTAGAAATGCTAAAAGAAAAAGTAAAAGAAATGTACTTTTCCATTTGTAGATGAAATATTACTTGCCTACATTTGAGTACATGAATGGTTAGCATTATAATTGTTTAATGAAAATTAAAGCCTCTGTATATGCTTCAAAATTGTATTATGGTTAACTAGTCATGACAAAAGTTTTGATTAATGGTCGGTCCGCCATGTGCTTTCTGATCATCTTATTGGTGCAAACTGTGAGGAAATTGAACTATTGAACTGTTATAAGTATTATTAAGGTGATAGATTTTGTTTGATGGTTTGTTTTACCCGACTGCTAAGGAGGCATGAAAATTCTTGTAAATAAGCAACCAGAGGACAGATGGCTGTAAGTCCTCTGTGAGGACTTGGTAATGAGGATTAATGCCTTACCAAAGGGCACGAGCGCAATACCTTAGTTTCGACAACTACTCTACCACTGAGCCATGGCTCCTCCTAGTATTATAATTAAGAGGAAGTTTTTAAATATTCATTGTTTGAAACAAACATTTTCTTTTTGTTATGGCAGTGCTTTCAATCATGTAAGTATATACAGCTAATTGATGATAAAAAGTAATCTCTTGAATTAATGCTGCAGATCGTTGCATCTAGAAATGTAGATAGATGTGCTTCCATCTCTTGGATAGGATGTATATGAAGGTACTGTGTAATGTAGCCCATACTCTATGCATTAGTAATGATTGAATATCGTCGTGGATCATGTAGAAGCCTAACCTTGTCAATATTTGTTTTTCTTGCAACACGCATCTCTATTGGTCTCTGTTACATAAAATCTAATGGCAGTATTTAAAGGGTTAACAATGAGCTATTACATTTCTACTATACTGCATAAACTAACATTTTCGTGTCCAGATATGTCAATGGATGACGGGCACAGACATTTTATTGAGGGTCTGTATTTTTGCGATAGTTAACACAGGTTATTTTCAATATTATGTCCACACATATAAACATGGATCATGTACAACTTAAAACCTTTCAATACATGTTTTTCTTGTGACATGTGTCTTCATGAGTCTGATACGTAAAATGAAAATGTTCCGCTGTATTAAAGGGGGTAACTGTGAGCTACGCAAGTTCTTTAAAACTGTAGATGGGCTGTGGTCTAGTGGATAAGTCACCAAACTGTATATCACAAGATATGGGTTTTGAATCCAAGCCCAGCACCAGTGTCCATTGGCAAGACATTAATCTACATTTGACACCCTACAATTCTCGACCCTACAATAATTCCCAAACTTGGTGAAAGTAAAACCCCCATGAAAATGATGGCTTGTACAGAAACTGCTATTTATTCAGTATGGAAAAATATATCCACAGTCCCAAGTAAACCCTTCCCGGAGGGGGAAATCCACCCCCTTCAGCTGCAAGAGCACCAAAATAAACCAACCTTTTTGTTGATTATATCACCAGAATATGTGCTGTTCATTTGGTTATATGATTACAATGTGTGTGAATGCATAGAGTCACTACTTAAAAATTACTGTTTTAGGGTGCTGTATATCTATCTCTTAACAGAATGACAGCTCAATTGGGTAGCCTTCAATTTCTAATGTGTCTTGCTACCTGCTTTCCTTGCCCATCCGCTGTTCATTACTTTGGATGTACAAGCTTTTATATCAAGATCACGAAGGGTGGTATTCTCGAAAGCGGACTAACTTTAGTCCATGGTTCAATCTTCGACTAAGTATGGAATGCCAAGTGTCCATATAAATATTTTTTGAATAATTTGATATGTCCCTAAATTACCATGGTAACATAATTATTTCATAGTTATATTGTTGTTTATTAATTATGTTATTACATTTTATTTTAATTTAGTGACAGATTAAATTATTCAAAAACATATTCATATGGACACTTGGCTTTCCATACTTAGTCGGAGGATTAAACCATGGACTAAAGTTAGTCCGCTTTCGAGAATACCACCCAAAGACTTTAAAACAAAATCAACCTAAGGTCATTTCAATAGCGTTGTTCATCACCTTTTGCAACGTGGGAACATGTACAAGGTTTGTGTAACAGATCGCACGGTTATTAACAGGTTATATACATTACATGTTGCTATGTCAGGCAAGGTATTCTTTCATCAAGATGATCGGTTTAAGCAGAAGTGCGCACAAATCATTTGTTATTGTATGACCGCAGTTTGGGTTTGATAATGTCAGTTATCCACAAGGATGTTTGTTTAGAATAAGCCTTTAAATAGGCTTTCTGAGAACCGACAGGAAAACGTTCTTTCCTGCTATATTGGAATAAAGGCCACAACAATGGAATGAATGGAGATAATTAAGGACTACATTTACAGGCAAAGTCGAAAAGGGCAATAACTTGGTGTTAAAGATAAAGACCAGTTCTGGTCATGCTATTGCATTGTGAAAGAAACGTTGTGGAATCGATCAGAAAAGGTTGATCATCTATCATATAAGTATTGATGTGTACTGCAAGGTTCTGGAATCATCAAAAATTCAAAATGATAAGAAATTTGGCCCAGTCTTAATAAAGTTACAAGCACTGTACACAGAAAGATGTATATGGGACTACGCGACCACGTGCGCGATATCTATTTGGTCCCAATAGATATAATAATTTACCAAATATATCAATTAGGCGGTTTTCCCGCAAAATTTGTATCATCACGTATTAGTCAAAACATATTCTTTCACATGATTGGTAATGAGAGCTTCCATTTCATTTGTTGAGAGAGGAGCGTTTCCAAAACTGGTCTTTACCTTTAAGATAGAATGTGGTAATGAGATCAAATAGTGTTATTGCTTTAGCTACCGGTCAAATTTGTTTCAAAAGATGAAGCATAAGACCGTATTTTAGGACAACTGCCCCCTGTTTTGTAGCAAAGAGAAAGTGGTGTAGAAAATACAATGTATACCCGGGCAGTATCTCATGAAATCATCAAAGTACAAGTTAATGAATTTTGTCTAATTTGTTTCAAAAGAGGAGGCATGAGACCTGCACTTTAGGACATCTGCCCCCTGTTTCGTAGCAAAGAGAAAGTGGTGTAGAAAATACAATGTATACCCGGGAAGTATCTCATGAAATCATCAAAGTACAAGTTTATAAAATTCCTATAGAAACGTAAGAGGTGTTGTAGTCCAGCGATTTAATCACTTGACTGGAAATGCTAAGGACATTGGTTCAAACCCCGGCAGGTACTTATATCCTTGGCATTTTATCTACATTGCTCTTCTCCACCCGGGTGTTAAATGGGTACATGGTAGGATGCGAATGTCATTGTGGATTGATTAGCCTGTAAAAGATGACTGGATGGAATGATCCCCAGGGAGTGGAGAATATTCACTGTAACATGCAGAATATTAATTGAATCCAGTGACCGGGGTAATAATAATACTGTTCAGACTTTTGTCGCGTAATGGTTATGGGCTTTATAAGAAAAAAGTATTGTTATTATTATTAACATGCGTGTTTTATAGTTTCATAAATAGATGCCATGGGAAGTCAGTAATCAAGTCTTTGTGATGAAAAGACCATTTTGTCAGACAAGGTACATGTTCCCTCGTTGAAGGTGCATTGCAAAAGCGAATGAAGAAAGCAACAAGTGTATTGGAAAAGAATTACTCTGTGAGATATATATTTGTAGAAAACCTTTCAAGTTTCCCTAGTTGTCATCCATAGTCATGAAAAAGGAGATGATCGAAATTTAGATTTGGTTTTCGGTGCTTTGAATCTCATGTTACACATCCTAACTGTTTAATTTTTATTTTATATTTTTAAATTTCTAGATGAATCTTTCTTGAATTAAGATCAGCTATTATAGTACATTCCTGTATTGTTTTATTTTGTTTCCTTTCTTCATCCCAATTATGCATTGTATTCCCACCTAACTATTCGGTTTCTTTATAGAGTCTTGTTTTCGCCAACATTGGTAATGTCCAATTGTATCCTAAATAATTGTATTTTCCAATTTCCAATTGATTTTGAAATTAGTAGTCGGCATATTGACCTTATTATTTAGGTGAAAGATTTGCAACTCAAAGTATTGCTTGTGCATTGTTCATGCATCTAGCAGGCTTTTTATTGTGTATTTTAAAGGGCAATCCAACCTTTGTAAAAGTGCATTTGCATGAAAACAGAAAAAAGAGAGAAACAGAATGGTGAAAGTTTGAAATAAATTGGACCAATGGTAAGAGACATATGAATGTTTGAATTGTGAGATCACAGAATATATGCGAATCTCAAATTGGCAATTGGTCAGTAGATTGTGACATAGATATAGACAACTCTCCTGTTCATTGTATATTAAAAAAAATATCATGAATATCTGTTTTTCTCCTTACTGCCTTCTCCCTTAGGGCATTGCTCAAAATATATTATGGATAGCATTTTATTACAGGTCCTCCAAAAAGGATAAATAAAAACCTCCTGAGCCATACATTTTGAGAAAAAAAAAAATGATTTTTTTTTTTTTTTTTAGTCATTTTGTGTGTCACAGTGACATTACTGATTCAGCCAATTTGAAGTGCCCATATGTATAGTGAATACAGCTTTAAAGATTAGCATGGGTTCTGGTAATGATAGAACTAAGTTCTCACAGAATCCAACAAAACTTACACTGAAAATAACAAATAAATGGCATGTGCCAAACGATTTTGGTAGGAGATGTATGGGGGCTGAGTAATGAGCATAGAAAGATAAGGAAATCAAGGTAAGTTGGCCTGACACCATGTGCTTAACACAGGTCACTACGTGCAAATGAGAGTTGTTGGAGATGATTTCCAGCAAGTTTTTGTGACTTTGTTTTTATTTTAATGGTTCAAACAATCGATCTACTGCATGATAAACAATCCAGAATGAATTATAGCCATGTTCTATCGCCATACGATTCCCATGCCAGAGCTCAAGATTAGCTTCAAAAGATTCATATCTTATTGTTTGTGCACTTTCGTTCAAAGTTTCACCTGTCTGCTTCTCTGACTTTCTAATTTATGAAAGAGTAGTTGTCTATTAAGGTTGGATTTTCCTTTAATTGTGATTTATTCTCATTCTTTGATGTACATATTGTATATGAACCAGCTTTGTACAAAAAATTGCAGTAAAACGTGGCTTTCATTTTTGTTCTGAGAGAGAAAAAATGACTAGTGAAGGAGCCATTAAAATGTACATGTATTATGTATATTTATGCATTCAAAATTATTGTTGTCTGTGTCGTTTGTTGTACTTTATGACAAGTATTTTTCTTTTAAGGGTATTAGTAACCGTACTATGTTTCTGAAAGGATGATGTTTCATCTAAGTATGCCATATATAGAGAGGCACCTCTCCCCATCTCTCTCTCTCTCTCTCTCTCTCTCTATCTTTAGCCCAACATCTCTCACTCTGTCTTTCCCTCCCCCACGTTATATCCACTTTCTTTCTCTCTGTCTCTTTCTGTCTCTCCCTCTCTCTGTCTGTCTCTCTCTCTCTCTTTTTTCTTCTCTCTCTCTCTCTCTCTGTATGCTCCCTGTTTAAATAACTAATTTATCTTGGTTAATGTATTCTGATCTGCCCATCAGTCTAATTCTCTACCACTCTACTTGTCTATTAGTCCGTCTGTCGATCTGTCTATCCGCTACTCACCTTTATCGTGACGTAAGGCAACATTCAAATTGTTCCTTACAATCGAACCTTTTTCCAACTGATCCGAAACATACTTTCCTATATAGCTCTTGAATTAATGCGCTCGAAAGTGAAAGGTGAGAGGAAGTCAAAACACATCTTGACACATCCGTCGTTTTTTCACGAAACGGTTTACATAATATATGGCTACACATGTATTTGTATCATTTAAGTAAACTGCTCGGAATTTGACTTGGATGGTCAACACGTTGATGCAATGTTTCATTTGCATATTTTCTATTTCATTTCAATTTGTTTATAGGCCTACTTTATTTGTTTTTAGCTGTCCATACAGTGTCACATATTCGCATACTGTGCTTCTGAAACACGCCGGCATATCTGACAACGTATGTACAGCAATAAACGTGGTATTTAAGGTAAAGATCAGCTTATGAACTTGCAATAATGATTTTAATAATACCAAAAATAATGATAATAATAATATTAAAAATAATAATGATCATAATAATTATTAAACCAATAAAAATTATCATAATAATCATGATAATAATATTAATAAAAATAATGATAATAATAAATATAGTAATAATAATTATAATAGTAATAATAATAATTCGAAGCCGATAGTAAAGCACGTGTCTCTGGCACTATAATTAGCTAAGAGTATGAAACTAACAATGAGATAAATTTATTTGTGTTTCATGCCATGTTCAATTCCCATATAAATACAATTCGTAATTATAATTAGCGAAGGGTATGAAACCTACAATGAGGTAAATTTATTTGTTTCATCCCATGTTCAATACCCATATAAATACAATTCGTAATTATTTCACAATACTTCAACATTTGGGTATTTTCTATTTCAGCCTCTTCATTGACAAACCACTGAATACTGTAAGGAATAATAAGATAATATTTACACTAAACGTAGAATGAAATGAATGAAAAATGAAAATGAAAATGAAAAACGAAAATAACTTCGACTCAACAGAATAAACTGAATTACCTTTTTTTTTTAACTTTTCAAAATTCGTTAACAATGATCAAAGAAATTTTCCGTCGATGCTCCATAAATTGCCCAATTTATTCTGTAACCTTGTTGGAAAGAAGATGTGTTATTTCGTTTACGTTAATCAAATACAAATTTTACACCGGTGCTCCATTGACATTTCCTAATTCATATTGTGAGCAAAGGAAGGTGGATAATTTATTCACGTGACTGAGATATCTGGTTAAGGTGGGTATTCCCACGCATCGATATGGATTCCAATTCACAGGTCAGGTGGATTCTTCCGTTTACCCTGTGGAAATTCACGGTGACGAGAATAAATTTGATGCAAGAAAAAAAAGATCGAAGGAATATTGTATTAATTCATATATTTAAAGTAAAAATAGGTGCGTTATGTGAGGAAAAAACCCAAACAAGAAATATATGACCAGTGACGAATGGGTGGGGGGGGGGGGCGCACAACCGGCCCTTGCCGATAAAAATGAACGTTGCGTAATTAATATGTATATACCTTAAAGCCCCACTGCATTTCTTGTAGCTATACCTGCTCCCTCTATATAGAAAACAATGCCTAAGCGGTGCCCGTTGGTCCCCCATGATCCTCTTTTTCTTATGTTAATTGAGAGCTGAGTTGATGAGATAACCACCTGTCAGTGACCATGCTGGTCTAATCCCTCCTGTCCAAACCAGTGCAGACAGGCTTTAAGTAGACCTACACCAAAGAAACATGTGCCTCCCCTAAGATTGTAGTTGTGCCCTCCCCCAAAAAAAAAAAAAAAAAAAAAAATCTTGTCAGCTTTTGTTCAGAATTGCTCTCCCCCCCCCCTTCAAAAATTCCTGTCTATGCCCCCTGGATGGAGTAGTGGAACATCAAGAGCCCATTAAAATTCAAGTAAAAGCGGAAAGCTCCTATTAATTTATTGTCCTACTATGATGCTGCTACTGGCCAGAAAATTTACACAAGCATTAAGTGACTAACAGATAAAATGATTTCCCTTCCAGTTATTCTAATAAAAAGGAGCCTTTCAGTCTCATGAAACAATTAATTTGTTTGTTTATTTGTGTGTTTGTTTGTTTTTTGTATTGCGTGCTACATTTGCCACACTCGATCCAGGTGAGGTAAATGGGTACCTGGCAGGGATTAATTCCTTGAAATACTAGAGTGCCATAATGGCAGGCATACCGGGGCAAATAATTATTGTGGAGCGCCAGAGTGTCAAGTCTGACAGACATGAGTGTTATACAAAACCCACTATTATTATTGTTATTATCATTATTATTATTTTATTATTATTGTTATTATTACTATTAGTATTATTGTTATTATTATTAATATTATTATTAGTACTAGTAGTAGTAGTAGTAGTAGTAGTAGTAGTAGTAGTAGTAGTAGTAGTAGTGTAGTAGTAGTAGTAGTAGTAGTAGTAGTAGTAGTAGTAGTAGTAGTAGTAGTAGTAGTAGTAGGTGGTGTGGTGGTAGAGTGTAGAGTAGTGGTGAGTAGCAGTAGTGCAGTGGTAGTAGTGTAGTGTAGGTGGTGGTAGTAGTGGTAGAGTAGTAGTAAAGTAGTAGTAGTAGTAGTGTAGTAGTAGTAGTGGTAGTAGTAGTAGTAGTAGTAGTATTAATAGTAGTAGTAGTAGTAGTAGTAGTAGTAGTAGTAGTAGTAGTAGTAGTAGTTATAGTAGTAGTAGTAGTAGTATAGTAGTAGTAGTAGTAATATTATTGTTATAATTATTACGATTATGATTATCATTATTATTATTATTATTGCTATTATATGCCTACCACCCACCCCTTACACATTGGCCAAGGGTAGATCGTGTCAAGAATATAAATGAACCGGGAATCCCAACCTAATATTTGTATCCTTTTTTGGCGTTGGGTAGTTGGTGGTACCTCTAAGATTGCACAATTACTACATTTTAAGATAGTCAAGAAATCATTATTCTTTTCTTTTTTTCTTCCAACGTTTTTTGTATATACTCTCCGAAAAAACGCAATGATCTTTATTATACGTGAAACTCCGTTCTCCTCCCGACTCAACCATTCATGCTTATGATAGTTGGCCTCTGCATTTATCTTGATTTTTTGATTTACCTCCATACTTTCTAGTTTTCAATAATATCTATGTTATTTTTGTTGTATTTCAGTTGTCACATTTCATTTTAATCATTTATGTTATATACTATTTTTGTCGTTTGAATTTTTTGTATCCGTTTTTCAATAAAATAATGCAGAAACATCGGCTGAAGAAAAAAAAAACACTAGAGTTGAAATCTTTCTCAAATGAGCTAGAGGCGGGGCTAGAGGTCGACTAAGCTACCACACATCTGATAAAATGGCGGCAACTTTGGCACTTAAGTTTCTAGACATTTTTAAAAATGTCGTGATCGTGCAACCTAGAAGGTACATGCTTGTGTATATGGGCCTACCAGCATTCTCCCATCGCCAAAATGGATGAAAATATCCGGTTGGTTTTCCCCGTTCATTTATATTCTTGACGCGATCTTCAAGTCTTCTTGAGAACGCATTGTCCCGTGATTGAGTACTATCGCGTAATGTGATATTTTTTTTTTTGGTTTTGTTGTTGATGCCGCGTAGACTTACAGGTTAGGAGCTAATGGACCCTTTTGGGGGGGGGGCAGCTTGAGCCCCAAGCCTCCGCCCCCCCCCCTCCCTATAAAACCTCTACTGCCCAAAGTCATGTTCAAAGTGTAAAGTCCGTTACAGAGAGGGTGTCCTCAGATGGCACCAAAATGAAGAGTATGAAACAGTTCGGCAGTTTTTGACCCTCAGGGGATGACAGTCAAGCATGGACCCTGAGCAATTTGACACTTTGCTCAATTCACCATGACCACCCCCCATCCACCTCCTCTTAAAATTGAGTCTAAGTCGCTTGAAGGAGAGAGATAGTAAATGACGTAAAGATGTCTATAAACGGTAGCTCTTATAAAAACAAGTTGGGAATCCCAAACTCATGATCATGTATATCAATCAAGTGCTATCCGCTTTGGAAGTGTGATCGGAAAGCCGTGATATGTGATAGTCCTGCACTACAAGAACAATCAATCATGATATCATAATGGTAATCGTGTTCCTTTTCGATTTTACTTGTTTTAATCAATCAAAAATCTGCTGTATAGCAATGGGTACTTACTATTAAAACCGTAAGATAGAAATATTTGACACATAAACTTTATTCGCAATTTCTACCACCCCAAAAATACATTGCTTGCTTACTCCGCTCACTCGCATATTACTAAATTTGGATACCGTTGCTACTAATGACAATGAAAAAATGTTGTAATTTACAAATAAGGAAGAAATGGGAAATATACACATCCACGTCCTTTTCTTTAAAAAAAGGGTATTTCTTCCAAACTAATATAGGAAGAATAAGAAAGCTGGGGAAAGAAATTTTCATCAGAAGGTGACAAAAGAAGGTAGACTTTACATACATAACCCAATTTATATATCCCCCTCATCCACTGCCAGGGAGAATGCTTTTTAGTTAATTTGTTTGTTGTCTTTTGCGGAAATTGAATTAGACTTTTATTGAAGTACCGAAATCTAATCAATAAGAAATCTGCGTGGTATCGAATTTCTAACTACGTATCTCCTAAATAACATGAAGAAAAAAGAAGAAGAAGAAGAAGAAGAAGAAGAAGAAGAGAAGGAGAAGAGAAGAAGAACAACAACAACAACAAGAACAAGAAGAACAACGACAACAACAACAGTACCACCAAAAAAAACCGTCATCAACAACAACAACACAAACAACAGTCGCAACATCATCAACAGCAAACAACAGCAACAATCAAAGTTTAATGAAAAAAGGGAGGACATCAACAATTTATTGCTGACTGTCCATGTAGGCTACCTTCTTCATTAATCATCCATTATCTTGGTTATTGCACTTGTGATTATGTGGAGTATCTTCTTTTATACTTTGTTTTCAACACCACTGATCAATAGTAGCCCGTTGCCACCCACCAATACGAGTTCAGCCAAATCAAAATCAATTTGGTGCTTTTTAAAAGACCAGATAATCCCCCTTTGTGTACATTGTATTGTGTTGGTTATTTGGAAGCGTACACCACCCCAACTTAGTCTGTCATAGTAATCATGACGTAATCAATGCATCGATCACGTGCATACAATGGTTAACCGCGGGGATTCCCCTATGTGTCATCTCTATGGTCTGTAGGACAAGCAAATAAAAGTTCGGGGCACAATATTACATTGTGTACGCATGCATGGTTGTTCTGAAATACAGTCATGTAAGAGAGGTAACAGTTTGTAACATTACTCAAGGGCAATTTCAAATTCAGCAAAACCTGGTGCGTTGATTCAGGCCTTGTTTTGAAACCATGGATACAATATTTAAAGAGTGGCGGTGTAAATACCCTCTGTCAAGAGATTGCTATATACACCAATTCAATTAAAATTCAATTTATTGGTCATGCACTAAAATAAATATAAGACACCTATTACATATTTCGATTTCTGTATTTTATAGAAGACACCTATTGCGTAATATTTCGATTTCTGTATTTTGATTAAGGCCTTGTTTTGAAACCATGGATACACTTTTCAATATTGCGTATTTCCATTTCTGTATTTTTGATAAAGGCCTTATTTTGAAACCATGGATACAATATTCAAAGTGTGAAGATAACGCACTATGTCAATAGGTTGCTATAGAAACCAATTCAATTCAATTAAATCCATTGGTCATGCACTAAAATAAAAATACAATTGGCAATAAAAAATCATTCTGTGGCTGTTTCCATAAAATTACAAAATAAACATGAATCAACAAAGAATCACACATGAAAATAACCCATTACCAAGAGATAACTAATTAAACATAAAGTAATACACATGACAGATGTGCATTACAATGGAAAGCACGTCGTAGTTTGAGACAATAAGGCCAAGTAGAATACGTAGATATAGGGAAACCAGAAAACATAGCAGGGGAGTGTTTCACAAAGACTAAGATCGACTTTAAGTTGGACTTAACTATGGCAGGCCGATCATGCCACTGTTTGCTCTCACCATTTACTGGCATTGGTCTCTCAAGGGACGTACACATCGTGGTCACAAATCTACAGAATTTACCTTTTTTGATAGTTCATTATTGAAGGATTATCTAAAGATCATAATTGGGAGACCAATGGTGAGAGCAACCAGTGGCATGGATGGCCTGCCATAGTTAAGTCCAACTTAAAGTCGATCTTAGTCTTTGTGAAACACCCCCGATATAGTTAGGAATAGAGAGGCGATTAGAGAAATATATTTATATTTATGTACTTTCAAGAAAAAAAATCTTTATACGTGGCTCTCCACGCTCCGTTCTCCTACATACTCATATTATATAACAGCATCATGTTACCCCCGACTGCTGTCGACTCGAGCACCCATGCTTATGATAGTTGGCCTCTGCATTTGTCTTGATTTACCTCAATACTTTCAAGTTTTCAATAATATCTATGTAATAATTATTTGTGTATTCGGTCGTCACATAATTATTATGTAAATCAATTATATTATGTACTATTGTTGTTGACTGAATTTTTTTTTTTCAATAAATGATTTTTAAAAACCCAGTAAAAAGTGATGGTGGTAAGAGAAGTTGAAGAGAGTAAGAATTTGAAAGGGTATAAGTAAAGGTGGAAATAGGAGAGGGGGTGTATATAGGAGAGACGATCATCGTGTTCAAGAGGGGAGAAACAACAGAGGAAATTGGGATGTGAGAGATCGGAATAGAAAGAAAAAAAGATGGAGTAAAAGAAAAGAGAGGTGAAATTATATTTGTATTTATATAATCTTACCTCATCATTTCGTCATCACGTATAGCTTTGTGTCTCTTGTTTGTTTTTCAAGGAGGAAAATTATGTGTGAAATGGTTATGTTTGTGTTCGTGCTTTTCAGATAGAATTTCTAACTTATTGTGGCTAAAGTACACAGTATGGCAGTACACGGATTCTGATACCATTGGTGGTAACTTCCATGGGAATTTTAATTGTCACATTTTATGTAAATCAATTATATTATATACTATTATTGTTAATTGAACATTTCGTATTTGCTTTTTCAATAAATGCAGAAACATCTGCTAAAAAGAAAAAAAGAAACTTTAATATGTTCTTGATAGCCGTGGATTTCAGGATTTTTATATATTGATACTCAACAAAATATGTCAGCGACAAACTGCATAGCTTAGGCCTAATAATGAAATGATTAAAGATTTAAACAAATAATAAAGTAATCAATTCATATACCTCACGTACATTATACGAGTTGGAAGGGGAGGGTGAGTGTGTGTGTGTGTGTGTGTGTGTGTGTGTGTGTGTGCGTGTGTGTGTGTGTGAGAGATAGAGAGACAGACAGACAGACAGAGAGACAGAGACAGAGACAGAGAGACAGACAGAGAGACAGAGACAGAGACAGAGAGACAGAAAGGGGGAGGGTTGATACAGGAGAATGAAATAAATTGGCGGAGTATAGAGGAGGAGATGTACATTACCCCCTCCAAGAAAATAAAGAGGGAAGTCAGCGAGGCCTACAGGTTTATTAGTGGTAACATGTTTTTCTTTTATATACTTATTTTACTTGCATCTCTGTCTTTCAAATAATTAAATCATTATAATCCCTTGTAATCAACTAAACTTTATTTGACTGTATTTTGAGAGCTGAAATGCCTAATATCCTCATCTACTAGGTAGTCTAGACAGACGAAACTACAATGTTTCCTTTTTAAAACTTAATCATTCCAGGTTGGCCTCCATCAATATCTCTTCCTGCCTCGGGGCATAGTATTTACTCTCTCTTTTATTCCAAGAATTTTGTAAAAACTGTTAGTTTGTTTTCTCTTTATTTTCATATTTCGTCTGGCTTGTAGTTTCTACTTTGATAGTGAGCATGGTATACAGGGGCGGCGATCCCAGGGGACGGGAGGATACGTCCCCCCCCCCCGTAAAAATGCCACCAAAAATGTATAGCAAATACTGACTAAAGACTGCAGCACACTTTAAGGCTCTGGAGGGCCCAAGAGTGCAGCGTTTAGACAAATAAAAATGCAAGAATCTTCTCGCTCGGTAGCTACGCTCCCTCGCATAATATCCTTCAAAATGTACAAGTAAATATTGTAGAAAAATGAAGTGTGAAAAAAGTGTATTGCTTGTTTTCATACTATAGTTTTGCTAGGAAACGCAATTTTTTAAATACAAAAAACCTGGGAGGGGGTTGTCACTTCCGTCACCATCACCCCTCTCGTTCACTATGCACCAACGCACTAGTGTAATGATGGACCCCCCCCCCAAACAAAAGATTCAAACATGGTATATTTCTAATTCCATACTAGTGATTTACAAATGTTGCTGAAATGGCATGATTTTTACCTGAGCTTCTGGGGGCTCTGCCCCTGGACCCCACCAGGCCCTAAGGCGGGCCCCTGGATGCTCATCTGACCGTAACTAAATGCCTAAAACCCCTGGGCTTCGGGGGGTTCCGCCCCCTGGACCCCACAAGGGGCGTTAAGGCGGGCCGCTGGATGCTCATCTGACCGTAATTAAATGCCTAAAACCCCTGAGCTTCCACCCTTGATTCACGGGGCTTTGCCCCTGACCCCACGCCAATTTACGCTTCACTTGATCCCCCCGGCCATGAAAAGAAATTGCCGCCCCTTGTGGTATATAATTCTCCCCACTTTGCAATAAAGTTTCCATACTTTGAATTAACCATATTTTCCAAATACCAACGAGCCAGATGGTTGTTGCCTTGTTGGATACTAAAAATGTGAAAATGCTAATGAGAGTTTACAGAAAAGGCACAGACACAAACCATAAATGACCTGGGCCACGTCTTATAAAGAGTTGATATTAAAAGCAACTTATTTTCGATTGATATATTAATCGCAACTATGTACAATAAGAGATAGAAAACTGCAAACTTGCGATTGGTTTGGATCAATCGCAACTCTTTTTAAGACGGGACCCAGGAAAAGTTTGCCTATTTCAACTTTAGTTTTATTCAATTGTTTCAAGAGCGGCTCAGGCTATTGTAACGCGATAGAAAATACTACATTGAAAGATATGGGGTAACATTGATTACAATCCATAACATATACGAATACATTGAAATAAATACGAACAAAAATTATATATACTGTAACGGCGACTTATATTTTGTCAACAATTGGTCTCTATCCCTTTCGTTGATTGCTCTCTCTTCAAACACTGTTATGACAGGCTTGTCACACAACTGACACAATTAACTCTCGACAGCTCACAAGTTTCATTCTTAACTGCTAGATTCTTCACTCCAAGAATCATGAAGTCTGTCTTATATATACCCCTTTCAAACAAGCCTCCTCTGTTCGAGGGAGATAGAGAGAGACCAGTCATGTAGGTCACAAGAAAGACACTTGTCGCGCTGTGGAGTATAATATATAGGGAGTAGGGCGTCATTGAGCACGTAAACAGAGAGCTCAAAGTCATAATGAGAGAGAGGATACAGGGACACTGTCTTAGTCAAGTTTAGAAAACTGACAATCTAGATGTTGTGAGTAAGTCCAGATTGAGATCGGGCTAGCTGAATTTGTAATTTGCAATAGCGATAGCAAGACATCCTTTACATAGACTAGTACAATAATCATGAATTGTTTTAAAGTAGACTAAAGCATTAAGCATGGAATAAAATATATACATAATTACACCAATTATCTTAACCAAACTGCGTGACAATACATTTTATGAACGCATACCATTAATGTCTATAGTGAAGTAGACAAAAATTGACGCATAGTAGTGGGCTGTATTTTCCACCCACCCCCTTCCCCCTCCCTCCCCTATAATATAATGGTTAAGTCATTATCTGACATTTCCCTCACCCGAATACTTTCCGAGAGACTAGGGGAAGTGCTTGATGGGACAACGGGTTTGCTGCGTTTTTCCACCAAGTCAGCAAATTATGACCTACTGCACAATTTGGAAGCTGACTACCATGCATCTCCCTTTAATACCGGTCACGATGTTACTTTTTTTTTAAAAAAAGGGGGGGGGGGTTAAGCCAAATATTGATTCGATGGTAATGGTTTATAATTATTGTGGGTCCATGACCAAGATTAATTGTAATAACGAAGCCTTGAGGGCTGCTAACATAGCGTTTCAATGTGACATATCACCGAAAAGACGTGTAAATAAGTATGCTAAAGGGAAAAGTGCAACAAAGAAGGAGGGAATAGAGAGAAAGAGAGAGGGAGAGAGAGACAGAGAGACAGTGAGAGACAGAGAGAGACAGAGAGAGACAGGGACAGAGAGAGAGAGAGAGACAGAGAGAGACAGAGACAGAGACAAAGAGAGAGAAAGGGGTGGGGGCAATAGTCAATTAATGATAATGTGTATGTAATAATCAAGCAACAGAGATACCACAGTAATTCACTTACACCCCTTTTCAAGAAATGGTTTATTCTTGATAGATGCGGTTCATATCTTCTCATAACTTTATTGACCAATCTCAAGGACTCTTTAGAATGACCAATAAAGTTCTGATAAGATATAAACTTCATCTTTCAAGAATAAAACTATATTGTCTTAATCATTTCACGAAAAGGGATAAGAAAAAATATTCAAACTTTATGGGGGCAAGTTTATGTCTGATCGAATCAATCTCTCAATCCTGTTAGGCGTTAAAAAAAAAAGATGTTGTATTGCCCTTTGCGACCGACCCCAAAATCGTGAAATCTACGGCTTTTTAAAAAAGTTTTTTTTTTTACCGTTTTTTAGAGAAAAAACTGTTTAATGAATTAAAAAATATGTATTGGAGCATTCAAAACTGAGAAATATCAGCCAAAAGAGGATAACAAAAAGTTTTTAAAAGATTTCCGACCGACCGACCCATGTTTTGGCACCTAAAGGGTAATACAACATCTTTTTGTTAGGCCTTATTTCCATGCAGTACCCTATGGGCCTACTGACACTAAACTTTCGCTTTCCCTCCTGAGAAAAATAAAATACAGCTATTAGAGCACTGAGCTCATGTAACCTTTGTCATCACCACTTGTTTCTACATTAACTGTGAATTCAAAATATTGATAATTATTTTTCCCTCTCTAGTATCGAGGTTTGGTTGGGGCTGTACCGGTTCCGAAGCTTGGAAAAAATGAAATAAGATAAAATTAAAGCTAACACTGTCTTGCTTGTCAACAAATTGATTAATAGAGTGCGATGTCCTTCCCCGACCTGCCCGACCTGGGCAGTCTCACGTCACGTATACCCACTGCAAATTGCATTAATTTTTCAGGGCCTTTAAGGAGGGGGTTCCACCTTATCCGAATACACAACTGAGCCCGTCAGTGTATATTGATCGCACCCAGTAACTGTTTGATCTACTCGTGGGACCTATGGTGAATGAAAAGAGTTTTCTCTTTGTATTCCGTTTCTAAGTCTGTCTACCTTAACCATGTTTATTGTTCGCGGTTTGGGGTATGAGTGATGAGTCAGCTCCTTTATTGTGAAGACAATTCTCCAAAAGAGCTCATTGGTGAGGAATGTCTTTGGACGCATAGAAAAAAACCTTTTGTACCTGGTCGGCTTGTGGTTAAAAGCAACTTTGGGGTCATTGAAAAATTAAAGCGTCTGTGCTACTAAACATGCTAAATTGTATGGTTATCTAAAGTTAAAGTTATCGCAGGAAATATGTGTAAATCGAAATGGTCTCGTATCTAAATACGTTACTTGCGGTGGAACTTTAAGGAATACCACATCCAGAACAAAGTTATTGATGAGTTGCCAATTGCTTGTATTATTATAAGCCTGTTAGATGATTAAGAAAATGGATATAGAAGTGTATCGAGCAGATAGAGTAGAGGGATTCGATGTACCTTAACTTCAATGTAATCATATTTTTTAAGAGCGCAATATTCGTCGCATTTTTTAATGAAAATGTATCTACTTTATCATCATAAACTTCCTCCTCCTCATCATCACCATCACCATCATCATCATCATCATCACCATCATCATCATCATCATCATCTTCTTCATCATCATCTTCTTCATCATCATCATCATCATCATCTTCTTCATCATCATCATCACCATCATCATCATCTTCTTCATCATCATCATCACCATCATCATCATCATCATCTTCTTCATCATCATCATCATCATCACCATCATCATCATCATCATCATCTTCTTCATCATCATCATCACCATCATCATCATCATCACCGTCATCATCATCATCATCACCATCATCATCATCATCACCGTCATCATCATCATCATCATCATCATCATCATCATCTTCTTCATCATCTTCATCATCAATCTCCTCTTCTTCCTCCTCCTCCTCCCTCCCTCCCCTCCTACTTCTCCTTCTCCTCCTACTCCTCCTCCTTCTCTTCCTCTTCCTCCTCCTCATCATCAACATGATTATATTTTTTTCTTTAGTGTTAATTAAACTTTATTTTCAGGACAAAATTAATATTCATTTACAATCATGTATCGATCTCTCATTTCTAGCAAACTCACATCGAGGCGGAATCGAAACCGTAAACATGATAATTTAAATTTGTGAACGGCATTGACATAGATAGATAGATCAGAATAAACAAAAAAAAAAGTTAAGTGAAAAAAAGCTCATGGCTAGAGACAACACAATATCCAACAATATTTATTGAATAGGTCAGTGAATACAATAACCGGGGCTAAACTTCGACGATGACCGTAAAGTCAGCTAAAACGCTAGGGAAATGAGCGGAACAGACGTAAATGAGTTTTACTTTTTATTCAAACTCTTTTGATAACATTGTGATTTGCCACTCCCCTTTAACAACAACAACAACAACAAACAACAACAAAATCGTTAATGAAAATGCTAGAATACTTGCGTTTTCGAGAAATGATTTTGTCCAGACCCTTGGGCATCGATCTCTTGGGATGGGCAGACCAATAAGCGCATTACAGTTAACGTTATTAGGTGGGCTGTATAAAATACAGACCACCTTATATTATTATTCAAATTCGAATTCAAATTAACATTTATTTTCTTCCTTTCAATTTGACAACATATTTGACATCTGTTCAAACAATACAAGTTATACGTAGGAACGTAAATATAATTTAAGAACTTGTATTACAAGGAAGAAGGCGCGAATCCCAGTAAGCATAGCTTGTATTGGGTACGCCCGAATACACAAATACATAGTATACATTATAAATAGAAGGAAGAAAGGGATAGGCAAGGAGGAAAAGAGGATAGAGAGCTTGGAGAAAGAGAAAGGAAGAGGACTGTATATAGTAGCAATGGAGTGTATGGCATGCATAAACAACATAATGGCAAGATATAGGTGAAGGGTATAATGTGGAAATATTTGACTGCATTTTTATAGGATAATACTGGAATTTATCACCTCTATGGGTATCGAAATAACACTTAATTATTATTCCAATATTATTTTGCATCTTCGTGGTGCGAGCATTGAAACTTCAAACGCAGATATTATTAAACTAGATTATGATAAGGCATTTTCAAGAAAAAAAAAGTGCCACACATGAAGAGATACTGTATATTGTACTTGAAAATTTGACTGTGGATTTGCAAAGCTTTTGTAAACCAAAATTATTGAAGAGAAAAATCGCTCGTTGTGGTCTTAAAACGTTTAAAATTTATAAATGCGCCCAGATAAACAAATAACTTTGACAATTGAAAATTAAATTCTTGTTAAACAAATTTTGTTTTAACTTCATCAACGGGTAAAACGGATTTTTTTTAAAAAACTTTAGTGTGGTCTGGAAAATCATACTGATAAAACTGCCAACAAATACAACACGTTTTGGGGGACCCAAAGGACAACTCAACATTCACTCTTTTTGGGTATTAGTTCTAGAATGTTAGATTTTGATTATCCCTGGATAAACAAACCAGTTGCTTCTTATTATGGAGGGTTTTGAGAAGATCATCACTTGCTTTTTTATGCAAGTAAAAGTAGGTCTATTGGCTATTATGCAAAATGAATGTTGTTATGTTTAAACTCTTTCAGGGCTGTTTGTTATAAGTTCGTTCATCCTACTACGTAATTAACATTGGAAATGAGAAACAATGGAGCACAAATTTCACCTTCTCTTGAAAAAAAAAAGTGCACAAAAGTGCACAGATTCACATCAATGTCAAAAAACATGAAAGTCGTGCTCCAATATAAGCTTTACCGGAATAAACAAGACTATTTTGTTTTGCCCTGGGCTTGTGATTAGTTTCACTTTCGCTTCACTCAATTGCTGTGAAGAGTTTAATTACAGGCTTTTTTATGTTGCGTGAAAATGCCCTTTATGGGACAACATCGTCATTGGTGATTCTAATTGTGACGTAAAACGCGTTGAAAGTTCATTGATGAAATCCTATTGGCTGGTGGCAAGTACAACCGGGGATGCTATTCTTAATTGAGGAAGCACAAAAATAGATAAGACGGAAAGGAAATGCTCTTATCTGTACAAGTGACGTGCGACCTCTTTATAATACAATGCTTTCGGTGAGAAAGAGGGGAAAGAGAAAGAGAATGAAAGAGAGAGGTGCAAATAGGAAGAGAGAGAGAGAGAGAGAGGGGGGATATGTGGTAGTAAATGAGAGAAGGGGAGGGGAGTGGAGGAAGAGTGAGAGAGAGGGTGAAAGAGAGAGAGAGGAGAGAGGAGAGAGAGAAAAAAGAGAGAGGGGGAAGAGAAACTCAGAGAAAGAGTGTTATACAAAGAATAGGAAAACGAAAATTTAGACAGAGGAGGAACACATAGACATTTTAATCTTGGGAGACAAAAGAAGAAAATATTAAGTATAATGACAATAAAGCATTGGTTACTCTCTTGGTAAAAGGAGAGACAGAGAGAGAGAGAGAGACAGACAGACAGACGGTGGGAGAGAGAGAGAGAGAGAGAGAGAGGCAGAAACAAAGAGAAAGGGGGAGAGAGTTAACACTATAATGGGTTACATGCATAGAAAGTTAGGAAGCTCTTTCCATAATGACTTTGTATATACTTACGTGACGTGCATACATTCAAAAGTGTTAATGTCAATGAAGAATATAGGTTGCATGGAAAGAGTGGAAAAGAGATTGAGAGAGAGAGAGAGAGAGAGAGAGTCAGAGAGAGAGAGTGAGTTAGAGAAAGAGAGAGAGAGAGAGAGAGAGGGTGCGAGATAATGTATTAGACGGAGCGCATGGAGAAATTTGGTTATTTATTATCCCCGCTGTATAAATAGGCCTAATCTCTATTACTACTGTCATCATCATCATCATCATCATCATCATCATTATCATCATCATCATCATCGTGATAATGGTAGGCCTAATCAACATTTATGCTGATAACACACACAAAAAGGAGAGGTAACTACTAACTACTGTATAGCATTTTATCAAAAACATGATCACGAGCACTAGACAGTTTCTTGCGAGTACGCATGCGCGCAAGTTGATGTCATAGATCGATAGTTTGCAGCCATAAACCGTTTGTCGAAAATCGTGCAAGCTAAATGCATCTCACGGTCATATGAGACTATTCATGGAAAATCGTGGACATAATTTTTTGTTAGGATCATTTTCTGTTACTATGTAAGGAATGAAGAATAGATGAGAACCTTTACGGAGAGTTAAAATGGATAGCATTCTAGTATTAAAATATTGACATGCGCATGTCGGGGTTCTTCAAAGGGTCTGTTTTCCACACTACTAATACGGGTAAGCGCGGGGAATCCCCGTTGGTTTTTCCACGCCTCACAAAACTGTATAAAAGCGCATCGCTTGCATACTGCCTGTACAGAATACTGTAAGACAGTCCAGCAGAGACTACAGCAAAATCAACTCTACCAGGACAACCAAGCGAATCTTCACTTTCGAAATCGTTTAGAATTAATAAAGATTGAGAGTTTTATTCGCATCATTTCAAATTTGCATAGGCGCATGCAAACTCGACAAGGCACAACAACTCCTCAAATCTGTTTGAATTGTTCATATTCTACAATTTTCTCATTGTATGTAAAGCCTGAATGCGTGCACGAAGTTCAAACCGCGGTTAGTTCTGTTTGTTTCCTGAAGTGATCTAATTTGAGAGCTGTGGTTTTCCCCGCCGTCTGTTCGCGGAAAGTTATACTAGTACAAGAGACGTGTTTCGTAATACACAGTCAGATTCTATCCATCGAGGGATCCCCATGAGTCATACCTAGTCCAAGACCTCACAGATAAATTACTAGGACTCAATCGATCGATTATTACCTTAGTTATCGACCTGAACTCGTCAGTTGACCACAAAGCCGTTACCGCGAACACACACTCAGATTCGCAGCTTTTAACTTTCAATTAGCTACACTGAAACATAAGGACTCTTCAGTTTATTTTCGGTTTTTGTCTACTTCTCAACAGAAACTCTAAGCACTAAGCGAGTTTATATTTCATTCTGCTCGCAACAGTTCTTTCTCTCGAATCAGTTAAGTCCTAACGCGAACACTAATCAGTTCGTTGTGAGAGCTTCTCATCCACAGCTACAACCCGTACCCAATGCTTTCGTGGCTTCACAAGCTTAGGACCAAACTCTACCGACCACCCTCGACCACCGTACCGAAGATGAACTCTGAAGCCCGCATGGGTGACGTCGACAGTCCTGCCTCCGTCTGGATCCCGTCGTCGGCGATGGCGGACCGACATCGCTGCAGTTTCAGACGACAGCTTTCGAGGAAGCTGAGTTCCCGCGCGAAACAATTTAGTAACAGTACTTGTAACGCGACCGCCTGCGCCATTGCAGTGTGTTTCATCACGGCGATTCTCGCGTTGATCGTCTCTTGCTTCACCTTCTATCTGTACGTGAAGAGCCATGGACTGGGACACGAGATGGAAATCTTCAGGGAGGCTATCAATCCGGTAAGTTAGGAGAGTGAGATAGAGAGAGAGAGAGTGTTAAAGTAAGAAGGGAGAGCGCGAAAGGAGAAAGCTATAAAGAAATAGAAAAATAGAGTGATAATAATATAGAGAGACGGTGAGACAGACATGACAGAGAGAGTGAGAGATAGGGTGTAAGAGGGAGAGAGATAGAGACAGAAAGGAAAAAAAGGGGTATGGGGTGAGAGAAAGCCAGAATGGGAGGCAGAGTGCGAGAGGGTTTAGAGGACTACGTGGTACGAGAGTAGAAAAGAAAAGAGACCGACAGAAAGGACTTTGAAGATAGAAACAGAATGGTAGTCAAAGAGGCTACGCTATATTCTATTAAATCATTATTCATCAATAATGGTATCTGGTATAGTAGCGATTTTACTGCTTCTGATACACAGTTACATCTTGTGATCGTTGTTCTCTCACTTCTCTGATTAACCTATGTTGCCGTCTTAATTCAAAGTTGGTTAACAATGGTTAAGACGCACTTGTTTTAAGAAGCTTTTGAATAGTTTTTGTATTTTTGTCAAATAGCACTGTTAGTAGTTTTTTTGTTTAAATCACAGCGCAGTAGAGTATAGTCATGATAGTAGCTGTGCTGTTTAAATTGATGTAATTATTATTATAGACGTTGTAAATTAAGAAATGTTATTGTTTCACCTCTTTGAATAACATAATTATATATCAATCAATATAATTGAGGCTACCGACGTGTATAATACTTCATCCCCGTCCAAATATCCTTAATCAGTATAATATGCTTTGTTCTTATTACTATTAATTATCTTTGAAGATCTTTTAATTGTTTACTTAACCAATGTTTATTCAAACTTCAATTCAAAGAAGCACGCACTTAATATAATCAGTTATCACGAAATCTTAATATCAAGGAAACAAACCCTTCAACAAAAAAATATCACTAAAGTAAGATCATTATTAATTATAGACAGTGTACCTAACCTGATCCAGGTACGAGCACCAACTGAACAGAAAAAATACCTTCCTATTTTTAGATATATTGTTAACATTCGTATCAAACTCTGGGAAAAATCCGCTCTGCATTTGTATTTACGTTATTGATTGTTTGTATAGTTCGGCTCAATAACTTCAAGTCAATGAGCATTGTCAATAGAACTGATGAAAACACCCTTGCGTGTATTAGAGCATTTCGCGTTGCTCAATTTAGGTACTTTTCCACCCATCCATAGTGAAACACTTTTATACATTTTACCAAATATTCGAGCACAAAAGGCCTGCTCAGTATTTTTCAATATAGGGTTCCATATGCATGGTGAGAAAGACTAGCCACGACTTAAAGCTTTCAGTACAAAGTATGCTGATAATAATCTCGCCTACGGGAAAAGAATTGCCATTTTATTTATTTTATTTCTTTTTTGTTTGGCACTCAGACTGCTCATTAAAAATCCAACACATTGTTAAAATGACAGCTTTCAGTTGTGAAGATAGAGATGTCGAAACCAACTTTTGCTGCCTAATACACATTCTGCGTGGGGATGGAAAAAAGTGGAGGAAGAGTTTAGCTTTTCTAAATGCCCAAACAATGATAATTCACTCTTTAAACAATTCAAATTGATTCTCACGTAGCTGACGAGGAGAATAATAATTGACCCATAACGACTTAAGTCCCAATCTTTGCATAGGCCTGAAAAGATGGAAACATTTATTTTTTGAAGCAAAGACTCTTTCTCGAACTTACCGTCTCATATTCAATCTTCTTTTTTTGGAAGTAATATGAGAATACCATTTTATGCTCCGCTATCAACTTGTAAATCACTCTGTTAAATATTTCCCCCTTCTTTTTTGTCCCCTTCTCGTATAGAATTCAGAAAGTCGGCATGGTGCGTCACCTCCACCCCATAATGGTCCTCAAACAGCTATGCCACCACCATCACATGAGAGAGAAACGAAATCAGCTTACGCTCACATTGTCGGGACAAACAACGGAGCGAGGGGAAATGATCCGCAATTGGGTAAGGAATAAAGAACAAATATTTTGTTTCATTTTCATTCTTTAATCCCTTTGGCAATTCTTTAGTCTTGTACTTTAACTCGATCGCAGACTTTCTAAAAATGGGACGGAATGTACTATAGGGTATTGGAATTGCACTTGTCAATTAGTTGGTTTCTTGCGATTCTGTTTGTAGTGTCTGTTTTATAGACTGAATCAAAATCTTATTAAAGTCTGCATCTTGTAGCCTACATTATTACTTTTCCTTTGTTAATTTTCTCTTCAGTCCGTTTATTGTGAACTATGCCTACATGTAAATTAATAATTATTATTATTAAAAAAAAAAAAAAAAAAAAAAACGAAATAATTATAACAAAAAATACAAAAAGGGTTGGCCTATTGGAGGATTATCTTCTAACAGTCTCATGGAAAACCAGGGATGTTAAGTCTGAGAGATCATCTCAAGATCATCTCTGATCATCTCTGATCATCTCTGAGAGATCATCTCTCTAGATCACCCGAGTTTTCACCCGAAAACTCACTATTATCATTATTATTAATTGACTGTAAACTTTTTCAAGATTTGCCATCATTTGTAATACTTTTGTATCATTCTATTTTCGTTTATTAGAATGCTTAATTGAATGGAAAGCGAACGTAACACACAACTTGGAATTCTTGAGCAGCGATGGCCACATTGAAATCGCCGAGTCGGGTTATTACTACCTCTACACTCAAATCTACTTCGGTGATTCCGAAAGTGGAGATGTTGACCCCTCATCTCAGCAGAAGTTGCCCATGGTAACTAGTCTTTTTTGTTGTTAAATCTTTCTCGTCCTCTTCTTCCTCATCGTCCTCCTACTCCTTCTTTCCTCTTCTTATAGTATGTATTACAGCCTTTTTAAAACTCTCATGACTTCAAAGACCGCTGTCTAAATCTTTATTTTC
The DNA here is from genome assembly GCA_037976565.1 of Mesocentrotus franciscanus. Classification (NCBI taxonomy): domain Eukaryota; kingdom Metazoa; phylum Echinodermata; class Echinoidea; order Camarodonta; family Strongylocentrotidae; genus Mesocentrotus; species Mesocentrotus franciscanus. The sequence goes on along the minus strand of CP137686.1, from coordinate 3,700,723 downwards.
CCCGCTTCATCTGAACTTTCTCTCATCTTTTCTTCCACCTTAATCCTTAAAACCTCTGTCGTGTTAGAAATGATCCTCACGTAATCGTACATACAATAAGTAAAACACGACATGGGCTTTTTAAGTCTAAGTTAAGTTGTCAGGCGGAAATGAAAAGTCGAGATGCTTTGGTCAAATCGACTTAAGACAGACCTCCTATTGCTATGGCACTATGGCAGTTTGAACTTGTGTCCAGAGCCATTGATTAGGAGAGTTCGGCCATCCCGATCCGAGTTGGGCATATTTATATGGCTAATACTGTTTTGTAGGGCAAGTTAGCATAAAACAAAAGAATATGCACCATGTTTTGACCAACTAAAACTAGGTTGGCCAAATATTGTGTACAGATGGCTCTTGTTTCCAGCAAATCGTAACCCATGTCATTTCCCTTTCCTTTTATTTTCTGGTGCAGCGTTCTTCGACGAATCGCAACCACATCCCGTTGATGGAGAGCGTCGCCCCTTTCAAAGAATACGCGACGAAGTATCACGGTGGGGTGTTCCATCTCGACAAGGGCGATAGGATCACGGTGAGCGTATCCAATAACCATCTACGAATCAACACAGGCAGCGACAAGACCTTCTTCGGGCTCTACATGCTGCGTTCGACGATGCCCGATCACATGGCTGCAGCAGCAACTTGAAATCTGACCTCCGCCGCGCGGGAAGAGTAGGAGAAAAGATAAAGAAGTTTCTTTGTGCAATATTCAGAACTACTTCGTAGAAAATGTACAAATAGCACGTAAATTATTATCGTACCAGGGAGATGATCGTACTAAAACTATGAAGGTACTATTTCACGCGGGAGAGGATAGGTATTTGCCGGTTCATTTAAATGCTCTTTAAGGCTTAAAACATGCTAAAAGGAAAGGGCATGTCATTTGAGTTGGCATAATAGCACAGTAGGACGTACTTCTGGGTAAAATTATACAGGGACGGTGCCTGAAGGGGGTAAAGCATTCGCCCCAAAGGATTTTCTAAAAGCATATTTGTAAAATCATGAAGGGGCTATTGCTCCCTGGCATCCCTTTGACATGTGTCCTGAAGTTGTAGAATTATTTCTTAATATAGATTGTGATGAAGTGTTATCCTGTTAAGGATGTATCAAGTTGAGAATTTCTGTCCTTTTTTGTTTGTTTGTTTGTTGGAAAGACGAGTAGATGTTTGGAAACAGGATGTACTCGACAACATGTGAAAGTGAATCTAAAGGTGATATAAGAAAGTCTGGGACTATTATCAGACTTGCAGGATACGCTTTCTGTAAGAGATTTATTTGTTCATCTGTTTGTTTGATTATTGTTAACGGGGCGTTGTCATACCCAAATACTAGCTTATAAGGCAAAGGCTTGTTCAGATATGGTGCGGTAATATCAAACCGCCATGTAATTAATGAGCTCTGTGTTATAAGATTCAGAAATGATAACACTTTGCGTCATGTCTGAACGACCCTTGATGGTTTTGTTTTGAGACCCGATGTGTGATATATAACACTGTGTGAGGAAAAGTCCAAATCGGGAATACAAAATAACTTTTAACGTTGTCGGGCTCGACCCGTCAGAGAAATTCGCACCGTGTCACGGTGAATTTTATTTACGTGATCTGATATTCAGATTTATAGTTTATGTTCTGTAATGAGATGGTTTTGTTTCAAAAAACGATGTCGTTCGATGATTTTTTTGTTTTTTGTTTTGTTTAAATACAACATTAATTTCATTCCTCTAATTACATAATTCATACGAGAATTGCACAGTTTATCTAATATAACATGATAATTTTTCATAATTATTGCATATATAGTTGACACGCAGAGAGCAATCCAATATTGAATATTCCAGTAGACTCATCAACTAAATATTTTTTTCAAACTGTTTTTCGTTTCAAGCTCATAATTAAAATGAATACAATTAATTTTGTTACGCTTTTATGCTATATCGGCAAATTTTTAGCTCGAAAATGCTTAACAATTTATTTTTCAGGGCAAAAAATCGTAATCGCAGCGCGGCCTATTTCAAGGCTGCCGTTGTACCGATCGATTGGGAGGGGGGTGGGGCAAAATTTAACCTGCATTTCTCACTGATCTCTGGTGAGTGGTATTTCTTTGTGTGCCCATCTTGACAAAAGAAGTAGCTCTTTAATAAATAGTGTGAAAAAATATTAGTATCATTCAACCTGCGACTGGCATAATAAACAAATTTTCATGTGACTTTAAATAATATAACTTCTATCTTCTATCCGTCAAATATGTTAAAATGTTCACATTCTTGCCAAAAAAGAGTTACTGCCATGTGCATGTGTACTACTTTGTGAAAATTGTACAGCAGTGAGTGTAATTTTTATGTATCATACATAATGGTTAACTTTTATTGGTATATAATTGATGTATGACTGTATATAACAATTTGACCAATTCATGTATACCAATTAAGTTTCGATCATTGCGTAACTTATGTACTCTTGAATTTCTTGAATATTACGATAACATTACATTAAGGTGGATCCGTCATTCTGTTGTATAAAATATGTGTTGTATATTTTGTTAATGTATATAAAGAGAGCCTTTATATTTTTATTAATTTGTTTGTATTGCTGTATTTACGCAGAGCACCCTATCGGCCTATCGTTTATAAAGAAGAAAATGTGTACCAATGTGCTTATTAACATGCTCCTTCTATGACGTAATCTCCTAATGCACTAAATGCAGAGTGGAAATCACCTCTTTCTATTGGAGTCATACAATGGACCACATCCTTTGGACTTGAATCCACTCCAAGCCAGAGTGAAATCCACTACAAAATAGTGGTTGAATTAATCTTTTGAGAGCGGTTTTCCACTCCAAAAGAAATGACCCCCACTCCCCGAAAATGTATTTCTGCTCCTGTACATTTTTAGATTAAAACGTCAATATATTCTTAAAAGAACCGCGAATCAAAAGACAACCAAAATTGATCAAACTACTTTTATTTTGCAAAGAAATGTTTCATTCCTTTGGTTTACACAAATGCTTCGCAAAATCTTCACACGCGGATGTTATAATCATGAGACTTCTTAACAGTTACGATCACATTGAATACAATACGATAGTAATAGGATATATTTGATTATTCTTTTTCCGTATATGTTTTCCTGTAAATTAGACTGTAGACCGTGCAGCCATGTGTAAAAACGCTTATTGATGCCAAATGACTTTCTCTTTCATATTTCCATATATAGCTAGATATAAGATTACAGCAAAACTAAAGATGTATAAATTTTACATGCAGTTGAAATGTGAAAGCTAATATCGTCTACAATAATTTGTATTACTCTGTGCATACTAGTAACTTATTAAAGATTTGCCTTTTGTAATAAAATAATATGAAAAAAAAGAAAGAAATCTTGATTCATTTGTATGTCGCTTTTAAAACAAGTGTGAGTAAGTAAATCATAATATTTGATATTTTTATATAATAATTATCAACCACAGAAGGTGCTCAAAGCATTAAAGGGATGTCTTCCTACCGGTAATAATAATAATACTCAGATTTTATATAGCGCGAATTACAATTAAGTCTCTAAGCGCTTCCAAACTTGGAGATTATTACCCCTGCTTTAGCTGTGCTGCCATTACGGCGCTCTAGCATTCCAAGGAATTAATTCCTGCCAGGTACCCATTTACATCACCTGGGTTGAGTGTGGCAAATGTAGATCAATGTCTTGCCAAAGGACATTAGTGCCGCGGCAGAACTCGAACCGCGGACCTTGTGATCGACAGCCCGGCGACGTAACCACTCATTTAAAACCTGGGTAGAGAGTTGCAAAATGTAGATTAGTGTTTAGCAAAATGACACGAGTACCAGGGCTCGAACCCACGACCTTTGCATCTCCAGTAAAGTGTTTTAAAGATAAACTTGAGTTCTGGTAAATATAGAAAACAAATTCTCACAGAATCCAACGAAACTTACACTGAATGTTCAAGATTACAAATAAATTGTAGCGTGGGGGGGGGGGAGGGGGGCGGGTGTAGGATTACATAAGCATTTAAATTCTATTTATATTACAGAGCACTTGTAACCTTTTTTTATTCTCAAGGGGTCTATACAATACAAGCCTACTTTTTAATAGACTCCTCCACTATGTTTTCACCAATGTGCCAATCTTAAAGGTAAAGACCAGTTTTGGAAACGCCCCTCTCTCAAAAAATGAAATGGAAGCTCTCATTACCAATCATGTGAAAGAATATGTTTTGACTAATACGTGATGATACAAATTTTGCCGGGAAACCGCCTACTATTGATATATTTGGTGAATTATTATATCCATTGGGACCAAATAGATATCGCGCACGTGGTCGCATAGTCCCATATACATCTTTCTGTGTACAGTGCTTGTAACTTTACCAAGACTGGGCCAAATTTCTTATCATTTTGATGATTCCAGAACCTTGCAGTACACACCAATACTTATATGCTAGATGATCAACCTTTTCTGATCGATTCCACAACGTTTCTTTCACAATGCAATCGCATAACCAGAACTGGTCATTCTCTTTAAATGATTTATTTGAATAATTGTATAATTATTTGTTGTATCTTTTGTCTCATATTATGTTATCGAATTTGTATGTATTGCATATTCATTTGATTTTGTTATATTATGTGGAAAAATAAAGAAACCTTGAAACCTTGAAATGACATGTACGTCACCAAACAATTTTGGTAGAAAATGTATAGTGGCTGAGTAATGAGCATAGAGAGACCCGATGGTTACAGTGATTCAGTTCGCTTTTCGCCTCCAAAGCACAGGTGACGTCAAATACTTAATAATAATAATAATAAAGATAAGGAAATATGGGTAAGTAAGCCCGACACCATGTGCTTAACACAGGTCACTATGTGCAAATGGGAGTTGTGGTTTTTATCGAAGATGATGCCCAGTAAGTTTTTGTGCGTTTTTAATTGTTTTTATTTCACTGGTTCAAACAACAAATCTACTGCAGGTTAAACAATCCAGAATAAATCATAGCGAATTTTTCTCAAAATACGATTCCCATACCAGAGCTCAAGATTAGATTTAACCACTCGACTACAATACTTGTGTATTTTTTCTAAGTGGTGTAGCGCAGTTTCAGCAATTAAAGGGAAAAAATGGCATCGGTCTTACTTAGGGGTGAAATGCGAGAGATCAATGCGGTTAAGACATGGGGGATGTGAGAAGGGATCGTATATCACGAAACATTTGCTCGGGGCTCGTAGTCGAATGGTTCGAAGGTCGTAGGTTCGAGCCCTGGCACGGCCCTTTTGTCCCTTTGCAATATATTTATATACATTTGCCACTCTCCACCAAGGTGTTAAATGGGTACCTGGTAGTTTGCGAACGTTAATGTGGTTACATTGACATCCGATTCTGTGCGCTTGTAAAATGGCGCCTGGCCGGAATACTCCCCATGGAGCAGAGCGTGTGGACTGTCATGTGCGGAAGAGCAATTGAGTCCAACAACCGGGATAATAATACAATGTCGAGCGCTTAGAAAAGTAGTTTCAGAGCGCTATACGGTTCTAGGACACCTACCCCCTGGACAACTACCCCCGGATAACCACCCCTAGGATAACCACCCTCTATAGGACATGCTCTAGGACAACTACTCCCTAGGGCAACCACCCCTAGAGCAACTACCCCCTTGGAGAGCTACCCCCGGACAACTACCCCCTACGACAACTACCCCCGGACAACTTACCCCGTACACCTACCCCCAGACAACTACCCCCTACGACAACCATCCTCTAGGACAACTACCCCGCGGACAACTATCCTAGGGGGTATTTGTCCGGGGGGTAGTTGTCCTAAGGGTAGTTGTCTAGGGGTAGTTTTCCTAGGGGGTTGTTGTCCTAGGGGGTAGTTGTCCTGGGGGTAGTCGTCCTAGAGGGTGGTTGCCCTAGGGGGTAGTTGTCCTCGGGGGGTAGTTGTCCTAAAGGGTGGTTATCCTAGGGGTGGTTATCCGGGGCATGCATGTCCAGGGGGTAGGTGTCCGGATATGATTTGCGATTAATATCAATCGCAACTATGTACATAAGAGATAAGGGACTGCAAACTTGCGATTGATTAGATGACTTGCGATTGATTCGGGTAAATCAAAACTCTTTATAAGACGGGCCTCTGATTTATAATTACCTATCGCCGAAACATTTCAGTTTTTAAAGTATCCAAGGCCTAATCAAATTTTCAGTTTATACATGTACATGCAGCCTATCATTATTTAACATTTTATCGAATAGACTATGCAACATGGTGAAAAGGCTTTTGCTTTTGTGAACTGACTACACTTACTTTCATATAAAAAAATTTAAAATACCATTATCTAAAACAAAAATACATTTGTCCATATTTCAAACAGCAAAGGCACCTTGGGATATCGTGAATAGGATATTTATATTATTTCACTTGCATAGATTTAATTTTTAAGATATTTTATAACATTTGTAAGGCGCCAATCCACTTGACATCAACTGATCAAAGCACACAAGTCTTGCACAAAATGTGAAATCACCTGAAAGCATCTGCATTATAAACAAAAGAACAAGTCAAATTGATTTCTTTCTTCTTATTTTTGTTCAAACCTCAAACCTCAATGCATCATGCATCATGCACACTGCAACTCAAACATTAAACCTTTAAACTTATTTCCCCCTAAACTCCAACCCTACTTCATGACCTCTAACACCAAACCTAAAAACACTTTGTTCATTCCTCACCACAGAGTAAACTAAAACATACGAAAATGAAAGAGAACAAAATTCCTTATTTGGAGGGGGTGTATTTATTTTAGATCACATTCTGTGTGAAACAAATTGATCACAAATCTAATGTTTGAAAGAGTTATAGAAATAATATTTATATGATATACATATATAATTTTTAATTTTATTTTTGGTTGGCAAACACAATCATTAACACAGTACAGTATACAAACTTTTTTTTTTTTGGGGGGTTCTTGTACAGTCATTATTAATGAAAAAGATTATTTCCTTGGCTGATTTTTCTTCACACCATTTCAAAACGTTGAAAATGCCAATCAAGCTATGAACTGATTTTTGAAGGGGCTATATACATCATCAATTTTAATGCATTCTATAAATCACCATAATGATTTATGATTCATACTTTTACCAATGTTTTACATCATACTTCCGCAAGGAAGTTGTTCTTAGAAAATCTCAGTTACTCAGAAACCTAACTGCCATAAATAGCCACCCTTTTATGCTTGTTTCATCTAGTACAAAGGTATCAAGTCATTTCTTGATTGAGGGCGCAATTTCTACAAGAAATGTCAAAGGTTGAATTTCGTTTATAGCAAATAATGTTTCGCAAACTTTTCATCAAGTTTGTTCATTTATATGGGACTGAGTATGGGGGTAGGCACAGTGTTGCGAATTTTCTCTTTCCCTCGGCATGAAAAAGGGATAAGAGTTAGAGCCCCCCCCACACACACACACAAACGCGTTGACTACGCCGCAGCCCACTGTTAAAGAAATCGAAAGTATGATGTATTGAAAATGAAAGTAAATCATATTGTGCGAAGCTTCACAGATATCAGTGCGGTGTATGCTGAAGGATACCATGTGAATTAATTCTCTCTTTCTGACCCAAGAAGAAGAAGAAGAAAAATCAGCATTATGGTCGTCAAGAATATTTTACCTTTGACACAAGACGATGATGATCAAGTTTACCATTAATCTGTAAATTATGAATTCAGATGAATCATATACCATATTATGTCAGAAAAGATTCTGAATCTTTTGATTTTATGTTCCAATTTATGTCCTCAGTGCTTACTTTAAAATTCCTTGGTTGTACCGATAATTTATCACAAAATGCTCCCTTTATCATTGGTTTAAGGATTTTGTTGAAGGGTTGGACAATTATTTTTTTCTTTATCATGTTATTTTCGAACAAATAATGGATTTGTCTACATAAATATGTTTTAGCTGGGATCACAAGCTTAAATATAATTAAAGAAAAAGAAGCATTTACTACCGAAAAGTTTTACCCATAATCATAATCAACTAGAAGAATAAGAAAAAGGGAGAACATGGGGGGGGGGAAAGAAAAATAAAGAAAAGAAAAGGAACAAGATAAACAAGAAGAAGAAGAAGAAGAAGAAGAAGAAGAAGAAGAAGAAGAAGAAGAAGAAGAAGAAGGAGAAGAAGAAGAAGAAGAAGAAGAAGAAGAAGAAGAAGAAGAAGAAAGAAGAAGAAGAAGAAGAAGAAGAAGAAGAAGAAGAAGAAGAAGAAGAAGAAGAAGAAGAAGGAGGAGGAGGAAGAAGAAGAAGAAGAAGGAGAAGAAGAAGAAGAAGAAGGAGGAGGAGGAGAAGAAGAAGAAGAAGAAGACGAAGAAGAAGAAGAAGTAGTAGAAGAAGAAGAAGAAGAAGAAGAAGAAGAAGAAGGAGGGGGAGGAGGAGAGGCGAATATATAAATCATTATGAGATAAGACCAGTCAAACAGTTCAAAAATAAACGAGGAAAAGGAAAAAGGAAAGGGAAATATAATACAAAATATATTTAATAAAAACATATGACAGTGGTAAATGTATACCTTAAGTAACTTAATTCAACTTAAGAAATAACAATAAATTCTAAAACAATAGAAAACTGATCTCTATGTAGGAGTATTTCAAGACAAGATTTTGAAATAAAAGCTAATTATAGTGTTCAACTTAACAAGATAATGCGACAAATATATCAATTACATTAAGTGTTTACTAGTGTAATGCATCAGGAAATTGTTTACGAAAAGCAAAGGGATGGCAGAGGGGGTTTGAGGGGAAAATCAATGGAATTTATTTTTTTGTTCTCAAACATTCAGCTTTTTTTTCCTTCTCTTTGCCTCTTCCATGAGGATTTATTTATTTTTTACTATATTTCCATGTTATACAGATTTACAAACATATACAAAACACAAAAATATTTATCAAGGGTGAACAATGGAATATTTGCTGGAAATTACAACAAATCAATTATTTTCTTCACTTCTTTGACATTGAATTGTTTAATTCCTGAGTGTTTCAGATAAGACTTGAATGATAAAAATGAATTCAACGATCAGCCTTTAGTTATTATGCTGCAAATTGTTTAATCTGTTTCTTAAATAATAATTGTATGCGGTAAACTGTGCAAAATTTATCAAACATTCAGCTTTAAAAGTTATCATTAGAATAAAACGTATTATAAAAGTACCCGGGGTGTCAATTAATAACTATAACTTTTGTAAGAACGCTTCTTTTTAAATTTTGAATGAATAATTTATCAAAACAAAGTTTAGTCAATGCTGTAGATAGAACAGAGTACATAGTACAAACTTTTCAACTTTCACGTGTTCTCTAAAACTGCCCTTTTCTGTGTTTGCCTGTCTTTCTCTGTTTCTGTCTCTCTGTTTCTGTCTCTGTATCTCTGTCTCTGTATCTCTGTCTCTCTGTCTCTCTGTCTATCTCTCTATACATATCACGTATATATATATATATTTATAAATATATAAATCTCTTTCTCTGTCTGTCTCTTTCTTTATCTCTCTCTCTGTGTGTGTCTCTCTCTCTCTATATATATATATATGTATATATATAAATATATGATTATATATCTCTATCGGTTTATGTCTCTCTCTCTCTCTGTCTCTATATAATTATGTCTGTCTGTCTGTATGTCTGTCTGTCTCTCTCTCTCTATATATATATCACTATCTCTCTCTCTCTCTCTATATATATATATATATATATCACTATCTCTCTTTCTCTCTCTCTCTCTCTCTCTCATTCTGCACCATATATCCCCGCCCCTCTCCCTCAAAATCTATTTTCACTATCATTTTCTATGTTTAACTCGTAGGGCTATACACAGACTTCCTGTTTATTACTTTTAAACACAACAAGTGCACGTAATTATTAATGGCGAAAGTAAGAAGGACATAATTGCCCATTTACATAACCTTACATCCTTGTAAACTGATACCTGGCCATAATTACTGCTGATTAAAAGAGCCCATCCGGGTTTGTGACGTCAGAACCTCATGGTCCGATTTATCGATTTAAGTATCGAATCCTGCTTTTGATTATTATCATGGGAAGTCTGGTATTGCATTATTCGCGCCAATTAGTAGGACAGGGATCAATAACATTCCGAAAAGGATCAATAAAATGCTGGCTAATTGATTTCCTTAATGGACATTGATGCGAAGGGGAGCCCCCGTACCTTGAGATGTGTCAGTGGAATATTAGGCAAAGACAGAGAGAGAGAGAGAGAGAGAGAGAGAGAGAGAGAGAAGGGGGAATGCCGTATGGGGCAGATAGTTAAGACTTGAAAAAGCGGTAACTGTTAAAGACTATTTAACAAATTTGAGATTATAGTGGGGTCCGGGGGACATCAATTCGAAAAAAGAATATCACCGGCGGAAAAAGGCCGTGTGTGTGTGGGGGGTTGTTAAGAAGACATTTTTCATAAACGTTGTTAGTCTAAAATTATTTCAGAGGATCCCCCATAAAAGTTATAAATATATTACACATGCAGAAAGTTTTTCTCTTTTCCTGCCGAAGTTTTAGTATGCAAGATTGAATTTGACAGATGAGGGCCAATGACTCCGTGCCCCTCCCCGTAACTGCCACTGAAGTTATACAAATTAGCTATATCACTATAAATGAACAAAACTGTATATACTTTGAAAATAAATACACTTGAATGACAGAATGATAATCAGCGAGAAAGCCAGCATGTTGTCCCTAATTTGATAT